>JAQFVV010006314.1:849485-1156787 GCA_028023455.1 Epiperipatus broadwayi
TATATATATATATATATATATATATATATATATATATATATATATATCAATAAAACCAGACAATACTTAGACAATTTCAATATGACCCAATATACTTATACAGCCACTATAGAATGCAACTTCTCTGTGGTCAAGTTGCAATCTTTAGTGTCTATATAAGTATATTGACCATTAATAAAGATGAGAATATACCTGTATTATTAAAAGGAGGTTGCCTTGACAACAGTTTGAAATTGTTGATTGTTATTGATACTGGGATTGTCTAAGTGTTGACTACTTTTTAATGATTACTTAAAAGCCCATTTAACCTTGATGATTAATACACTTATTATTTAAGTAATACTTTGGGTGCAATTTGAAATTTATAATTGCAGTTTGTAATCTTATAATTGACTATTTATTAGTCTATATTCAGAATAGGTTATATTTACCTGTTTAAAAAGATTTATTTAAACTTCTTTGCATCAATAATTTAAATCTCTGTGGTCAAATTGTAATATTTACGGTCTATATAAATATATTGACCATTAATAAAGGTGAAATAGGTTGCCTTGACAACAATTTGAAAGTGTTGATTGTTGTTGATATTGGGTTTGTCTAAATGTTGACTGGTTTTTAATGGTTACTTACAAATCCATTTAGCCTTGAATATTATTACACACACGCACACACACACACGCACATATTTATATATAGGATCCTGTTATACACATTATGCATTACTGAAATAGCAGAGTTTATATTATCTAAATGTTATCAGACTGCAAAAAAAAATAATAAAATTTATATAAATAACAAGAAAAATAGATTAAAAATAAAAATTATATTTATATTATTGTCATTGTTGGCAAATTCTACTAAAAAAGGAGGGCCATTCTATTTCTAGAAAAGAAAAAGTGACACATATATTGTTAGAGATAAAATACAAAAAAAAAATAATTGTGATGAATATACAAACCCCATTGTTAACATTTATATATGTAAACAATTCAAAACAAAGCAAAGCTCTCCATACAGTAGTGCCATCTTGTGCCAACAAGAGCAATCAATGGATGCCAGAAGGCTTGTGCATAAAATCCCTATCTAGTGCCTACTCATCCAATATCCCCAGACTAGTTTCTGGCTTGTGGCCTTTGTCAGTGAGGAGCCTTGAATCTGAGAGCACTGCACCTAGATCTTAGAATCTAATGCAACCCTCTAGCAGCCACCTTTTAACTCTACTTAACTACAAAACTATGAGAATGAAATTGAAAACACAATAATATTTTCAATCCAAGCTCAATAGCTTATATAGTCATATGAGTCTGAACTCAATTCAGCACCCATACATTTTGGTGATTTTGGCTCTTTAACAACCATAGGCACCACTATCCTATTAGGCAGGATTGGTATTAAACCACTAAACATCACATGATCACTATCTCATACCAGCACATAATTGTTATTAAACAATTCAAAACAAAGCAAAACTCTCCATACAGTAGTGCCATCTTGTGCCAACAAGAGCAATCAATGGATGCCAGAAGGCTTGTGCATAAAATCCCTATCTAGTGCCTACTCATCCAATATCCCCAGACTAGTTTCTGGCTTGTGGCCTTCATCAGTGAGGAGCCTTGGATCTGAGAGCACTGCACCTAGATCTTAGGATCTAATGCAACCCTCTAGCAGCCACCTTTTAACTCTACTTAACTAACTATGAGAATGTAATTGAAAACACAATAATATTTTCAATCTAAGCTCAATAGCTTATACAGTCATATGAGTCTGAACTCAATTCAGCACCCATACATTTTGGTGACTTTGGCTCTTTAACAACCATAGACACCACTATCCTATTATGTGCTAGTATGAGATAGTGATCATGTGATGAATAGTGGTTTAACACCAATCCTGCCTAATAGGATAGTGGTGCCTATGGTTGTTAAAGAGCCAAAGTCACCAAAATGTATGGGTGCTGAATTGAGTTCAGACTCATATGACTATATAAGCTATTGAGCTTGGATTGAAAATATTATTGTTTTCAATTTCATTCTCATAGTTTTGTAGTTAAGTAGAGTTAAAAGGTGGCTGCTAGAAGGTTGCATTAGATCCTAAGATCTAGGTGCAGTGCTCTCAGATCCAAGGCTCCTCACTGATGAAGGCCACAAGCCAGAAACTAGTCTGGGGATATTGGATGAGTAGGCACTAGATAGGGATTTTATGCACAAGCCTTCTGGCATCCATTGATTGCTTTTGTTGGCACAAGATGACACTACTTTATGAAGAGTTTTGCTTTGTTTTGAATTGTTTAATAACAATTATGTGCTAGTATGAGATAGTGATCATGTGACATTTATATATGTATATTTCACATGCCTATTTTTTAATCTGTTTATTTGACATCTTATGTTTCTAAACTTAAATGTCTTCTATAGCAAATTTCTTTCAATAAACTCTTCATTCAAGAGATTGGCTCTTTATTGTATTCTAATTTCAGCTTTATTCTCCAAATGAAAGCAATTAATATTGCAACTCTTTTAAAATGTCAATATAATCTTAGTAATGTAAATGAGGTTTTTATTTCCTACGAAAAATCATGCTCTTTTTCAGTTACTTCAGATGACCAATTTATTATAATAAAAAAATTCTGTAATCATAACAGATTTTATACTATATCATCCAGTGAACAAACAATAACACCAATTAGTTTTATAATACAGTCAATAAATTTTAGAATTCCGCAAGAAATCTTTAAATGTGTTTATTTCATGACTGGACAACGACTTTATATACAACTTATTCTTATTTGAAATATTGATATCATTATAACAAAATATAGTATCTTTTAACTTATTCAATGCAATGGCAGAATATTGGAGTCTATATTCTGCTTCAACATCCAATATGGCTTTTGATATAAAAAGCTATCAAAATATTTACATAGATTAAGATTGTTAAAGTGACAATCAAACCAAGCTAAAAGTTGATAGATTTTTTTCCAGTTACTGCACTTAAAGTTTTAAAATTAATTATTAAATCAGAATCTTTTTTATATTGCATTAAAAGCCTTTTAAAAATAGTAGAAAATCAGCATTTTGTAAATCTAAAATAAATAAAATTCTAAATTTTTACTTTTAATCAGTTTAAATTAAAAATAATATCATAAAACCTATTTCAAATTGATATACTTGCTTCAGAATTCTAATACAAACTTTTACTTAAACTACTATTAATACACTGTACAGGCTTACACACATCTGCACATATATAATATAATATATATGGGATTCGAACTCAGACTCTCACTAAACCCTTAGCTCTCCATGCCATTTCATATTGCTGACTCACCTGATCATACACATGTTGAAAAGATAAATAATCACCAATATACATATTTCATGCTAAACCAGTAATCATCAGTTGGTCCAGATTACTATCTCCACACATATATACAATCAATGCTCAGTTTTGTATTAAGATAGCCAATATTCATACTTTAATGAATGTGCTTCAAATTATTCTAACTCACAAGTCTTCAGCCATCCATTTCATTGAAAATCTGATAACGGAATGTTCAAAGCCATGTTAGTGAAGATTGTCTATCTTAATATAAAGCTGAACACTAATTATATATGTGTGTGGAGATAGTAATCTGAACCAACTGATGATTGCTGGTTTAGCATGAAATATATGTATATTGGAGATTATTTATCTTTTCAACATGTGTATGATCAGGTGGGTCAGCAATATAAGATGGTATGGTGAGCCAAGGGTCATGTGAAACTATTATTATAATACTAAAAACTAATGCTGAGATACATTTTATATTTCAAAAGACTCAAATGCCCAACTAATAGTATGATTATAACATTTCTTTTATATTTTTGTGTAAAAATTGTATAATATGAATAAATTTCATTTGACAACCAATTGTTAAAAGCTTTGACCAAATTAATAAAAATGTGACCTTGCTTAAGTCACTTTTCTTGCATTTTCTGATCATAGACCTTATGTATTTGAAAATAATTTGGATGTAGGGGAAAGTAATATTTCACTATGTATTTTTTTTTTATTTTCTTTACAAATGTGCACACCCACACACACAAACACATATAATTAAGATGAAGTGACACAATTTCATGGAACTCTATATTCTTAAAAATTTACTAACTCTGAAGCTAATATATCATCACTTTCCCTATTACATTATCAAAACCTATTGTTTCCTCACTTTAATGGTTGAAAAAAGCTATTTTAACTTCATCAAGTTGAATATTTCCTCAAAACAATCATTAAAAATAATCACCTTATATCTTGCATCATTATTCAAAAAATTGACAAACCATATCTTTATGTTCAAAATATCATAATTATTATACACAAAAAGTTTCTGCTATTCCTTCGACTTCATTATGTCATTATTCAGGTAAATGCATAAAAACTATATAAAATAACCATGAGTAGCAAATGATTATTTCTTTCACAGCTTTAATTCCACCATTATTTTTAATCTTTTGCTATTAAATTTTTTCATAAAGGCTCATATTTATTTTATTTTATTTTCCATGTAGAGATTACCATCTATAATAATATAATCCTTGTTAGAGTTCTAATTAATTTTACTCAAAATCCAAGAAAAGACTATTTATATACAAATTATACTTCATTAAAAGAAGTTCAAACATCCATCACATTTTATATCAATAGATTTGAGATATCTATTTTTTAATGCAGATATTATTTCAACCTTAGCATATACTAATCTACAATCTATTTAATAATCAATTTCTAAACTGCTCAGATAATCTTGATTTCTTTTTTATTCTGATTTCTAACAACCTAATCCATAAAATATCATTATTTAATACTTGGATTCAGCCTTTTTTAAAAAAAGTATTTTTTTTTTACTTAAAGAATTAGTAATAATCAATATATAGTTTATATACAATGCAACAGTAATATGATATCAATCTTATAATAATTTTGGACCATAGTTTTCTGATTCTACTATGTGAATTAATGTCTTCAGGAAGATAAACAATAGCATTTTATTGGAATTAATCTTAAATTGTAAGATCCCAGAAAATTCCTATTGATGTTTTTGCTTGCTTCAAGTATATCTGAACAAAATTTATTGGAATTTTATAACTTTAATTTTTATTTTCTCTATCTTGTGACTGAGATGAATTTCCAGAATCCATTAGATCACTAAAGAATATAACTTTAAATGAAACTTTAATCTTTTAGTTAGTTTCATGAGTGAATATCACTTGATAAGATTTAAATTGTAATTATTGTTTTATTTCATCCATAATCTTTATAGCAAGGGTGAAGAGGTACATTTTTTAGAGGAGAAAATATATCTCTATAGAAGTGCAACTTTTTTTTATCAATGTTCATAGAAGAATAAATATATGTTTTATTTATTTCTAATAAAATTACATTTTGTATTAGAGTTGTTGCTTATTCTCCTGGCTATTATTAAAATTTTCTAAATATATTTATAACTGAAACACACAGGCTTATTATATACCTGTATCTATATATGAGGAGTCAGATTGACCTTAGGTCAACATGGGTATGAGAAGAATATCAGCCTCAGGGTGGCCTTTGAGCACTCCATCATCAGATTTTCAATGGGATGGACAGTTGAAGAGTTGGAGTGTGGAGTAGATTGAAGCCTGTCCATTAAAGTATAAGGATTGGCGATCTTAGTATATATCTGAGCACTTTATAGCATATATGTGTAGAGATGGTAATCTGGACCAATTGATGATTGCTGGTTTAGCATGAAATGCATGTATTGGTGATATTTATCTTTTCAACATATATGTGTTCAAGTGTATCAGTGTTATGAGATAGTGTAGAGAGTGGTGGATCATGTGAAAGTCTGTGCTCATTATAATATATTTATGCAAATTTATTTTTAAAATCTGCATTTATGCAAGAGCAGATGGTTATATGAAAAAGAAGCAGTTATACAATAGTAGCCTTTAGACGCTGTTGGTTATAAAATAGACTAAAACCATAAGCACTATATGTTTGCTTTTTTAAAACTTTTGTAAGCATGATTTGGAACATATTCATGGATCCATTTTCATATTTTTTCTTTAGTTATATTATTAATGAAAAAATATTATTCATCAAATTTTTATGTTTAAGATAAATTTCAACAAAGCAAATGTAGAAATTAGAAAATTAATTTTAAAATAAAATAATTCTTTAAATAAAATAAATATAAAAAAGTTATTCTTAATAAAATATGTTTTGGTAAAATTTCATTAAAAATATAAGTGCAAATAACAAAATTAATCTTGGAAGTATAAAAAATCAACTTTTTAATTAAAAAGAACGTTATTGATAAAAAATCTTTCCTGTATGGCAACAGATAATTTGAACATGCTAATTTTTCCTAAAATAAGAAATTAATATTTAATGCAATAATATTATCAGTCACTCAATAAGGCTTTTTCTTACTCCAACATTATTTCTAAATGTAACATTAAAGTGTGCACAGTGAAAAAAAAGGTATGTATGAAAACAAATTTTTAATATTATTAATCTTTCATTGATATGTCTAGGAATTCTAAGAAAGTTATGCCTCACTAAAAATTTAACTTTATAAATTTTCTTTCACTTAATAATATATCTTTCCAATAAATAGTCATTTAAATTAAGCTTTCTTCCTAGTAAGATGAATTTTATTATGACTAACTCTATCAGCCTCAAATCTTGATAACTCTTTAGCTACAAGAAATACTTTTATGTTGTAATCATAAATTTTTATATCAGCAATGTTTGGACATTCTATACATTTAAACTTAATAAGGACATAACATTTCAAAAACACTACATTTTCTTCAAGACTACTTGTCCTTTCAACAGATACTTCTATACAAAAAAGACATTTTTGTTTATTTTTTAATTATAGTAAACAATTTTTAAATTTTTACTGAATCATGTTTTAGAAGTTAAATTGTTGAAATATTCCTATTTTTAATTTTTTTTATTTTTTAAATGTTATAGGAAATTTTATAAAAATTTGCAGGAAAAAGACCTTTTTTATAAATTGTTTTCTCCAAAGATAACATCATTAGTAGATACTGTGTAATTCTAATGTAGATAGTAAACAGGCAGAGGCAAAAAAGGGGAGGGGGGTGTTTGGTAAAAGATAATTTACATTCATTGTCTCTTTATTTCAATATACATTTAACATATAAAAGTTGATATTATTTAATATGTGAATTTTTTAATAGTAAATTTATCAACTAGAAATTGAATAGACTGGATAGTAGTGACTTCTCATCATTGATTCTCTTTGGAGAGTTGTAATAAAATGTTTTGAGTTACACTGGACTACTTAAAAGCTGTTTTACTTTTATCTTTATATTTAAAGTAAGTAAAACATTCTTCAAGCTCACTGCAGGGTAAAATCTTTTAAAAACCTTTTCTTTAAAAAACAGTAAAGAAGATATTCCTCACACCATTGTCACCTTTCATATAGTGAAGGGTTTCAGTAGTTTTCTATTCTTGTTTTATCTTCTAATTAATATCTTAGTATTGATTGATTGATTAATATTGGATTGTTAATTAATTCTACTATGATCCAATTACATAACTAAAAGTTATAATGTTTAAAATTACCTGATCTGGATTTAAACCCTAGATCATAATCAACATAAGCTAATACATTAACTATTGATAAATTGCACTCTTTCTTAAAATTTTTTATTAGTCATTCACTATACTAAAGATTATCCAAATAATGAATAATATATCTGTATTGTTGTGTAGTGAACATTACAGTACATATATTATTCATTATTGGGTAATCTCTAGTCTAATAAATGACTAATAAAAATTATTAATATACTTTCAATTAGTGATTTGTGTCAAAGTTGTGAGGGCAGCACATTTGACATTTATCAATTAAATTGTAGTAATTTTCTATCTATGTATGTATAGAACAATGATAAAGATATGTGTAAGAGATTATGATCTGGATTAACTGATGAGTGCTAATTCAGCATGAAATGTGCATCTTGAGGATCATAGCTTTTTTTCACATCTTTTATGATATGTTTATAATTACCTCTTTCCACAAGATATTAAAAGCAGATAGAAACCAGTCCCTACCTTGTATGAGTGGTGTAGTAAAATTACAGTAGAGATAAGGCCTTTTCTTCTTTTACTATTCATACAAACAAAATTTATGGGGAAAAACACTAATTAGTATTATTTATTTATTTTAAATATATCACAATAATTAATTATTTATGTAATGAGAAATTAGACATGACATCCTGCTTCTAATAGTCTATTTGTTTAAAAATCTGTCCTAATTATTAAAATAAAAATCAACATTTTATAATATTGGTGCTAAATAAGCTCAGCATTAATTGTTTAACGCTAGCAATCAAACAAATGTAGTTGGCAAGCTGACTCAGAGTGATAATTAACAATAATATTACTCTTGCCTATGTCTTTTTTTTTCTAGAGAAAAAAAGCAGAATTAGCTACAAGTTAAAATATCTATGAATTTTTTATGTGTGTGTATTTGTTTTCAATAATTAAAAAAATATTAATGAAAGTAAAAATCACATGGGATAGAAAAATATCGAAAAAAACAAAACATTAGATAGATAAACAAATGCACATTCACACATATTTACTTATTAATACTCTCTCTCTCTTTTTTTTAGAGTAGTCTTGAATTCTCATGCAGACTTTTTGGAAACAATCTCCATAAATAATAATTAATAAAAAACAAAATAATAACAAACAAAATCTCCATAATCTTAAATAGTCAAATATGTTTAAAAATACATATATACAAGCAACAAAGATTACAAATTATAAAATTATTATATAAAAGCCTTTTTCGGCAAATTATGTTTTTTTGCCCTTTTCAATATGTCTCCACGATTTAAAGCACATACAGTGACATCTATATCAATACATGAGAGAAGATAGATAAACAAATGGATATTTGACATGATCTATTATGTGATTTTTTCCCCCTCAATTCTACTACAAAATTACTCTGTTATATATATTGAATGGATATATATCCACATATATTAATTAATTAACTATCCATTCTTTACCATTAACCACTTATTATTAACTTAATGGATGTTTTGTATATATTCATAGTTGTTTTTATTATACATGATGTAGTTTGTTTCATATATTTTACGTCTATTAACATTTTTAATATAATCAAGAACACTTATATTATCAATACAATTTATTTATGTCCATACTGCAAATAAGAACATATAACAGATCTATCATCTTTCCTAGCAATAGCATCATTGTGTTCTTTAGCTCTTTCTCCCAATTGCTTTGACGTCTGGCCATAGTAAATCATATTACAAAATTACATCTAATTTTATAAACCATTCCTCTCTTATATTTTATATCATCTTTCATCCTACAATTAGTTATCAATTTATCCAAATTTTTGCTATTAACCCATCCCACGTTAATGTTTTTATCTATATAATTTTTACTTTTTTTATTTAATATATTATATACACTAGGCAAATATGAAATTTTTATCCACTTCTTTTGTTTATTAGTCCTACTTCTATTATTATCCGTGCTATTTACTCCATGTTGTGAAAATATATTGTCAATACTATGCACTGCATATCCATATCCCATATATGTTTGTTTAAATTTATCCTTCTGTAACATAGCAATATTTCTATCTGTATTAAATCTATCGTTCTTGTATTTAAAATTCTTAATTACACTCATCTTTTGTATCCATGGTTGTTTTGAATCAATTGATATAATTTTCCTTAATTTATAATCTTTAATAAAATGCTTAATTATAATATCATTATTTTGATTTAAAATAATTTCAATATCTAAATACCTTATTTCATTATCAATTTCTTTCATAGTAAACCTAATATTATCAACATTATTATTAAATTGTTTATATAATTTATATATTGCCCTCTTATTACCAATTATCAAACTATCATCTACGTATCTAAAATAATGTAGTACTTCTTTTTTAATTATACTGCCTTTTATAATATTGATTTCCATGTCATTAATGAACATAGATGCCATAAGCCCACTAATTGCGCATCCCATTACCCATCCCTTATTTATACTCCAATATTCATTATTATATTTAAAATATAAACTATTATTTATTAGGTTCAATGCTTCATTTATAATACTAATTATGCTATTATCATTGATATATAGAGATAAAGCCTTTATGACGATACTAATGCTTTTAATTCTAGGGATACTAGGGTACATCGATTTTATGTCCATCACAAAGATACTGTGGTTTCTATTTATATTCATCATATTTAATTTATCAATAATAGCCTCTGTATTTTTTATACAATATTGTCCATAACCAATAATATCAGCTATCCATTTGTTTAAATATTTACAAAATTTATGTAAAATGAAATTGCTAAAATTAAATAATAATCATATTCAGCAATCTTATAAATCTATGGAATATAAAAAACATGTTTCAGACAATTTTGTAAATTTAACGGACTATAAATTTTCACTGAACAAAGTAATTTACTGAGTAAAAATCCATCATTTATCCCATTTATAGACAAAGATATAAAGAAGAGGAAACAGACATTGAATTGGCACATATTTCATACGGGGAGAAAAAGAAATTACATTGTGTTTTAAATAGACATTTATACGAACTTAATATTTCTAATAGGGATTATAACTACAGAAAAATAATAAACGAAATTAGATATATATGTAATGGCTCTGGGATTGTAATAAGTAAAGAAGATAAAGGTTGTCGTTTTGTTGTAATGTACGCTAAGGACTATAATGATAGAATAGATAGTGTAATAAAAAATGAGGGGTATAGTAGATTATCTAAAGATCCTACAAATAATATAAAAAATAAATATATAAAATTGTTAAAAAAGATGAAGCTTAATAACATTATAAGTGATAATCAATATTATTCTTTATATCCTAATTCATATGAGAACCCATATATATTTTGTAAAGTAAAAACGCATAAGGAAGATAACCCTTTAAGATTATTATTTAATTTTAGCAATTTCATTTTACATAAATTTTGTAAATATTTAAACAAATGGATAGCTGATATTATTGGTTATGGACAATATTGTATAAAAAATACAGAGGCTATTATTGATAAATTAAATATGATGAATATAAATAGAAACCACAGTATCTTTGTGATGGACATAGAATCGATGTACCCTAGTATCCCTAGAATTAAAAGCATTAGTATCGTCATAAAGGCTTTATCTCTATATATCAATGATGATAGCATAATTAGTATTATAAATGAAGCATTGAACCTAATAAATAATAGTTTATATTTTAAATATAATAATGAATATTGGAGTATAAATAAGGGATGGGTAATGGGATGCGCAATTAGTGGGCTTATGGCATCTATGTTCATTAATGACATGGAAATCAATATTATAAAAGGCAGTATAATTAAAAAAGAAGTACTACATTATTTTAGATATGTAGATGATAGTTTGATAATTGGTAATAAGAGGGCAATATATAAATTATATAAACAATTTAATAATAATGTTGATAATATTAGGTTTACTATGAAAGAAATTGATAATGAAATAAGGTATTTAGATATTGAAATTATTTTAAATCAAAATAATGATATTATAATTAAGCATTTTATTAAAGATTATAAATTAAGGAAAATTATATCAATTGATTCAAAACAACCATGGATACAAAAGATGAGTGTAATTAAGAATTTTAAATATAAGAACGATAGATTTAATACAGATAGAAATATTGCTATGTTACAGAAGGATAAATTTAAACAAACATATATGGGATATGGATATGCAGCGCATAGTATTGACAATATATTTTCACAATATGGGGTAAATAGCACGAATAATAATAGATGTAGGACTAATAAACAAAAGAAGTGGATAAAAATTTCATATTTGCCTAGTGTATATAATATATTAAATAAAAAAAGTAAAAATTATATAGATAAAAACATTAACGTGGGATGGGCTAATAGCAAAAATTTAGATAAATTGATAACTAATTGTAGGATGAAAGATGATATAAAATATAAGAGAGGAATGGTTTATAAAATTAGATGTAATTTTTGTAATATGGTTTACTATGGCCAGACGTCAAAGCAATTGGGAGAAAGAGCTAAAGAACACAATGATGCTATTGCTAGGAAAGATGATAGATCTGCGTTATATGTTCATTATTTGCAGTATGGACATAAAATAAATTGTATTGATAATATAAGTGTTCTTGATTATATTAAAAATGTTAATAGACGTAAAATATATGAAACAAACTACATCATGTATAATAAAAACAACTGTATGAATATATACAAAACATCCATTAAGTTGAATAATAAGTGGTTAATGGATAAAGAATGGATAGTTAATTAATTAATATATGTGGATATATATCCATTCAATATATATAACAGAGTAATTTTGTAGTAGAATTGAGGGGGAAAAAATCACATAATAGATCATGTCAAATATCCATTTGTTTATCTATCTTCTCTCATGTATTGATATAGATGTCGCTGTATGTGCTTTAAATCGTGGAGACATATTGAAAAGGGCAAAAAAACATAATTTGCCGAAAAAGGCTTTTATATAATAATTTTATAATTTGTAATCTTTGTTGCTTGTATATATGTATTTTTAAACATATTTGACTATTGTATACTTGAAGTGCAACATAAAAAAGAATTGGTTTTAATTCTGATTCTGTTTCTGTATAATAATCTTAAATATCTGCAAAGGCAGTTTTCACAAGGTTCAATTGTTTTTGTCTCTTGCTTTACCATTAAAAGATGCATTGCTATCCGTTTTTATAAAATGATCCTTTAATGTTTTTTTCTTTTTCTGCATTACTTTCAACCGATTTTATAATTTCTCAGTCTTTAAGTACTTGTTCAATTCAGTTATTTTCCCCTCACAATTTTCTTCATCATCATAACATTTATTTTTTTTCATTTTTCTTTAAATCCACGTCTTTAAATTTTCTAATGTTTTATTTTCATTTTCTCTAAGTGCTCACATTTATACTCTGTATAAAACTGTACCCAAACAAAACATTTAAACAATGGAATCGTATCCATTTTTTTAAATCATATATAAACAGATATTAATAAATTTTACTAATAAAATTTTAATTAACTTTAATTTGAGTTTTATAAGTTAAGCTAAAAATTCTTTATACAGTAACTTTATTAAAATTTTAATAGATATGCACCATTTTATCTATTAAGTAAATAATTGTTTATTTATGCTGATAAAATTGACAGATTCATTCCAGTTAGTGTAGTACAATTTTTTTTAAGAATCATTGGCAAATTATTCTTTAAAAAGATATTTGATTTTTATCATTAAATATATTACTTTTTTCACTATGATAATTATTTAAGAATATTTATTATTTTTCAAATAAATTTTATAATGTATTACTACTTTATAATATATATGATATATGTTAAGATATTTGCATAATCATGCCAAATTCAATTTTAATTTTTTATTCTTCCCTTTTTCACAGTTAAAATGATTTATTAAAAAAAAAAAAATCTTCAAATATTTAACAATTAAAAATTATGTGATACTGAATGTAGAAGTTATTAAAAATTTGTCTTAGAAGATGCTTAATATGACTACTTCTATTAATAATAATGATAAATTATAACATGATTAAATAATAGATATTAAATAAAAATTTTGAAAGATGCATGTTCAATCTTTATAATATTACAAGTTTTGCCTTAAAAGGATTAGATATGGTTTGGATTTTTAATACTGACTATGAATTTGATAATAAATTAGTTTATTATTATTATTATTATTATTATTATTATTATTATTATTATTATTATTATTATTATTATTATTATTATTATTATTATTATTATTATTATTATTATTATTATTATTATTATTATTATTATTATTATTATTATTATTATTATTATTATTATTATTATTATTATTATTATTATTATTATTATTATTATTATTATTATTATTATTATTATTATTATTATTATTAGTAGTATTAGTAGTAGTAGTAGTAGTAGTAGTAGTAGTAGTAGTAGTAAATAGAGGAATTTGAACTTAGATTTATTAGTCTATATTCATCCTCCACTCCATTTCAAGTAATCAACACACATTTTCACATACATGCAAACAAGATAGATGATCCCCAATACACATATTTCATGCAGAACCAGCACTTATCAGTTAGGTCAGGTCATAATCACTCACACATATATACAATCAGTGCTTGACTTATATTAATCATGTAATTTCTTAAATTTAAATGGACAGGTTTCAAACTTCTCAACCTTTCAACTATTTAACCATTCATTTAATTGAAAAACCAAATGACGAAATACTCAAAGCCCTTGGTGGATTTGATATTGTAGTCATATCTATGTAGACATTATGCCAATCTAACCCCTCATATTATCAGATTGTTACATAGCCATATATTAAGAGGATAGGAATTGAACATATAGATGTAACCTATTTTGAAGGCAATATGTAATTAGCCTATTCATTCAGTGTACTGAATGTTTTTTATATAAGTTAATAGAAAGATTTGACCTTAAAATTTTTTCAATCTCTATTCATCCTCCCCTTTGTCTCAAACAACTGGCATGCATGACTGCATAAATGTGAAAAAGATAGTTGATCCCCAATATACATATTTTATGCAGAACTAGCACTCATCAGTTGGGCCAGTTTAAATCCCTCTAATACTTATATAGAAAATATACACTGAATAAATAGGGCAATTACATTTTGCCTTGAAAATAGGTTACATCTATAAGTTTATCTCATCCCTTTTCTTTTAATATATGGATAAGTAACAGTCTGATAAAAGAGTGGTGAGATGGATATAATGTCTACATGGCTATAACTACAATATCAAATCCAATAAGGGTTTTGAGCATTCCATAATTAGTTTTTCAATAAAACATATGTAAATATTGCTATTTATATAGCATATTTTTTATAAATTATAATAACATAGCTTAAACCATGGCACATGCGCTTAACAGATGGAAGGATGAGACAATTGAAACCCATCCATTAAAGTTTGAAGAATTTCTATCTTAATATAAGCCAACCACTGATTGTATATATGTGTGAGATATTATAATCTTGCTCAACCAATGAGTTCTAATTCTGCATGAAATATGTATATTAGTGATCATTTATCTTTTTTACATATATGGGGTCATGTGTGTTGGTTGTTTGAGATGCAGTAGAAAATGGAATATAGTCTGAAAAATCCTAAGTTGAAATGCCACTATTTACTTATATAAAAGTACATTGAATGAATAGACTAATTACATATTACCATGGAAAGAGATTACATCTATAAGTTCAGCCCATCCCTCCCCTATTAATACATGGATACATAATGGTCCAATAATATGAGGGGTTAGATTAAGATAATTTCTATATGAGTATGACTACAATATCAAATCCACCAATGAAATGGTTGATTAAATATTTAAAAGAGTGAGAAGATTGAAGCTTGTCCACTAAATTTTAATGAATTATCTTAATATAAACCAAGCACTGATTGTATATATGAATGGGATATTAGGATCTGGCCTAACTGATTAGTACAGGTTCTGCATGAAATATGTATATTGGGAATTATCTATCTTGTTTACATGTGATCATGCATATCAGATGAATATAGACTAAAAAATCCTAAGTTCAAATCCCTCCATTTACTTATATAAAAACATTCAGTACACTGAATAAATAGACTAATTATTCTTATTATATTTTCCAGATTCTATGTACCAAAATTCTTGATTTAATAGTCATAATGAAGTATTTGAAAAAAAAAAAAGCAATATTTTATCAATCTGATATTATTTAATAATTATTTATATTCTCATTAACTGTTGTTTATTTTTCAAATTTATGTTATTTGTATCTTTTTATTTTCCATATTATCAGACATGATTGTGAGTCTCTTGATTTATTATATATTTTTTCATAAATCTTACTTCATATATCAAATTTTCAACTGACCATAATATAAGTTAAAGAGTTTTTATATTTTTTATGATTTTTTTTTTTCATTGAATTAAGGTTACATATAATTTATTTCATGACTTAATGTTTCAAGGTGTTTTTTTTATGATTTTAGAAAGCATGCATAATGTTTCTGTTTTTTAACAATAATATAAAAAAGCATCATGGATTTGTTTTTGAATTACTTCTAACATCAAATTTAGTATCTTTCAAAATAATTTCACAACTTCTACTTTTTTCTCATATTTATTAAAAACATGGAAATATTTTTTACATAGAAATTTTTAGTCTTGATTAACTGCTGTTTAAAATACTTACCTTCTTTTATGTGTACTACTATAAATTACAAGTACTTTGTTAATTCTCAGCATTATTGTTATTATCATAGTCTTATTATATTAAAGCTTAATTTTCATATTCTGATAATAATTTTATTATTTATATGTTGAAATAAACTTACAATGCTTTGACATATTCATTTATTTATTTTTAAAATAGTTCTCAATTAAGACAGAAGAATTTTTATTATTTAATCTAAATTAAAATAAAACTTTGTTTTATTACACAATTCATTTTCTTTCTGTGAATTAAAATTCTAATTCTTCTGCCAAATGAAATTCATTATAACTATGAAGTTGTAGATTCAAAAACTGAAGGTTATTGGAATAATTCTAACTTAAGAAAAGAAAGGAATTGTTGTACTCAATTTGATTTTGTATCGTTAATGTTATATAATTTTGCAAACAACTGGCCCTATGATTATTTTATCTTTTATTAAATCTTATTCTTTTTTGTATTATGCTTTGTAAAACCATCAAAACCTTATATGATTACTATTGTCTATGCTTATACAAGCAGTTAATAACAGAAGCAACCCCCCCCCATATAGTAGTACCAGAATGTGCAAGCCTTTGTAATCAATGGAATGAAAGCCACAAGTTAGAAAATTGTCTGGAGATATTGGATGAGTAGGCACTAGATAGGAATTTTGTGTAAAAACCTTCTTGTATTCATTTATTATGATTCTGTTTGTGTTGTATTTGAGTGAAATGGAAAGAGCAATAGAAAGATTAGAAAGAGGGATAGAGATATCGTTAATAGGTAGTAAGGGAGTATATATTTTGTCAGTTTTTTTTTTTGCAGATGATATATTTTTGTGTGCAAAAAAAAGAGAAAATATAGAAGTTATGCTGAGGACATGTGCAATGATGGGTAAAGAGATGGGGATTAAATTTAATGAAGAAAAATCAAATATAATGATGGTTAATACTGGGGAAAAAGAAGATGTAGAATTTTTATTGGGAGATATTAAGTTAAGTGTGGTGAATAAATAGTTATTTGACAATTATTTTAAGTAATCAGAAAAATTATTTGGATGAATAGGAGAAAAAATTGATAAATGAAGCAAAGAAAAAAAAGGGATTTATAAAGAAATTAACAGTGTTTTCATATAATAAATATGATGTAGCTAGAAATATATGGGAGTTGCAGTAGCAGGGTTAACATATAGTAATGGTGCATTATGTGTTAGTTAAGGGGTATTAAATTACATAAAAAAGTTCAAAGGAAAGTAGGAAGACATGCATTGGATGCAGATGTATGGACAGCAACGGAAGCAATTCAGGAGAAATGGGATGGTCAAGTTTTCATATGAGAGATGCAAAAAGTAAAATGAAAATGTTTGGTAGATTGCAGTTTATGGATAATAAAAGAATAGCCAAAATAGTATTTAATTGGGTTATAGTAAAAGGCAGGCAAGAAGATGAGTGAGAAAGGTAATGCAGTATGCAAAAGATTTGGATAAAAATTTTATATCAGTATATTTGTACAAAAGATGGGATGATTGTCTTAGGAAGATTGTTGAGTGTTATAATGATAAGGAATGGGATAAAAGAATAAATTTATTAATAAAGAAAAGGGAGTTAGAGAGATGAGAACTAGTATGGAGAGTAAAAAGAGTTTAAATTTATATAGAAATAAACAAAATATTAGGTGCGAGTTAATATATGATAATAGTAAGGAAAGTAGTTTATTGTTTAAGGCTCGAATGGGATCTTTGGCAACAAGAAAATACACATGTAAATGGAAAAATATGGGTGATTTAGTCTGTATATTATGTAAAGAAAGAATAGAAAATATTTGGCATCTGTCAATTGAATATAAATGCTTGAAAATAGAAAGGGCACATATAATGAAGTTATGGAAGAATAAATATGAAAAAAGCGATTATACAGAAAGCAGATTGTTGGTTTTTATGTTGGGTTTGGCAAAAGATAAGGGGGATTTAGATATAAAGGCCATAAAGTTGACAAAGATTATGTTGTGGAAATGGGATGGAGCAGTATATGGGAAAACTTAGACTGGGGAATGTAAAATAAAGTAGCTAACAGGTTTCTCTGGGCATAATTGTTGAGAGATTCTTGACTTCATTTAAGGAGAAGCTACAATATATCACATCACATTACTGTTATTCTGCTTTTTGTAATATTTAAGGAGATGATAACTTGAATAAATACTGAATCATTATAATATAATAACTATACGAAAAACAAGAAATGTTTGCTAAATTGAGTTTTCAGGTTTGTGCAAATATAGATTTCTGATGACTGTTTGCCTGCATTTTTGAATTGCATATGTACTGATAGAATACAATTCATTAATGCTTACTATTATTTCTTCTTTTTCTGATAAATTTTTAATTTATATTATAGATCATATTTGGGTGCTTGGTGGTTTTTTTTTTTGTTTCTGTTTTGTTTTGTGAATTAGTTTTATTTCTTAATTTCTAATTTACTTTTTTTAAATATGTATTTATTTAACATCAGATACTAATAATATGATACATCATATTATATTCTTTAGGTTTCATTTTGTGACTAATGTTTCAGATTTCATGATCTTATTTATTTGTCACTTGGATTTTTTTTTTTTTTTGTTTCTTTGGCAAATTTTTTTTTGTAATTTTTATATTTTTCTCCAAAAGTTTTTAGCAAGCAACATGGCTCTTCTTTTCTCATCTTGATTTGAGAAATTACATTTTTCTAAATGTTTTGATTTATTGATCAATTTTTAATATTTAGATCTTTATAATTTAGCTTCTTATTTTACTTTTCAAGGCAGTTCATTATAAGATTTTGTGAAAATATTTAATTTCCTTGATTTTATTTTATCAATTTTATATAATCAACATGGAACCACAATATTATTATTTTGATAATCTTCATCTTTTTATAAAATTTACTTTCAATATTAAGTCACAGAAAAATCATATTTAATTTATAAAATGCATAATTTTATAAAATATTAAGAGTTCCTATATAGGAAAATATTCACCTTGCTTTCGGGGTGAAAGAACGAAAGCAATAATACAAATTCCAAGTAATTTATGAAGTAAAATAATTATGATTTTGATTAATTCTATTATTACTTGTATTACATAATATTTATAAACTTTTTTAAAGCCAATTAATTATACAGTCATTTACATAGATAAGGGTAAGTTAGATTTTAAAAACATCATTTATGTAAGATTTTAACAAAGTTAATTTTAAAATAATAAACACATATACTCAGAGTATGTGTCTATTTTCATTATAATCATTTTATATATAACAATAAAATTTTTATACTTTTATTAGTAACAACTCATGGCATTATTTACTTAACGGTTTATAAACGTCAGAAAAGAAAATTGCCTTTAAAAATAAAAGGACAATAACATAGAATAATTATTTTAGCTGATTATTAGAGATTTAAAAATCGGAAATTGAATGTACATTTAGAAAATCTGCGCTCAACCACTACACTATTGGATCCTAAAAACGGAAATCGGTAAATCTCCCCAAATACTACGTCGGATTTAGACAACAGTTAGTAATGGAGCATCTTAATCCAACGACCAGCTGTGCCAGAACGACAAAAATATAAATTGGACACTCTTTGAAAAATAAGTACAATTTATATTCTTGTCTCCTTAACTTTTACAATAATTGTTGATTGAACGTTGTTTTGGATTCAGAAAATAAACACTCCAAGTCGTTCCGACTCCATTAAGTACAGCGATCACTCACGAAGCTGTCAAAACTCTACACGTCACTTTAATATTATTTTGTACAGAATACTTAACTTTAACAGATGGCAGCACTGGATTTTCAACATCAGTTTTACTAAAAATTAATTGGTATTTAAGGATTTCCGATAGAGAATTACCTGGTGAATTTCCTTAAGCTTTTAAGATTCAAAATAAAATAAAAAATATACTGAAAATAAATGTTAGATTTTATTAATGCACTTTTATTTTTTATTCTACACTTTTTAAATTCTGCTTTGTATTAAATTTGAAATTAAATGTAAATTGTAAAACATTTATAACTTTTTTTTTTACACCAGTTTTATACAATTAATTTTAAACATATTGTATTCGATTAATTTTCTAATTAAACTAAAGTAATAATAATAATAGAAAAATAATAATTTTTAAATACATGTAAAGTGATAATGGAAGTAGTATATTTAAAATATATAGAGATACAAAACAGCATTTCTTAAACAATATTTATATATATATAGTAAAGCCTCCATATGTATATATTACTATTAAGAGAACATAAATAGGTTTAAATGGTCAATGTGCTTGCTTAAATTTCTCATAATCTAGCACTTTAAATATTCAATAAACTATTAGAATGTTCAAACATTACATACATGACTTCCCACATTATATGGAACTCCTGAATGTTTAATCTGCTGCTAGTATTGTGATGTCAAATAACTTTCAATCACACATTTTTTTCTGAATAAGTTACTAATTAAATTTCTTTAGTTTAAATATTGTACGTTTTCTGCCAGTCATTGTAACCCAACATTCCTATATAGCAAATTTTTTTAATTATAAACCATATTTTCTATTTAAAATCTAATAGTGTTGTTGCATTCAGTAGTTTATTTTCTACTTGAAGATGTATTACCCAAAAACGTTTGTGAACAAACAAATAAACTATAAATTTTCCACAATAAATTTTATAAACTGAATAGGAGACAAACATGCAATTCAACTGATACTGATTTAAATTAATAACAAAATACATAGATTTATTTTAGAATGTATCAATTTAAAAATGTAAAACAAAAAACAAATAAAAACATTAAATACAAAAAGCGAAATATTTTAAAGATAAGTATCTGTAAAATCAACTGTACACATGTAAAATTACTTTCACTAAATGGCAACAATTATTTTATAAAACCATTGACTTTATCTGTCTGTCAATCCATTGACTCATTACGTAGAAATCCCACATGATGCTTTGTCAGTGCTGTTTCTGTTTTTCTATTAAGTTCTCTATTTAGTTATATATAAAAACTAATTAGAATAGATTTGGCAAACCAAAGATGCTAAAATTAGATATAATTATTTTTCTTTACAGATTATACCTATTATCTGATAATGAAATTTTACTGAGTCTCATCTTTTCTTCTTTAATAGCTTTTCATAATAAAGGTTAGTATTCTTTTTCTTTCCTTGAGTATTTTGATTCTATTTTTTTCTTATCTTTTTTTATTGTTTAATATTTTTTGGTAATGTCTAATAACTAAGATCTAAAATGGGTAGCAAGTATTACATACTGTTAATCATAATCACGTTAAAGTCAACATGATTTTAAAATGGGCAGAAGAAAGTAATGATAACTACTTTTATATACTGTGTTAAATAATAATAATTGAATGTTAAATTATATGAAAGGTTTAGTTGAACACCAGAAGTGATACATTTGATTTCAACTTAAATGTATATCAATTCTCAAATATAGCACTATACCACTAAATGAATTTGCATAGAAAATGCACTATGGAAATTTTAGAATAAGCAGCTGTAGAAATAGTTATGATTAATAACACTTAATACCAGTAGAAATGATTATATATATTGAGTATTTGAACTAGTGGATATGGTGAAATTGTCATGTGATATGCATTAGTAAAAACTACAAAAGAATAAAACCCTTGAAAATGTTTTTGATATATACTTTTTTAAATATTTATTTATTTTTAATAACATAATATTATAATAGGATGATTTAAATAATATATATAGATGAATGTTTTATTGCTTAAGAGTTCACAAGAAGTTTGATCATCAGAAGAGACAGGTCTTTAGATCTTGAACTCCATAGTCAGTATTCTACCATTGCACTTGACCCCACAGCATAGTTTAAGTTAATATTATCAAAGATAAAATTGAAAAGAAAAATATTTAGTTAAGCTATATTATATATATGCAAATCAAGTGAGAGGAAATTCATCTCACAGACATGCATAATTGGTTTCCTCTCACATGATTTTCATATATAGATTGCTAATTCATTAATTACACACTCACACACGCATATGTATATATGAAAATGATAATGAAATGCATACTTAAAGTTAGACACTAACATTATTGGGGGGAGGGGGAGATATCAATAACAAAAATATGTAATTTATTTATAGTAAACAATGAGAATATGTAATAAGGATAAAAAGTATATTCTACTGTTCATTTGCAAAAAAAATTAAACATTGGAGTAAATATTTTTATGTCAACCAAACTAATGTATCGGTCTATCTATTTGTTTTTCAAATAATATAAAAACCTTTACATTTTTTTTCACACTTATTTACATCCGAGTATAATTGAATGTTTGTTCTAATTTATACTGCTTTTTAAATATTACATATGAGAAAAGCAAATGTACATGAACTTGTTTCATCATTCCTATGTTTACAGTTACACTTTTACTTGTAAATATGGTGAATCTTTGTGCAAGAATTCATATTAGCAATCATCATCAATTTTTACCTATGGTTTTGATATACATTTGATTATTTATACAATAATTTTTAATAAAATTTTGCATTAACTGTTTTTTAAAGAAAATCTGCTATTTTTTTTAAAAATAATGACCATTTTATAAGATTGATGACATCATAGGATAATGGCTTATTTAATGCTACATCAGAGAATAAAATGATGTCATCACATTAAAAAGTGCAGTAGAGAATTTATTCATTATACAGTATACATCATTATGTTTTAATGACAAAGTTATTATGTGATTAATATATTTATTCAATTTTTATTTAGTATCCTTGCAAGACAATCAGTGCTTTTATTTATGACATATCCAATGTAAAGAAGATTTTAATATAATTATTAAAAATCAAAAAAAAAAAAAAATCAAATTTCATTCAATACAATACATAATGAAAAACAGTCTTTGATCAGATAAAACAACAAAGTATATTAATATTACATTTTCCAATGTATAAATTAGCTAAACCATATTCACTCAATCAATATTTGATTAAAATTCTTATGAATGCTAATTTTACCTGTAGCAAAGACATAGACATTATAATTATAACTTATTTTCAGTTTTAATAAAAAAGAAAAATGATTTTGTGTATTAAGCAATTAATAATCAATTTTATATGATCAAAAATTCCTAAACATGTATCACAAATATCATTTATCTACTCAATTTTATTCAAGATAATGCTAGATTTTATTGCAAATTTTTATTTTTATTTTTTTAATCAATTTTTATATATTTAAATTTAAGTAACAAATTAACTCAATGAGTCTTATCTCTGTGATATTACAGGGCATTTGATGGTGCTGTTGTTACTTTTTTACTATTTTTTCACAAAATTTATGCTATTTTTATTAGTCATGCATAAATTTGATGATGAAAACTGTAATTAAAGTAAATAAATAGTTCCAAAAATATCTGAAGATGTCAGTATTCTATAGAGAAAGTGCTATAAATGAACCAACAATGCCAATTATTGGTATATTTTTAGAACTTAAGCTTAGAGAGCAATTTCAAGATGATTTGTAATCTCCTCTTTTATTGTTGTTAGCAATGACCAAAAAACATATCATTTTCATAGTTTATTTAAAACCAATTATTTTTACAAAATATTTATATAGTAATTATTAAAAAAGAACATTTTCATGATTGTATTTAGTTTTTATTCAAATATATTTTATTTTTAAAAATATAATTCAAGAAATTTATAGTAATGATAAAAATAAAATTATGATTGATAACATTTTACTAATATCATAATATAAAACTTTTGTAATAATTCAATAATTATAAATGCATTTTAAGTTTAAGAACAGAATTTTATAGTTTTATGGTGACTTAACAATAATTTGTTCAAGTTTTAAAAATAAAATTCAATTCAATTAATTAAGATTTGGTTTATTTTTTAATCATCCAGTAAAAAAAAAAAAAATATTATTCTCATTATGTATTTCACAACATAATTTTTTTTTATAATTGCAAAATTCAAATATGATTTTTTAGAATGTTTTTCATTTATAAACTTATATTATGAGAGTCCACCACAATTTATTGATTTATAATATAGAATAAAGATTTTTAAAATAAAATACTATATCTCAAGCATTAACTAGGGGTCTATGCAAAAAAAAAATATTGAAATGTAGAAGGCTTACCCAGAGAAACTCATTATAGTTGCTTTTTTAAAGGTTTTTCATTTATTCCAATCGAGGTTACTGTGCAAAATAAAGGTATACTGTTGAAATACTGTAATAATTTATAAACATATTATGAGATGCCATATGGGTTAGATAAATAAGATAAGAAAGTTTGTTAAAGCAATGTGGAGAAGAAAAGCCATAGTTAAATAAACTGGTTTAAACTAAGAGACATCTTAATCTTGTGTTGGATTTGATAATGATAATGAAAATAATGTTCATAGATACATTAATGATTAAACAAGAATACATATAGATAGATATGCCAATATTTATAAAGTTATACAGACTATTAAGTGAATAAAAATGAATGGGAAGGATCAATAGATATTTAAATAAAGGACATATAAGATTGATAGATGAATAGATAGTTATAACACATTTTAATTAAGAAGACAAGAAAAGAAAACATTTTGTGTTATCAGCATTTGATTATTATAGTGAGTATATATATATATATATATATATATATATATAAAATCCTTAAAAGGGAATCAAAATTATATGGCTATTAAATATAAAAACATATAATTGTCATTTTATTACATGTAAAGCCAAATTGAAGAAATTGAAAAAAGAATGAGAAACTATTAAATAGTATATGCAGATTAATCACAAATTCAATTTGAAGAGGAAGATTAAAATTTAAACACTCAGTACATTTTAAAACAATAACAAAATATTAACAATAAATATAATTACATTTTGATACTCTGTCATAATAACTATTAATGTAAAAAGTATTAAGATTTATTGTTCCAAATATACTTTCAATATTTTCACATCATATTTATGATTAATCTGCTGAGAACATTATTTTTTTGCTGATATGAATGCTATTTGATTTTTGGTTTATTAGCATTCAATTTGTGTAATGAGCCACATCTCTTTTATTTTATGTTCACAATCATTTCTTTCTTTGCACATAATTTTAACAACACTAGATCACAACTATGTTCATGCTTGATTTCTTTCATGATTATGAAAGACCAATGAATCAACAGCTTTAGACTTTATCTTAGATATTTTATACATTTATAAATGTTGGGTATTCTACTTCTAAGATTTGTTTTGGACTCATCATAATATTCATATGAGTAATATTTTTGGTTGCAGATTACATCATAGACAACATTGAGTCCGACCAAAGTTAAAATTTTGCCTTTTGTGTTGTTAATAAGCTTGTTTAAATTTATGAGAGTTCTCAATCCAACATTAAATTTGTCTGAGCAAATTTTTGCTATTTTATTACCTATATGTGATAAATATGGTTAGAGCAATCCAGCTTTTATTATTTCTAAGATTGACCACTTTATTAATTATTTTGGTTTTGAATTGTTCTATATATTTGTATATGTGCATCCTGTAATAACCTGCTTTTATCAAGTCAGCCCACCTAATGTTGAATATTCTCAGTTCTATTAGATTCATACTGCCACAAATAATAATTGCGATATAAAAAGTTTTTTAATCCTGAAAATTTATGAGATGTAGATACTTTTGGTTTTACATCTATATATCCTCTGACTTGGATAGGGGAGTTTATAATCATTTTATATTGAAATGCATTATGTATCTGCTTTAATTTTTAATCCAGATATTGAATTTAATTATTTTCTTCCAGTTCAACTGTCTGATTTAATCCCAAATTTATGTTGAAATCTCTGAGTAAGTGATTAATTGTATTTTGAGGTGCACGTATAAAGACATACATCATTCACATAATGTGTGTGTGTATATATATATACACACAATTTTCCTATGTATTTAATATAGGATTTATTATATTTGCTTCTTTGTAAGTCAGGTTCTGACTACATACAATTGCACTAATGGATAAGCCCAATGGCCATAATTCTACTATCTTAACTTGGATAGATAATGACATCATGGTTACATACATAGGGTAAAAAGGTAAAATAATAGAATCATGGTCAATGAACTCATCCCATCAGTGCAATTGTATGTAGTGGCATACATAGAAACAATACAACAGACCCTAGGAGAATTGGCCGTGATTATATCATCTTATCTTTTTGCCCTATATATGTAACCATGATGTCATTATCTATCCAAGTTAAGATAATAGAATTATGGCCATTGGGCTTATCCATTAGTGCAATTGTATGTAGTCAGAACTATATATATATCATCATCATCATCATCAACAACAACCATTATCAATCCACTGCAGGATGAAGGTCTCTCCAAGTTTAATCCATCTTCTCCGATCTTTAGCTTCTCTTTTCCACAACACCCCTGCACATTTTCTTATTTCATCCATCCATCTCACATCTTGTCTCTTTCTGGGTCTTTTACAATCTCTTGGAATCCAGTTTAAAATTTCAATTGTCCATCTATTATCATTTCTTCTAGCAATATGTCCAGCCCAACTCCATTTCAATCTTTTAATTTTTTCAATAAGGTCAGTAATACCTGTTTGTTGTCTTACGCATACATTGCGTTTTCGATCTCTTCTTGTTACTCCCAACATACATATCTCCATATTCCTTTGAGTGGTCTGAAGTCTTTGTATTGCTCTTCTATTAAGTGTCCAAGTCTCAGATCCATAAGTAAGAACTGGTAGAACACATTTGTTAAAAACCATCCTTTTCAAACACATAGGCATATTTCTTTTTAGTATCAAATTATTTCTAGGAAAAGCATTCCAACCAAGTTTAATTCTATGATTAATTTCCTTCATTATGTTTCCATCTGTATTAATAATCTGACCAAGGTATTTGTAACTGTTAACTTCTTCTAATTCTTTATAATCAATCTTTATTTTCATATTTTGAGCAAATCAATTAACCATTATTTTAGTCTTTTTAACATTTATCTTTAGGTCTACTTTTCTACTTTTATCTTCTAACTCCTGCAACATTTCCTGCAGCTCTGAAGCATTATTTGCAAAAACAACTACATCATCTGAAAAATCTAAATGACTTAAATACTCTCCATTTACTTTCATTCCTTTAGTTTCCCATTTTAATCCACAAAATACTTCTTGCAGCATTGCTGTAAAAAGTTTTGGAGATATGGAGTCACCTTGTCTTACACCTTTCTCAATGTTGATTTTTCCAGTATCATTATGTAATCTAATTGTTGCTGTTGCATTTTTATAAATATTCTTTAAAATATGACAATATCCTGGATCTATATTTTGATGATCCAATGCTTTAATCACTGAAGAAATGTGTATAGAATCGAATGCGTTTTCATAATCTACAAATCCAAAACATAATGACAACTCATATTCATTTGTCCTTTCTATGACTTCTCTCAATACCTGGATATGATCTATTGTACTAAAACCACTTTTAAATCCAGCTTGTTCTCTTGGTTGGTGGAAATCCAAAGTTCTCTGTAGACGAGTTGTAATTATCTTGGTAAAAATTTTATATAAAACTGATAAAAGGCTGATAGGTCTGTAATTTCTAATATCTCCTTTATCATCTTTTTAAAATATTAATATTATTACTGCATTCTTCCAATCTTCCGGTACATCTTTATCATTTAGACATTTGATATATAACTTTGCTAAAATTGTTTTTATTTCTTCACCTGCTTCTTTTAATATATCAATTATAATTCCATCATTTCCTGGAGCCTTTCCTTTCTTCATACATTTAATTGCATGTCTCACTTCTTCATTTAAAATTCTGGGCAATTCAGAAGATGTAATAGATATAGAAGGTACTTGTTCTTTATTACTATATAATTCTTGATAAAAATCTTCTACCAATTTCATGATGTCATCTCTCTTTTTAGTAATAATTCCATCTTTTTTTCTTATTGCAGATATAAATTTCCTACCAATACCAAAATGTTGTTTAACATTCTTGAGACTTTTATTTTCTTCTACAGCTTTCCTTGCTATTTCACAGTTATACTTTCTTATATCATTTTCAACTCTTTTCCACCCCATTTTACAAAATTTGAGATATTCAATTCTTTTTAATAAATCATTTTTGTATATCTTCATATTCCTTCTTTTTTTCATAAATTCTCTAGTCTCAGTAGAAATTTTATTAGTCAATTGCTGCTTTTTTCTACCAGCTATCTTTGTTGCAGTTTTTAAAAGTGTATCAGTTATTTTCATATTAATTTCATTCAAATCTGAATCATGTTCAAAATCTCCTAACACTTGAACCCTATTTGTAAGTTCTAATTTAAATTCATTAGAATGTTTCTGAAGATTAGGAATATCAACTGTAAATATTGTTTTTCTTAATAATTTTTGTCCCTCTAGTTTCACATTAACATGTAACTTACACCTTACTAATCGATGATCACTTCCTGTGTTAAATTTATTAAGAACATTACAATCTTGAAATATGTATTTCCTGTTACTCAAAATATAATCCAATTCTGCTGTACCTTCATTTGGATGCTTCCATGTCCATTTCCTTTTAACATTTTTCTCAAAAAATGAATTCATAATATAAAATTTTTCTTTTTCTGCAAACTCCACAAGTCTATGTCCTCTCTCATTTCTATTACCATAACCAAAATTACCTACATCAATTTCATCTTTCATTTGTCTACCAATTCTAGTATTAAAGTCTCCCATAACAATTTTAAAATGTTGTTTACTCTGATCAAAAGCCTTTTGTACATCCGTATAAAAATCTTCTACTACTTCATTACTATGAGAACTTGTTGGGGCATAAACCTGAATTATCTGCATTTTGTATCTGCTATTAAGTTGTATAACTAATCTTGCAACTCTGTCTGATACACCATCAATCTCCACAATATTGTTCTGCCATTTTTTATTTATAATGAATCCTACTCCACTTGTATTTCCAATATGTGTGCCTTTATAATAGAGTACATGTCCACTTTTTAAATTAATTGTTTCTTCACCTTTTCTTCTAACTTCACAAAGTCCAATAATGTCCCATTTAATATAAGACAATTCTTCTTCTAATTCTTGCAATCTTCCTTCACTTGAAAGTGATCTGCAGTTGTAAGTACCTAAATAAAAAGTCATCATCAAATGGCAGCCTGGGTCTGCAATCAGGGGATTCTTAGCATCCTCTGCCTTCGGCCACCAACCGCTGCCTTGGTTGGTGACTTTACAGCCTCCTGGGAATAAGGGCCATGCTTTATTTTTGTCTGTCATAATTGTATATATGTATTGGAAAAAATATTTGTCATTTACACAAACATTCATTCTGCCTTATCAGGCACTGAGAAGAAAGATCATGGTGTTTCTTGATCTTAAACTCAGAGGTAAAAATCCAATAACCTCACCACGCTGGATAATGCGTGTTGGTGAGCAGCCCATCCATATTCGTATACTATATGAATAATCACATAGTAATAACAGCTGCAATGACAAGAACATATGGAGTGGACATTAGGAATTTGCCCTGCTCGTTTCCTTTAAGGCCTCCAAGAGGAATCAAAGGGTCTCCTTTCAGTTAATAACAAACTCTTTTCTGCAGCCATATATATAGAGCACACGTGATATATTTTAAATAGCATATATATATATATATATATATATATATATATATATATATATATATATATATATATATATGCTATTTAAAAGATGTTTTTGTAAGTGCACCTCAAAATACAATTAATCCCATGTTCAGAAATTTGAACATAAATTCAGGATTAAAATGGATATTTGAATTCAAAGAAAATAATCAAATTCAATATCTGGATTTAAAATTAAAGTTGGGAATAAAATGCACTCCAATATAAAATAATTATAACCACAAGCTCCTCCATATCAAAAGGATACATAATTGTAAAATCAAAAGTACATACATCTCATAAATTTGCAGGATTAAAAAAATTATTATACCACAATTATTATTTGTGTCAATATGAATGGGATAGAATTAAGAGAATTCAACATTACTTGGGTGATTTGATAAAAGCAGGTTATTACAGAATGCACATACACAAATACATAGAGAAATTCAAAATCAAGATCATTCATAAAATAGTTGGTTGTATAAATAACAAAAGCCAAGTTGCTCTACCATATTTATCATATATGGTAATAAAATAGCACAAATTTGCTCAGACAAATTTAATGTCAGATTCAAAACTTGCACAAATTTAAATAAGCTTATTAATAACACTAAGGACAAAATTCTTACATTGGACAAGCCCCAGGTATTCTATGCTATAAACTGCAACCAAAAAGACTGCCCATATGTATATTGTGCTGAGACCAGTGCAAATCTTAGAACTAGAATGACCCAACATTTGATAGAGTCCCAAGCTGTTCAATCATTAGTCTTTTACAATCATGAAAAAGAACATGGCCATAGTTATGATCTGAGTGTTGTTAAAATTATGTGCAAAGAAATAAATAATTGTAAACATTCATTACACAAAATGAATATATACTGTACCAAAAATCAAATAGCATTCAAATCAGCAAGAAATTAATGCTCTCAGCAGACTAACCATGAGTATGATGTGAAAGCATTGAAAGTAAACTTTGTACAAGAAATCTTACTAAATTTTATATTTACACCCTGCTTTAATATTTTATACATTAACGATAAATATCTTGCCTATGAATTAATGAGCAGCAATGAACATATATAGTTGTAAAGTAGAAATGTGTTCTCCATATATTAGTTGTAATCGAATTTGAAAGTTTTCAGCACATAAATTCAAATAAATCAAAATAAATTAGACATTTTCAACCAATGAAGATATAAAGTGATAGAAGGTTTTATGAGGTAGAGCAATCAAAAATTAATTGATGAAATTATTAACATGTTAAAATAAAATAAAAAATTTCATTTTAAAAATAAAAAAGCAATATATTGTTATGTTTTTATACAGTAAATTTTATATAGAAAAGATTTGAAAGTATAAATATTACTTCTTCTATTACAAATCACTGATTATTAAAATGCATTTGATTATTCATACATACATTATGCTTGTCTAAAAGTTTGTGATGATAATATTTTATTTATAATTATATATTGAACTATTTCTATCATCTAAAATAATTATTAATTGCCTTTAGAAAAAATAAAACCCTTATTTAAACTTTATAAATTCATTTAACTGTTTAGAAATAGCACACAGTTAATATAAAACACATTTTGAAGAATATTATTCTCCGCTTTTCTAAAGGTTGCAGGTTTGAAGAAAATATCATTCAAAACATTATTTTACATGATATAAGTAGTCAAAAATATAATTATAATACTTCATGAGATATCATAATTTAGAGGTATTTTCCACAACTTGATTTTAATAGAAGTTGAACCTAAGATTCAAATATGGTAAAAAAAAATTTTTTACCATCCCTCCAAAATATATATTTTTTAATTTAGATATCATGAGCATAGTCAATTCTACCAGCCTTTCAACCATTGGTAAGGAATGGGCATATAATCATGAAAATATGAAATAGTAAAAGAAAATGTCATTAAAACCCTTAAAAACCCTCATCACTTGGAAGTTGTCTATATAGACATCAAAAAGGCTGTTGGAAAGTCTTTAATCTGGAATAAAATATTTGAAACTGTTTACATACACACACATATATCATAAATAATCTCAACTTATTGGATAATAGAGAGACTAAGTTTTTCTGAACATAGTATTTTAACATTTCATTTTTTTCAATAAACTGTAATATATATATATATAACTTTCATCTTAAAACTTTGGAGCTGTTTTAAATTTATAACACTATAGCAACACACGCGCGGGTTATTTGCGTATTAGAAACTATGATTACAATAGATAACTAATTTAAATTTTTGCTGCATCATTCAGTTACAAAATGCATCCATGCGTTATGTATTTACACATCACTATCTGTTTAAATTAACAATCGACAATATTTCATACCTGCTCAAGAATAGGAATTACAACAATTATTTTATTGTTTATAACGGTTACATTTTTCTTGATCTAAGAGAACAATTTGCTCCTGAACTGGAAGTCTAGATATGCATGGCAGAAGACACTAATAATCCAATTTACTTGACGCGTGTCAGATAATTTTTAGCAACCTTCTCATGATCCTATTTTTTGTAATTATTTTAATAGAAGTATCTTTCAAACCGGAATAAATAAACTTTTTGGCATATAATAATAACTAGAGCATCAAGTAATTGTAATAATATATTTGGCTGTGCACACACGAATGTATGAAAATCTTAAATAGTTTTATCAATAAAAATATTTTTTTTAATATTGCAATATATATATATATTTCCAAAAAATAAGTGTTGAATAGATAATAAGATTCAAAACATATACACACACAAAGTACTAAATATTTAATATAAAATTGCAAATTTAAAATTTGTTATGAATTTGAAGATATCAAACAACTAAAAAATGAATAAAAAATATATTCCACACGTCAAAAAATAATGTAATGATAAAATTAAAAATATTTTCTTTATATATTATGTAAGTTGTTATTTAACTAAGAATAAAAAGATTAACAACAGTAAATAAATACAAACATAACAACAAAAATATGTTCAAGTATAAAATAAAATAAAATAGAGCTAAAAAATAAATAAATTCAAGCATAAAAGATATACAAAAGCAATGTCTTAGAAAAAATAAATGAATTAATATTTAAAAGCAAACATACAAGCAAAAAATCTAAAACAAACATCTATTCATTGATTTATAATCTTTAAAAAATGTTAAAGATTATTCTTAAAATATCAATTTGAAATAATTAATGTTTTTACCATTTTGCAAATAAAATATGCTCACAAGGTTTGTAATTAAGTAGTATAAATTTTAAAAATTGATAAAATACAAACTAATATAACTAAAAGAAATAATCATTTCAGAAAAAAAAATACTAATATAAGTTTTTAGAGTCAGTATTAAAAGATTTGACTTTCATAAGGCTTTCATTACATCTAGCTAAATAAATAAAAAAAAGTATTTCTGAAAACTACAGTATATTCATAGTTTTATCTGTCAACACAAAAATATTAAAGGTTTGATAATAACAGAATAAAAAGATAAATAAGTAAAAAGATTAATAACTTCCTAAATAATCATAATATCACCACCACTACTATCATCATCACCAAAAACCAATATAATAATAAACAATTTATAAAGTTTATAAACTAGTTGTATATTGAAGGAAATGATGTGTTTATTCTAAAATTAAGAAATAATTCTTTAAAGATTATTTCTATATAAATATAAATTTTCTAGTGGTTAAGTATTATGTTATAATCAGTATTAATACTCCAACACTGGTTTATTAACTAAATGAAATACTCTCAATCCAAAGCACAAAATAAAAATTTTTGATAGAAAGAATCAGTCCATCTTATTTCTTTTATCTAAATCCATTAATACTGGCAAATCTGAAGTACTTTGGAAAGAAAGCATGAAGATCTTTTCTCTTTAAAAGTTTTATGTTGTGCTTTGCATTAAGAATATTTCACTTATTTAATAAACCAGTATTGGATTATTAATCTCAATTATGTATACATGTACATATCATTAAAGTCACTTAACACTTAGCCAATCCCAATATCAATAACAATCAACAATCTCAACCTGTTGTCAAGGCAACCTCCTTTTAACAATAAAGGTATATATATATATATATATACACACAACTTTTAAAGTACAATATTTAGTCAATGTGATTTATAAGGCTAAAAACAGTTTTAAAGCTGAAATTGATATATAAGTGTATATTACATTTAAAGCATGTGGATCAATAACAAAATGTAATTAGAATCAAAAAGACCAATTTTTAAAGGACCAACAACACACTGTCTTCTTATATATAAATGGATTTTTATATTTATTTTAAAGTTCAATTTACATAAAATAATTATTACAGAAAAATGTAATAAATATTTATTCACATAAGATTATAACAAATTAACTCATGATTATTAATATATATATATCATTTACTTTTGTTTTCAAATTTTACATTAGTGGTGAAATAGAATAAATAATATTTAATTTAAACTAATGTAAAGAAAGGATTATTATGGGTGTCATTCTGATATTTCTTTAAATGATATTTTATGAAGTAACAGCAAATTAAATTTAATAATTTCAAAAAAAAAATATTTGAAATATATTCATATATAGTTATTTTTAAACTACAAAATATTAGGTTTTTTTAGATTTTATTTTGAATCTGATGTTTAATAAAAAATGCAGAACTGTCAAGCATTAGTGGTCAAGAGGTCAGTGACAGCTGCTTTACAAGCAGGTTAGTGGGTTCGCTTCCCAGCTGATGCTATGACACAAAAGAAAAAATGCAGAACTACAATTAAAAAAAATGAAGGTTTTCTCAGATCATAAGTGAATTTATTACTAACTACTTGATTATTATTTTAGACATGGCAAAAATTTTAATAATAATCTTTCCAGTAGCTTCTATGTTGTCATAAAAACATGTAAAAAATTAAATTATTTACAACTTAAATCAGCATTTTGTAAATGTTTTTAGTCATGATCAATTTTATATCACAATATTTTTAAAAAACATGAAAACATTCATAAATGTTATCAGTATAAGTCTATTTTGTTTTATTCTCTTGAATAATTCACAAAATCAGTTCAATATATAACCCAAGTAAAATTGCCTATAAATTATACATTAGATATAAACTAATCAAAATCATATATAAAATCTCATATGATTTGATTGGTAGTGTCTTTTTGCTCATCAAAACTACCATTAATTAAAGCATTGCAAATGAATACAAATTGTTTGGTTTAAAATATTTTTAAGTAAGTAATACATTTTGAATAAAATAAACGAGTGCTATTTGTAAAATATATTTTTATCATTGTATATTAAAAATTTTATAATATATAAAAATCACGAACATTTGTTCAATATTAAGGAGAAAAACATCCATATTCAAAAGTTTATCCTGATGTATTTGATTTAGAACAAATCAGGATAATAAGAATTTATTATTACTTTTACCTTATAAAAGTTAGATAATAAGTTCTTAATTAAAGTATTGCAATTGATTAATATTGTAAAAAGATCAGTCTAGAGTGCATGAAATTCATTTTGTTTTAATTTAAAGAGGATTATGATAAAATATTTAAATTCTGCATATTCCGCATATTATGATGATTAAATTGGATGTTTAAAAATAATATTTATTTTCATTGATATGTAAACATATAATAATAATATTTTTATTACAACTGCTATTGCTGCTGCTACTACTACTACTAGTGCTGCTGCTACTGCTGCTGCTACCACTACTACTACTACTACTACTACTACTGCTACTTCTCCTCCTGCTACTGCTGCTACTTCTTTTCCTCCTCCTCCTACTACTGCTGCTACTTCTCCTCCTCCTCCTCCTACTACTACTATTAGAGAAGCTTTTAGAAGGATCTTTGACACATGACAATTAGGTAAATATTATTTTTCCAGAATTACCTAATATGTATTGGTATTTTCTGGCTACTTAAAACATATTGACTATTGAGATAACAGAATTACCCACTTCATTGTTGTCCATTGTTTTTTTTCCTAACCATTTCAAAAATTATACATTTCTAAATAAATTAAATAATCTTATAATATGAGCAAAATAGAACAATTTCAACCATAGCATTTATATTCAAGTAGAGTTGTAACTTGATTATGTATTATTTGTTTGTTTGTTTTTTTACTGTTTCTGTTAATTTAAAAGTTTTTGTCAACAAAACAATTCAAATACATTTCTTTTTTTTTATTACTATTTTTAATTTTCAATATTTATATCTAAAAGAATCACAGAAAATAAGATTCTTTTTGATTTTTATCTTTAGAAAATTATTCCTATATCAAAAATCATTTCCAGATTGGTTATTGCATTTGTACCCAAGGTAAATCTCTGATGAATGTCTTGATTGTTGAATCCTTTGATATTGTTGAATAATCCAATAAAAAAATTATTAACTACTTTTAATATATGTAAACAAACAGCTCTGAAATAAACTCTTCAATATTCAAAACATCAATATAAAAAAATAAATGATAGCTATAGCCAGGTTACAGCATATTTACCATCCTAAATAGAATTTTTGATAATATTAAATGATAATTCTAAACAAATTAATATAATAAACTAAGTACATCAATTCACAATGAAATCACTAGCCAAATTAGATCACAAATCTACTACCAATGGGTTCCTACCAAAGGTGACTTCTCAAGTACAAAGTGATACAACACACAATAGAATATCTAAAATACAAGGAATAAATCCTTTATGTTGCTTTTTCAAATTAAAAATAAATCATAGATATAATAAAATATCTTTACTAACAACAAATTGATATATAACAATAGCTGTAATATAGTCATATAATCATAACATATAAAAATAGCATATAAAAGCTCTTTTCGGCAAATTTCAAATTTTTAATAGAATTACAACAGACTTTACAATTGTCTTTAATACTAAAATAACCTCTTTTAAATAAGTTAATGGCATCAGAATCATAGATTGTGATTAAAAAAAATTTTTACATTTTATTAATTTTCAAAAAACAAACAAACAAAAACACAACCTTAATCTGCCTGAACATAATCTTATGAACTATATTTCTTTCATAATCATTTGTAATAAATCCAGAAAATTTAAAATCTAGAATAACTCAATATTTTCACTTTTATAATAGAGTTAAAAACAATAGTATATATAATTCTATAATTTTTTGAACATTAGAGAAAAACTGGTTGATTATTTGAACATACTAATGCCAAAATTATGTGTTTGGAAAAAAAAATTGAAAAGAATTTTCAGATGTAAATAATTAAAAATATTTCATATATGCTAAAGTTCTTATTAAGAACTGATGTATTAATTTAAAATAGGCATGTAAGTATTTTTTTGAAAAAAATCCATTAATATAAAAGTAAATAGCATTTCTATTATCAATAAGTAGTGTTTCAATTTGTATGGATATATATAGTTAGATTTGCTAAAGTAAATTTTAGTTTTGATTTGATGAAAATGTTCTTCATTAATTATTATGTGATTATTACAAAGAGACTCCGTAGGTAAAAATTTTAGGACGTAGCATGCACCATCTCTTGGTCAATTTTGGTCACAATTTCTTCATTTTAGGCTTATTTGTTAGGAAATTCAATGTTTAAAATTGTAGTTCTAAAAACATCTGCATATAGCGTTATATTTTTTAAAAAAAAATCAATTTTCTTTACTGCGTATTGGTACATAGGTGTGTCTTTTTCTCTGATTGGATACCTACCAAATCTGGAAATGTCTTCTAGGCGTGTTTCTAAATAACAGATTCAGAAACGAAAATAAATATGTTGGCACGTTCGTAATTGATTTTGATGTAAATAATTATATTTATTGTAATTTTTTATGTTCACAAATAAGATAATATAGGGCTCTATCAAAATACAAAGTTTGACTTGGAAAATTTTAAATATTACAAGAAAAATACATTTGGAGAAATAATCCGTAATAAAAAACAATTATCGCTACAGACCATAATCAGGCATTTCTAAACTAAAAATTCAGAATTGAAAATGAACTGTAGTATGCTTTCATATTTTGAAGTAAATAATTATATCTATCAAGATTTTTCATTATTTTAACCAAATATAAAGTTTGATTCCAAAAATGTTAAATATTACAAAAAAAATAAGCATGGACAAAATCATCGTGGTGGATCACGCTAAAGTAATGTGCATAGTAGGTGTTACACTAAATGGGGTAAATATAGATAAAAATTAAAGGTTTTACACATTTGTAATTGATTTTGTAGTAAATAATTACATCTATTGTAATTTTTTACATTCATAAATAAGATTTGATGTTACTTTATGGAAATATAAAGTTTGATTTGGAAAATTTTAAATTTTACAAGAAAAATAAGCATGCTGGAAATAAAAAGAGAATTGTTTTGACAGTTGGAGAACTGAATAATGACACAATCATTGGTTAGAATATAATTCTTTTGTTTTACTGCTAGCTATTTTTTACACATTTTCCTTATATTTTTCTACAGTTATTAACATTATTTTTAATTTTTCGTTACATTTAACCAATTTGAATCTAAAATTATTCAATTTTTAGAAGCTGAATTAAAAAAATTCTGTGTATTTTAGATTAATATTTTAACAATAGAAACCGGCTGGAAATGAAACGGACGAATAATATTGTACTCAGATTTAATTAGTGGGCCAATACAAAATTAGACAGGGATTAACTCTTCTAAATAAGTTAAAATAATCAGTTAAAGAGTTAAGTCTGACTTTACAATTTTTATGAGTTCATTGTTATATTATTTATTTGTTGTCCATATAATTTAATGTTTACACACATACATCTATATATATATTGTGAATGCATGGTATTCGTCTGAACACATAAAGAAAAAAAATTGTTTAGCTATAAAAAAATAATGATAGTTAAAAAAAAATACAACTCCTTACTTCAAAATTTTTATTAACATACTACAAAACATTATTTGATCCTGATTTAGTTTGTGCTCACGGTCATTTTGAAATCTAAAAACCACTGCTGACACATCCAACTGATAAATGACAAATATTGAATAAAAATACTTTAAATTCATATTTTAGAAATTAAAAACTAGTAAAAATAATATGCTTTATTTTACTAGTGATTTTTTTAAAATTTACCTTCATAAAATATTTGAAATATGACAGTGTGAAGTGCTGGAATTTGCAGGGAGGGGAGAGGATAGTTTGGCCAATACAAAGTATCATTCAAAAGTTGCAGAAGTCTGATAAAACCAAGCTTATAATTTCCCAATACTAAAAGATTATACTATATGCCCATATAAAATAAAGTATATTATTTTTACTAGCTTATAATTTCTAAAATATGAATTTAAAGTACTTTTATTTAATATTTATATCATTTATCGGTTGGATGTGTCAGTAGTGGTTTTGGTTGGTCTTTAGATTTCAAAATGGCCATGAGCACAAAATAAATCAACACCCATTGTTTTATATCCAATAGTTTAGAGTAACATTTAATATATTTTCATTTTAAATAAAGCACTAACATATTTATTTATTCACATTAAATATAAGTAAGAGTAGTAATAATTTAACTTGAGAATACATTTCGTTACATGTGAGTGAGATGTGTATATATAATTGACCTGCTTATATGTATATGTAGAAGGGTCACAATAGATTAATAAATGTGTATGCATTGTATCATTTTATTCTTGAATTTCGTTTAGAAAAAAAAAGTGTGACACAAGAAATTGTATATTATTATTTTCAAATAAAAATATGTTTTTATCAATGAAATTAATATAACTTATTTTATTTATTTTCTTAAATATTTAAAATAATATTATTTAAAAAATTATGTGCTAAAAATACATAGATACGTCTATGAACAATTTTGGAACATGAAATTAAATGACATGTGCATGAGATGCATGGTGAGATTTTAGAAAAATTGATATAGTTTTCTTCTGATGTGAATTTTTTTTGTATTTATTGAACTTAGTATGTAAAGAAATAAATGGTCTTATAAATGTATGACACTCTTTTTATTAAGTAGATCCAAAAAAGGAATTTAATTTAAAGTCAAAACAAAAAAACTCATTACTGATATAGATATTTAGTATTAGCATTGAATATTTTCATTAAGATTTTTTATGCTATTAAATAAATGAAAGTGAAAACAGCTGGAAAATACTACCTATATTTTATTTTAATGTCTTAATGTATAATTTTTAGATTTTAAACATAAAATTGAAGATTTTGAGAAAAACAAATAAATAACTTTTAATTTGCATTTTGACCCAATCATTTTGCTAAGTTTTCCAAACAGCAAACAGTAATGGTCTGTATTTATTTGATGTAGTTTACAAATTTATCTTACAAGTCCAAGATACAGTAATATTAAAGAATTAAAACAAAAAGTATATGCATAACACAAGCCAAACAACAAAATGCAAAGACAATTAGCAGAAGCTATCCAAATAAATTTAATATTATAAATAGTATTCTAAAATTCTATAAATTATTTTATAATAATAATTAATAAATATTTACATTTTTAATCAAATAGACTAAATACTTTATAACAATAAAATAAAGATAAAAGTAAAACTGTAACCAAACCAAAGTTATTGATGTGTTTACTAAATGTTTTATACTAACTTGTCTTATCTGTGTTTCTGTTGGAATGTCCAAATTTTTGAATGTTTAACAGTAAAAAAAAATCAGGTCCTTTTTAGAATCAACCCACATCCTTACACTCCCCCCCAAAAAAACAACAACTCATTAACAACTGAGCCAATTGTAAGATTACATTTATAGAATAAAATTCTGTTAATATTGAATTAATTATTTAAAAGTAAATAAGTCATAATTAATATTTAAATAATTAATATTTCATAAATATTGTGTGGAAAAAATGATTAGAGAATTATATAGGTTTTTTTTTTCCTTTTCCAAAATCAAAATAAGTACAATTGCCAAAATCATTGACAACAGTCACTAACTTGTAAAAAAAAAAAAAAAAAATTTAATAAAAAAAAAGATTAATGAAAATTTTTTTTTATTTAAATTGAAATTATATGTTTTATTTATAATTAAAAAAATAATAACATTCAAAAAAATTTTTTAAACTAATCTTTCATGTAAATAGCCACCTAAACTATGAAAAAATAAAATAATAATCCATATGATAAAAGAAGTTGAGGCTCAAATAAATCATAAAAATCAAAGCTTTTATCATATGAAATATTACTTTATTTTTCTACTTTTTAGTGGGCTATTGAAATAAAAGCATTATTTCAAATATATAGTTTTGAATCTTATTTTATTTTGGTCTTGAATTTTAAATGATAGTTATTTTTTTCTACAAATTGTGCCAATGTTTTACATGACTTCTCTAAATTTTACCTTCATAGGTGTTAATATTTGATTATTTTTTACAAGCATAAAAATTTAAAATTATTAAAGTAAAATAATAATGAGAATAAAATTTTGATAAAAAAATATTATTGGCAACATTCAATATTAACTTACATCAAGCAATTATATATTTTTCTGTAAAAAGTAAAAATACAATGGCTATTCACTATCTTAATTAAAATTTTTGTTATTTAAATAATATATATTTACTGTTACTTGAAAATACTCATTTATTTAAAAAAGTAATACAAAAATTATAAAATTGTTATAAAAATGACAGACATGTTTTATAGAAATAATTAATTATTTTACTTTTTGGAAACGACGTTTTTGAAAATATATTTAATACTTAGTCAAAAGCTAAAAAAAAAATGTTTTAATTGTCAAAAATAATATTTTCTTTAATTTATCAGATTTTATTTAAATAGAGTAATAAAAATAGTAATTAAATCATTAACAAATCAATTAAAATTATCTTTAATAAAAAATTAGCTTATAAGTTTTTTAATGTAAATTTATCCATTATTTTAAAACAAAAAAAAAATCATTTTGATATTTGCAAACACCATTATTTTTTAATTAAATGTAAAACAACAACAACAGCAACAACAACAAACTATTCCACCATTACTTGAAAAAAAAAATTCAGTAAAATGAAAATTTTATAAATAACAATAAAATTTTTTTATTAATAAAAAAAATAATTATAATGGACATTGTTTAGCGTTAAGACTTGTTATTACAATTGTTTACCATATATATATTTAGGTAGGGTCAAAGTTTATATAATATATATTTACATAATAATTCCATTTTTTTTAAAGTTCATTAATTAATTCATGAGATAGTTTTACATTTTTTTTCTGCAAAAAAAGTCTCTCTTTTAAATTTATTGGGGTAGGGAGATTGAATTCGAGTTGATGGCTTGTAATAGATAAATTTATTTAAGATTATGTAATAAATATATTAAGTAATTTCATCTAATGACAATAATAAAGTGTCACATCTATATTAGTACACTAGTAATCATTTTATTTGTTTTATAAACATAAAGAAATAAAAAAAGACTAATATTAAAATGCAGTAATCACAAAAATTTTCAAATTTACTACTCTATAGTATACATCTCCCTTAAAAATTTTTAAAAAAGTAAACATGTTTTTGAGAAAATCGTGGAATATTAAAAATATATTAAAATGGGTTTTTTTAAAATCATTGTATTTTAATTACATAGAGTTATTAACACTGCTTGTGTGCAAAAAAAAAAAAAATCTCATATTACATATCAAAATTGTAGTAGAAATAAGATTTTTTTTAAAAAAAAGATGTGTTACTACAAAAAACTGAAAGCAGGCTTTTGTAATATATAACATATTTTTAAAAAATGTTAAAAGAAAATGTTATTTGTAAATTACTTAATAGATATTATATATTTGAAATAAATATTATATATATAAATATGACATGACATACATAATCAAGGATTTGAATCTGAGTGAAACTGATTTTTTTTTTTAGGTTTTTTTACTTATTGAGTGATAATGAGTGTCTAATAGATTTATCTACAGAGTAAACTATTCACTACCCAATCTGATTTATTACTTCACTGTTTTTTTTTGTTGTTGTTGTTGATAAAAACTAGAAAAGATTCTGCCAATAAACAACTACTTAAAGACTGTTTACTTATGTATATCTATATGTAAAAAAAAATTCCTGACAATGTATTGTTAAGATAACTTATTATAAAAACATAAGAAATATATAAATGAGATGAAAAAGAAGAGAGTGATAAAATTGTAATATATGCAATTTAACTCACAGATTTGATTTTCTATTCTTAAATCATTTCCCCATTTTTATATGTTATTACTTTTTTTGCCCCATATGATTTAGTAAGTGGTAGAAAGTCGAACTCTAGAAGTTAATGTCTATGGATAGTGGCTCCAACTATATTTTCGGTACTCAAATTTTTTATAAACCACTAAATTGTTTATTTATATTCATCAAATGCACTCACACACATAGATATATTTTAATATAAAATATTTTTTAGTTATTTTTAAATTAACTTTTACTCTAAATTAATAAACTATTTATAAAATTATATGCAATTATTTGGATTAGTTATTTACTTATTTATTAATAATTTTGCATTTTTCTTTATAAAATTTTTATAACTTTATTTTTACTTTTAATTTTTTTAGTTTAAACAGTTTATTTGAACTTTTTAAATTTCTTTATCATTTATTTATAGAAAGATTGTATAAATATTTGAAAGTTCTTGATTCTTTAGTAATCATATTTGTAACATATTATTTGAGTTAATAATTCTGATGGCTTTTCTTTTGGTATTATTATATTTTTCTTTAAATTTATTTAAAGTAGTATTTTATAACTCAAAAATAAAATCTTTAAATTTAATAACATTGTGATAAAAAAGAGATTACAACTGAAATACTATTTTTTTAAATAATAATTCACATATTTATTTGTTAAAATTATTTTGGTTGCCAATTTTAAGCTAAGATATTAATTTATTTTGTAATAGTAGTTTTGAATGCAATAAATATAAGGGCATTAGCAAAAAAGTTACATAATGATTAAAACAAGTAAAATACAATCTTGAAACAATGTTTATTTATTAATATATTGTTTACTCTATTGAAACAATCATCTCTTTATCAGTGTTTTTGAAAATAGCAGCATATAAATATATTTTTTTATCCAAAATCAAAAAATATTTCTTTTACAGAAAACTGTTCTGTCATCCCCCCCTTCCCCATAACACAAACAGAAAATCATAATACCTTTTACAGTGTATTTTTTTAGTGTGGTCAACAATTTTAATTTGTAAAACCAATCTACTGTAACCATGACACTTCCAATGACATATTAAACTAAACTACAAGAGGAAAATATAAAAAGAAAAGTAGAAAATGGAAAAAAAAAATACAATTTGAAATAAATAAGAGTATATACAAATATCAAATAAAGAATTTTATTTTTAAAAAATGGTAAAAGATATGAATAAAAAATATTATTTTTTAATGATATTATTTTTATATGAATCTAGAAAATATCACAAAAAAAGACAGAATAACAAACAGCCAATATCAAAATGGTTTGTGAAACTTAAGGTATTTTTAGAGAAAAGTACTAATGAAACCTGGTCTTAGCTTTACACATGGCAAAGTTAAACAACTTGGAATATTTTAACATACATCATTCTTTTCAGCATGTTTTTTACATCTCAGTAAAATATTTCACAAAAGCTCAGTATGAAGTGGAAGAAAATGTTAAATAAATTCAGAAGAATAGAATTTATTATATTATAAAATATAGCAAATTCATTTATACTCTGTCTTACTGTTAGGAAGTATCAAGTCAGCAGTGACTTCTGCTGTTATATGAATAGGTGATTATAGATTAATCTTTCAGCTGTTTAGCTAGGCAACTTAAAAGTGTATGTATTATTGTGAAGATGGATTCCACCCATCTTATTGTTGGTTATCCTTTTTTTTTCATTACTAATCTTTTTAAGCAATATATAATTTTTTAATAAATTAGATTGTCTCATAATTGATAAAATAAGACAATCTTAATCTGGTCATTTGTACTTCATGTATGAATTTAAGTTTTATTTGACCAATTATTTACTTATTTGTTTTCTTTTACCCAAAATTTTCAAAAATATTTTCCAACAACACAGACAAAATGTGTCAATATGTTTCCTACTAATTTTTTAGTGTCCAACATTCACATCTGTACAGTAATTCACATAAATGCACAGAATTAATTAATATGTCTGAGACTACAAAGATTTGAGAAACTCATTTACCATATTATCACTTAATTCCTAAAAATATCAACCTAAAATAATAAAGAAGTGATAGAATATATTATCAAATTATATGAAGTAAAATGTCAATAATAATAGTATTAAAAACATGAATCTTACATTTAAATGTGACATAATATATCATTATATAATTAATTGTGCAATTAAAAATGCACAAAATACTTCTATTCTAATATGGCTGATCATAAATGTTTTCCAATGATTTCTGAAGAACCGAGTTCGAATTATTACTTATTATATTTCAAACATTACAATTACAATTAAATATTGATTATCCTATAGAATACAAGCTTAAACATTAAAAAATATTTTAGTAAATCAAATAGTGTAACCTAATGCCCAAAATCATAAATAAAAATGAATAAGTTTATTCAAAAACCATGAATACAAGCATTTAAAGATTAAAAATCTAATAAATATACAAATCAAACTGCGGATTTGCAACAATATAATGCTTTATTTTATATGCAACTTTAAATTTATAATAAGCCAAAATAAAGAAAAATATGGATATACAACTAACATTAAATGTTATCTATGAACAAGCCACATTTGATGACACTATTTTGTGAAAACATCAAAATAAAGAATATTAGTAATGCTATCATAATGTATCCATAACTCCACTTAACTACGTAGGATAGCTTTAAATTTTACAAATAGATAATTGGGTTGCAACAACCAAAACAGAAGTAAAATCCACTGAAAAGAGTAATGCATAAAAGTAATAATCCTAATTAAATGCTGTAATACAAAAACAAAAATCTTATATTTAAATTAATATTTTAACCAATATCCTATTCTTTTGCTTATCTGCAATGTAAATATGAATATAGTAAGCTTTCACTTAAAATAAGTTTGAATGTTATTAATTTGACGTTAAGATTATTCCTCTTTTTTTCTTTATTTAAATGTTTTTGATAATTATAAATACATATATACTCAAATTAATTTAAAGTCTGTTGATTAAAAGCATACAATTTGTTAGATTAGGCTACTGGGACGTCACAAAACTATTAGTTAAAGGATTACTTAGTTGTACATTAAAATAAATAGATAAGGTATTTATATTATTAAAAAATAAACATTATTATAGGACCTAAGTAGTTCAATGTGTATTTTTTTTAATCGTTTGAGCGTCGTTCTTTCAAGCATGCTTCTTTTATTTTCCAGTTGCGATTATAAAATATGCTAATGATAAGATTGCAAAAAGATCGAGTCCAGACCAGCTGTCTAGATTATAATATTTTTATCAAGCTTACCCAACCAAATCTTTTGAATTATATTTAGTGTGCGGTTCTAGTTTACCATCTGAAGCAATCAACAACTTTTATAATTGAATATTATCTTTTTTATATAAACTTTTCTTTTTTAATTAAATAAAATCTATAATTCTATAATGGATATGACGAATTTATTACTATGCAGATATAACTGCAAAGCAAAACTTTGATCCTTCTATAAGTCTTTATATAAAAGACGTGATGGACAGTCGTTATTTCATCACACCTGTCTAATTAAATCAAATATTTTTTTAATGTATATAAAAGCTTCATACATATATGTCCGTTTCAAACAAGAAACGATTATTATTATCAGTGTCTTTACATTTCAATTATTATAATACTCTTGGTATATACTATTTATACATATATTAATTTAAAGAATCCAATAAATATATATATATATTAATAAAAATATCAATAATTAAAAATAAAGACAGCTAATTTAAGTTTTTGTATTTATTATCTACCTATTAGTCATGAAATATTTTATTTGATTAATATTTTATTTCACTATATATTTATGCAAATCCAAACACATGTAAAAGCAGCAGTAAGTAGTTTAAATCTTATCACCAATGATCAAATTCATTATTAGCTTGCCGTAGTAATTTAGACTATCTAATTTGCTTCAACATACATTTATATGTATTTATTTATTAAACATTTTATCTAACTTTATGAGGGTTCCATATGGCATACATACAAATGAAAAACTAATTTCGATTTCCAGTCATTATAAAGGCAAATAACTATATTATTAAAATATATAAGTAAAATTGAATATACTTAAAACTTTTATTTCACCAAATACACACTTTAAACACATGAATAAAGATAATTATTTGAAGAATGGCGAATAGAGTATACAAAAGAGTAAAATTCAATTAAGGATAGCATGTATCTATATTTAATAAGAATTGATAAATTAATTCTTAATTAATATTAAAGCTTATATCCGACTAAAAATACAATAGTCTTTAGCCTTACTTATAAGTATAATTTATTAATGTATTTATCTAAAAAGGATGTCAGACAAGCAAGATCAGAAATTTGGCATTTGTAATAATACCTGATCTATATGAGCAAGTTTGTCATTTCTCAACACAATTCATCTAGGATTTCTATTTTAGAATTACATCATAAATTTAATGAACCTCGAGACCATTAAGATTCTACTGATTATAAATTAGTTCTCTATATTGTGCTTTATTATAATGTTTTAAAAGTTTAGCTTTTATTAACAAAAAATAACATAACTTATTAAATAATGCCGTTATTGCAATTCGATATACGAATATCAAATTGTCTGCATCCACAATTTTGACAACAACCACTTCAAATAAATACGTAATGATTATACTAATCATTTTTAAACTGGAGTACTTGTTCAGCACAAAGTGTACATCTTGGGGATAAATTGTCTTTTTCAAGTATCTCAATACATATGTTTCAAAAATGTGTGGTAGAGTGGAGATTTCACATATATCTTTAAAAAATAATGCTGAATATATTCATTTAATTAACAACAAAGTACAAGTAAATGCACATACATTTACATATTATATATAGAAACTCTAATGCTTTTTATAGATGTCATTTGCAAAATTTAACTATGGTTTCATATAATTATTTATATGAATATGATAATTAAGTTATATATATATACATATTTGAGTAAGTATGAATGTTTGGATTTTTATTCTCTGCCTGAAGGCATGTTTGATTATGCTAATAGCAGTGGACTATTAGTATACTTTTAATGATTTCAGAAAATTGTAAATAAAAAACAAACAAACTGCATTTCATAATTAAAAATAATAATAAAATCCTACACTGTATTAGTTTTTTACTTTTAATCCAAATTCTATATTTAATTGTCAACCTTATATATAATGTAGTAACATGTTTTTGTATCACATACATCAGAATAGGTTGTGCTCAAAGGCTAAAGTATATAATACATTGGTAAACTCAAAGAAAAATAATATTAAAAATAAAGTTTTAAGAGACAATGTAGACATTATCATAATATAATTAAACATGAATTCATTAACATTATCAACAATAATAATGATGATGATGTTATTAGTGGGATAAATAAGTGATTTAGAATTGATATAATTTTTTAATAAGAAACTGATTACAAGTCAAGTTTCTTAATACATTTTTTGTTTTCAAGTTCAATATACAAATTTAAGTATGCTTCCTCATATTATTTTTAAAAATTGAATGAAATTATTTGATGATCTGCAAATAAAAATATCAACATATTTTATATAAAAGGTAATTTATTATCATTCAATATAAATTGCACAATTTTTTCTTCAATATTGGTTACTGCTAACCACAGAATATACCACTAAAATGTAAAATTAAATAGCCATGGTTTATTAATAATACTAAACCAGTAATAAACAGAAAACCTAAAAATGTTCAATTAAGAGCATTTTGAAATATCCACAGTTAGTTATATAATTTTATATGTTCATTTGTTGTCATTTTCAATATAATAATTGACTTTTACAAGGTTGTTCAGCACTGAAAATACATTGAGACTGTATTTATGTTCACTGATTTCTTTGAATACATGATATAAATGTTACCTTTAATTTATTATGCATTAATGATAAAATTATCACAGTTATTTGCAAGAACTAATATAATAAATATAAGAGTAGTAATTAAATTTTTTAAAAAAAGACTATGACTGAAAATGATTGAAAAAGCTTAACAAAATAGTAAATCAATACAATTAAACATTAAAAAATAATAATAAAAAGATATTGTTTTTGGTGAGAATGTGAAACTGTCTGAAGTTAAACCTTAGAAAAATAAAAAATAAGACAAAAGAAATGGAATGCATAAGAAGAGAGTACAGTAAACAAAATGAAAAACTAGCTTTCTATTCAAAATTAAAAAAACTTAATATTGGAAGAAGTATTGAAAAAAAAATTATAGATAAAAAAGTTTTAAAAAATTAAATTACAATTAACTATATTTTAAAATAAAGATTTTTTTTTTCAAAAACATATTAAAAATAATTGTAATTAAAGAGAGAAAAAAAGTTGAATGATCTTAAAAATAATAATTTAAAAGATAAGATATAAAAATATGAAGTTAGAGGTTGTGATAATGTTTAAATAAATAATTTACAATGGACATTTGATTACATATTAAAGCAATATAAATTCACCATAATTTTATTTATATAGCTTTAGAAAGACTAAGTGATGTATTGTTAATATACCTGTCTGAAAAGATCACATTAAGTTGAAATTCGGAATTCATTTAGATAGTTGAAAATTTTCAAGAAGTTTTTTTTTTCCAAAGAGACAACTTACATAAACATCTAATTATTGAAGAATGAAAGGATAGCTTGATATTAAGATCTAATAGCTAAAAATTACAAAAATAAACACATATAATTTTACTATCCAGTAGTTGAATAATCTGGTAAATGGAGTCTTCTCCAACATTATTTTTTTTGAAAAGAAACACTGATATCTTTATTAATGATTTCAATAATCGAATATTATTATATATTACTATATATTTAATTTTAATACTATATTTACATGCATATATAAAGACACATTTTACCATTTTTGTTTTAAAGAATATTACTTTTTTTTCTGCTTTTCTGCATCATGAATTTTTTTTTTAACTTTACAAAATTACAATTTATTTTAGTTTAATTTTAAATACCTTTTATTATATACATACACACATAAATATTCAAAAGAAATGAAAAATAAAAAAAAAAATATTGCAGGTAAAGAAATAATCTCTAAATATAATTTATTAATTTATCAACAGATAAAATCCTAGACCCAATTCTAATTTCTATAAAAACTTTAATAATATTTTATCTAAACATCTAGAAAAGAAGTTTACAAATTTGTGAAGGCAAAAAACAACTCGAAATATTATATGTAGTGGAGCCACAATATTCACTATATTTTAATTCAAACTCTCCTTTCGTACATTGCATATAATAATTCATATTTTGTTAATAAGCTTTGACTATGAAAAAATATGCATAGAACAGTACTTTTTTTCAACAAGCATAAATATATAACACAGTTACTTTTTTATGTGTATTAAGATTATAATACAAACAAAATGTAAATAATAATGTAATTCTTAGTAATAAATTAAGAGAGCACATTTATATATATATATAATTATTGTGGGTGTTCACTTTTATTTATTTATTAATAAAATTAATAATAAAGTGTCAGATTTTCATCACAATTAAGCATACTCTAGGTAGTTTTTTTTTTCTTCAATAACTTTTTTATTATGAAAACATAATAGCAATTTTATTATCAGTAGACCATGGACTTCTTAGTTGTTTTGATGGTTCTTAAGTCCATATCAATTTTAAAATCTATAGGATAATCTCTACTTTCTATTAGTTATTTCAGCTTTTTGATTAAACTTTTCAAACTTTAAGCTTTCTGATGCAATAGAAGAACATTTTGCAGTTATTTTTTACAATCACTATTAAATTAACAATTTTTATCTTCTGACTTAACAAAGATATTTTAGAAATTTTCTTAAATTTTGTAAATTTTTAGTTTTACATTTAGAAAATATTTTACTATATAAAATGCTGTCCCAAATAAAAATTCGGAAAAGATACAAAAATTCTCTTTCAAGATAATTTTATTTGACCTATAGATGAATACAAAGAAACAACAAAAATTAGCTAGGTGAGGTTACAGGATTATGTATACAAAGAAGGATTGCTCCAAAAGTCAGTAGAATACAAATGAGTGTTAGTGGAAAACTTAGTCAAGGATACAAGGTGAATATATAATTCATCTAGTCTATAACGAATTCCCATTGTTAGTAAGCCCTGTTTTAGTGAGTTATAGTTGGATTTTATTAAATCTTAATAGTTATTTTCAAGTAAATTATTTAGAAGGTGGTTGATCAGTTATTGTTTAGGCCAGTTGTAAATTCCCAGGTTAATATGGCCAGGTATGGATCTGCCCCTCTCTTATCCGTTTCTTGAATATTTTTAATTATGTTAAGGAAGCAGTTATTAATTTCATCAGATGGTAATTTTTGAAAAATCACTTTGCATCTGGTCAACCAGATGGAAAAGTTTATGTAAGTGGCAAGCCTGATTTCAGCAAAAATGCCTCTATTTATAACCCCTTGAAGTGACATTAGATCCAGATCATTATTTTTAATATGTTTCTGGAAGTTTTGTCCTAGATCTTGCCAGACTGGGCAAAGGCAAAGGATATGGTCAATATCTTCTGGGATGTAAAGACAGACACAGCAGATGAGATCTATGTTGAAACTTATTTTATTAAGATATATAGCAGTGGAGAGGCTACCTAGGTTAATTTTGAGAAGTCTGTGTGATCAGGTGCCAATTTCAATCTACGGGCTAATTTGTGCAGTTTGTTTATGTTGATGGGCAGATAAGTGTATGCCTTCTGAGTATTTGGGTTAGATAGGTTGAAGGTTTTCCAATAGGTTATTTTTGTACTGAACATAGTTGCAGAAGGTACAATGTGAGCAAAAATGTATGAGATCTGTGTTTGAAGCCAGATGGGAGTGCACCTCAGAGGGGGTGGTCTATCAGTGGGAAGAACTTGTTATTTGGTGAGTGGACATTGGAAGGTAAAGTTTAAAGATTATATTGTAAGTTCTCTGTATTGCAAATGCTTTTATTGAGTGCAGTCCCAATCCATTCATGTCTCTTGGCTTTTGAAGGGTGCACAGACTGATAAATGATCTGCACTCACCTTTACAGAGTCGCAGACAGTGGGATTCTACTTTTTTAATGAAAGCTTCTGTTGGTTTAAAGCCTGCAAGATAATATATGATCTTGGGAAGTATGAGGGAGTTGAGGAGTGATACCTTTCCAAATGTGGTTATGTATATTTTTGAAAGGCATGTTATAGTGATGTCTATTTTGTTTAATAGACTTCATTGTATTTCCATCCTCATTGCCATGGGGTAGGGACATATTGAATCCCAAAAAAAGGCTGAGACATAGCTTGTAATGAACCTGTTATTCTGTTAACTGTTTTAATATTCCAACTTGCCGATTTGCTCCTGTTAATCATAAGCCTGTATGTCTGGTAAAATTAAAGAATAAAATATATGTGCTTTCAAAATAACCAAAACATTATTATTTATGGCAGTCCAAGTTGGAAAATGTCTGCTACCATATCAATTTTAATGTTTGTTTTTATTGTTTTACTTTTTTTTAAATATAAATCCAAGGCTTATCATTTTTCTTCTAATATCATTCTTCAGGTGTCGACAGTACAGTGTTTCATTTAAGAAAATGTAATATTAGGGGAAAAAGCAACCTTATTTTAACTTATAGAGAGTGGTAAATCCAAAGAAATACCTAGAAATGAGAGAACCATATAAAAATAATATTTGCAAAAAGTTTAAAACTGAAAACAAACTTTAAAAACCTGCAGAATCTGTCTTTTAGAACATTTATGGGATAAAAAAAATGTATAATGCTAAATCTAAAAAAAGTTTGAAACAGTGACCATTCTTTATGATGATTGTTAGAAGAGAAAAGAAAAATCTTAGATCAGATTTCAGTATAAGATGAGATTATTCTTGAGTATAGCAACTCACATTTATTAAATCTCTACTAAATACTTATGAGCCAATAAAAAAAATAATTATACAACTAAGATAATAAAAGTATAAATAATTGTATGATTATAAACAAAGTAATTTTTTTTATAATAAACTACATTAAGTTTTTTTATAATAAACTATATTAAGTCATTATAAATTGAAATTCTTTCCAAAATAAAAGATTTTTTTATTATAAAAAACAACAATTGAATATTGCTAGATAACTAATCAAAATAAGATTTAAAAAATAATAATGGAATAATAAAATTTTGATTGTTGTAAGGCTAAGATGCTTGATTTGATGTATTATTATTTTTTAGTGAATACAAGCTATAAATTTTAACTTGGTAGTTTAAATACGGAGCATAATAAATGTTATAGAAAAACATGATCTAAAGAGATCACACACAGGCTTATGATTTTTTAAAAATAAATGACTTGTAGTTAACCTGCTTTGTCATCCAATTGTTGTTAATAAAATTGGTTATTAATTTGAATGTAAAGTCTTTTGAGTAAAAGTATTGTAAAACAAAAATAAAAATTGAATACAATGTAAATATTAATGATAGAAGAGATGTCATATTCTTACAAGTTTGGAGTTCATAGATATCTTTACTTAAGATTAAAATTTGTTCTAGTAAATCACAATATACTAAAGAAAAATAATTTCCATAGAAATCACTGAATACTAAGATGAAAATACATTAAAAAAAAGCCTTTTAGGAGTAATAAAAAAAAGCTTTAAAGATATAATAAGAAATTAAACAACATTTTGTAGATTTAATGCAAAAAAAATTAGTGATTCCAGTTCTAAGTAAGCTTTTCATAGTAATTTACAAAAGATTTTTAAAGCTTGAATATTAAACATCAGTGCAAAAACTTAAAATTGCAGATATATTTGAATAATTTCTCTTAGGAATGTTGTTTATTAATTCATTATTAATTAGAATTATCAACTCTGGTGACTGCATACCTCCCAAAATAGTGCAAACAATATATATATATATTGAGCTGGATTGATTTCCGATTCAATGGTTTTATTGCTAAAATTAAAAAAGAAAAACAACTTCATTTTCATTAAATGTCTAATGCTAAATTTTTTTTTATTATTATTTCAAAACACATACGCATTTATATTTTCACATTTATATTTTAAAATAGATTATTTAATGTTTATAAAATTGATTTAGAATAGTTTACTTTCACTACTTTGTTTATAAAATTGATTTAAAAATACTTTACTTTCACCGCCTGTTTTAATCAAAAAGCTTGCTAATTATATATTCCTGTTGCTTTTATTTTTAATCATTTTTAAAGTTAATTCTAAAAGTCTAAAAGCGGAGATTTAGTTTTGTATTTGTTATTTTGGATACAATAATCCCTGGTTGGAATTCTTAAATTAGATTGAGCAGGAAATAAATATTTTCCCTGCTGGAGATATAGAATTAGAGACTAATGAAAGTTTTTCACGGGAAATGTAGCAAGGCAAGGAGAGCCCGCCAATTTTTGAGGAGAAAAGATTCATTATTAGGTACACACTTGGATTATGGCCTGCAAAGAGATACCATTGTGAGTAGCTGTTCGGACATTTAATTCCTACTAAAAACTTAAATAATTATTGACAAACTTTGTTGCTGTGCAAGATGTCAAAATCCACCGCTGTGAGTTTTGCCATCATTAGAATGTCTGGCTAATTTAAAACAAAGGACAGACCCATGACTACCAGCTCTTCTTCAGTCATGCCATGAACCTCTAAAATAAACACTGCGTCTACCTTGCTGCTGTCAAAGGACCTGAAAGATGAACTATTACCAAAAGTGCACACTCGTCACTAAATCACTAGGACTCGGTCTTACCGTAAGCTAAACTTTTTCCTATTCTAGCCAGGGTAAATAAATTGCATTTAATTTAATCTCCACTCAATCTAATGATAAATATGTTTTAAAATGGTATTAATTGTTTTTTTTATTATTTATTATCTGTATGTACTCTTTTCTAGTATTTAAAATGTGTCTTGGAATCTTAGTTTTAAGATTCCAAGTTTGTTTGCAATTTTTGTTTATCAGGGGGTGCATAAGGTGATTTTATTTTATATGTTTAATATATACCTGATTATTTCATTAACTATTACAAAACACATTGGCAGTTTTCGTAATCTTTATTTATTTACCTGCTCTTAGTTGTACAATAAAGAATCTTTAAACATGTTTCGTTTGTGCAAACAACAAAATCTTTTTGCTGGCTATTTGTCAAGTTATTTCTTCGGGTCGTCTGAAAATAGTCTATTTCTTTCTGGATTATGTAAGATCATAATCAAGTGTCTGTTGCTGTCTTGTAGGTGAGATCAACTATGTTTACTTTGAATGTAGTATTACACACAGCAATCCTGTGGCATTTTAGCGACAGTAATTAGAATATTACTGCTCAGATGTTCACGCTGGTTACGTTGATTTCCGGTGGGACAGTAACTGTTTTATTATCCCTGATTCAGGAAGCTACAGTTGTTTGTTTTTGTAATTTTACAACTGGCCAGCAAGAAGATATTATCCTAACCATTTCTTATATTTTAAGTGAGAGAATTTTTTTGCCAAAATGTTTAATGCCTTCATGTTTGTCATACTCTTGTGCACTCTCTGGTAAATATACATATGTTAACATTCACTTTTGTATTCGTGGCTAGATGTCTTCACTCTTTTGCACAACTTTTAATAAAAATAAATTGTTTAAACTTAATTTGGCTGATGTTTGTCTTTGTGCTTTGATTTTTCAACTGTCTAAATAATATTTAAGATATCTTGTTCCTCCCTGAGTGTAGTTCGGTGCCTTTTGATTTGCATATCCTGTCCACCCTAAAATAAATGTCTAGTTCCTGTTTTCGGACTAGTGGCGCCCCCAGGGTCAGTATATGCGAATCTCAAAGATCTTTCTCCCGTTACATATATAGTAATTTTTGGCACCCAACATGGGGCTTCCCAGTTTTCAAACCCATGTGAGATTTTGTTTAGACGGTTGAGAAAGATTTCAGATGTAAGTGGCAAAATCTAGTCGGTAGAGGTTCGATTTTTGTTAATTATTGCATGTATTGTTGGAGCAGTTTGGTAGAATAGGGTTTCATCTTTTTCATATGACATAAATAAATAAACAATAAATAGTGTATTTTCTAAAAAAAAGTCTGTCGGAGTTAATTTTTTTGAAGAGTTAAATATATATAGTTCGTCTTTTTCATATGACATAAATAATAAATAGAGTTTTTTTTGTTGTTGTTGTTTAAACAAAAAAAAAATCGTTCGGAGTAAATTTTCGAATTTAAAAGTAGTAAAAATAGTTTGTTGTCTTCTTGCATATAAATAAATAGCATTTTATTTGCTTTGAGATTTTTGTTTTAAAAAAAAAGTTAGTATAGCGAGTTAGCCTTGTGTAAAAATGGACGGTAAAGAAGAAGGCGACAGGGTGGCAGGTTTGGAAGAGAGTCCTGTTTCATTTAAATACCCCCAGATAGTAGAAGAAGAAGAGAGCGAGACACAGATGATGATAAAGTTGATGAAAGAAATACGGCAAGAGTTGCTAGAAATGAAACAAGGTCAGCAAGCTGAGATGAAAGAAATATGACAAGAGTTGCTGGAAATGAAACAAAATATAAAAAAACAAAAGATAAAAATAAAACAGAGTCAACAAACAATACTGCAGGAGTTGAGAGCAGAAATGAAAGAAATGGGACAGGAAATATTGAAGAAAGTCAACAAAAATCAGGTAGCTATAGAAGCCATAGAGAAAGATCAGAATAAGGAGGTTCAGAAAGTTGTAATTTTAAAGGAAGAGATGAAAGAAGGAAAAGATGAGGTACAGCAAGGTAATGTTAGGACAGGTAGTTTAGAAATAAAGATGGTGCAGGTTGAAGGGATGTGCAAGGAATGGATAGACATACATAAAACAACGAGTAGAATTGGGGATGTTAAAGGAAAGAGAAATGCAGAGAGAAATAGATCTGAGGGTTGATGGTGCTGTCAGGAAATTAGTAATGATGTTCAAAGGCATAGAGGAAAGTAAGGATAATTTGAAAACAGAATTGCAAAAAACCTGTATTGATATAATAAAATGACTCTAATATAGACTAGCTGGGATAGAGAATAAACCTAGGGTGTTCTATACTGAAGACAAACAGTTTGAAACAGAAAATGAATATAGGGAGTCGAGAAGTAAAAGACAGGAAGGGCCCTCCAGTAGATTCTTGGAAAAACAATTCCTAATAGAAACATTCAAGGTTGAGGTGGGAGAAAGCGCATTAAATCATTTAGGAAGTTTGGCTAATATGTTTCATGTCCAAGACTGGCTGGAAAGGGATAAAGTTACAGTAGCCAGTAACTACCTTCGTGAAACAGCCTCTGACTGTTGGCACACATTATTCACCAAACCAAGAACATTTGAGAAATATAGGCACGACATTTTAAGAACATTTTGGAGTGAAGCCAGACAAGATGGGATACTCTATAAAATATCCCATGAGAGATATTCCAGCATTTGCGGTGAAACATACATGCAATGTTTTTATAGACAAGTAGCAAAACTGAAGGCATTAACGGCCTTTCCATTGTTGCATAATCAAGTCATGAGGACTATCCGACATAATATGCCACCAGACATACAACAAATGATGTTGAGTAATAATGGGTGGTCGATAGAAGAAATGGTAGAATTTTTAACGGCTGTAGATTTTGGCAATGTATCAAGAGAACCTGTAGACAGGTTCAGGAGAGTAGATCGTTCTGACCAAACTCTCCATAAGAAGCAACCACCTGACCGAGCGTAAGTAATATTGATCGGATGTACTGTTTAAAAAAAATAGATTTGGTTAAGGATTTATGAGAACGGATAAATGTTGGAAATGAAATAGTTTGTTTTTCATGAGTGCGAGTCAAACTTCAGCCGAATTTCTAGGGGTAGTTTTTAAAATGTTTATAGTTTTAAAAAAAAGTTGCAGGAATGTTTTTTTTTTTTTTTTGATCAGGTATTGAGGCAGTTGAGCCGGATTGATTTCCGATTCAATGGTTTTATTGCTAAAATTAAAAAGGGAAAACAATTTCACTTTCATTAAATGTCTAATGCTAAATTTTTTTTTATTATTATTTCAAAACACATACACATTTATATTTTAAAATAGATTATTTAATGTTTATAAAATTGATTTATAATAGTTTACTTTCACTACTTTGTTTATAAAATTTATTTAAAAATACTTTACTTTCACTGCCTGTTTTAATCAAAAAGCTTGCTAATTAAATATTCCTGTTGCTTTTATTTTTAATCATTTTTAAAAGTTAATTCTAAAAGTCTAAAAGCAGAGATTTAGTTTTGTATTTGTTATTTTGGATACAATAATCCCTGGTTGGAATTCTTAAATTAGATTGAGCGGGAAATTAATATTTGCCCTGCAGGAGATATAGAATTAGAGACTAATGAAAGTTTTGCACAGGAAATGTAGCAAGGCAAGGATAGCCCACCAATTTATGAGGAGAGAAGAGATTCATTATTAGATACACACTTGGATTATGGCCTGCAAAGAGATACCATTGTGAGTAGCTGTTCGGACATTTAATTCCTACTAAAAACTTAAATAATTATTGACAAACTTTGTTGCTGTGCAAGATGTCAAAATCCACCGCTTTGAGTTCTGCCATCATTAGAATGTCCGGCTAATTTAAAACAAAGGACGGACCCACGACTATCAGCTCTTCTTCAGTCATGCCATGAGCCTCTAAAATAAACACTGCCTCTACCTTGTCACTGTCAAAGGACCTGAAAGATTAACTATTTTCAAAAGTGTGCACTCATCACTAAATCACTAGGACTCTGTCTTACCATAAGCTAAATTTTTCCTATTTTAGCCAGGGTAAATAAATTGTGTTTAATTAAATCTCCACTCAATCTAATGATAAATATGTTTTAAAATGGAATGTTTTTTTTTTATTATTTATTATCTGTATGTACTCTTTTCTAGTATTTAAAGTGTGTCTTGGAATCTTAGTTTTAAGATTCCAAGTTTGTTTGCAATTTTCGTTTATCAGAGGGTGCATAAGGTGATTGTATTTTATATGTTTAATATATACCTGATTATTTCATTAACTATTACAAAACACATTGACAGTTTTTGTAATCTTTATTTATTTACCTGCCCTTAGTTGTACAATAAAGAATCTTTAAACATGTTTAGTTTGCACTGTTTGTGCAAACAACAAAATCTTTTTGCTGGGTATTTGTCAAGTTATTTTTTCGGGTTGTCTGAAAATAGTCTATTTCTTTCTGGATTACGAAAGATATGATGTAATCAAATATTTGTTGCTGTCTTGTAGGTGAGATCAACCATGTTTACTTTGAATGTAGTATTATGTTCAGCAGTCCTGCGGTGTCTAACGACAGTAATTAGACTATTACTTCTCAGACGTTCGCGCTGGTTACGTTGATTTCCAGTGGGACAGTAACTGTTTTATTATCCCTGATTCAGGAAGCTAGGGTTGTTGTTTGTTTTTGTAATTTTACAACTGGCCAGCAAGAAAATATTATCCTAACCATTTCTTATATTTTAAGTGAGAGAATTTTATTGCCAAAATGTTTAATGCCTTCATGTTTGTCGTACTCTTGTGCACTCTCTGGTAAATATACGTATGTTAACATAAGTCACTTTTGTATTCGTGGCTAGATGTCTTCACTCTATGGCACAACTTTTAATAAAATTAATAAATTGTTTAAACTTAATTTGGCTGAAGTTTGTCTTTGTGCTTTGATTTCTCAACTGTCTAAATAATATTTAAGATATCTTGTTCCTCCCTGAGTGTAGTTCAGTGCCTTTTGATTCGCATATCCTGTCCACCCTAAAATAAATGTCTAGTTCCTGTTTTCGGACTAGTGGCGCCCCTGGGGTCAGTATATGTGAATCTCAAAGATCTTTCTCCCGTTACATTATATATATATATCTATTAACATTATTTATTTATTTTCCTCTATAGAAATTTAAAAAAACAATATTATGAAAAATCTAATCAGAATAAGTATTATCAATTAAATGTAACTTCATTGACTGCATGGAAGATCAGTTGAAATCATATTAAACATAGTAACTGTTACCATTTAACTAGACTCATAAATTATAATGTGAATTTTAGCTGTAATTTAAGTAAAGGCTCTCTGATGAGCTTAATGGTAATTAGAAAGCTGAATCTATAATCCGACTCATTTATAAATAATCCAAATATTTAAATATATAAATATTAATTAATTATACACCAGATATATAATATAATCTATTGATGATATTTAATTACATTTTCTATAAAAATTTACAAAAACTTACAGTTTTATATATTTGTTAAATAATAGTGTCTATAAATCAAACCTGATTTCATCTGCAGCACAAGACAGATTGAGATTTCATCATATATGAAATTAATAAATGTCCAGCTACTATTTCATATATAACAACATGAGTGACTAATCAAAATGGGCCTCCTTTTGGTTAGTGGTAGCTTAGACAGGTTTGATATTGTTTTCATTCAGTCTGCAGAACTGCATCTAATTGGTTGCTGCATATCAATGCACTTTGGCTGTGGATTTAACTTCTATATGGTCATCCTATTTACTAATTAATTTACATCTATATTAACCATTAAATACATTAACTTTGAATACATGACTTGCTGATGAGAGAATCTTAATTTAAGTTGGGATGTAAGAATGGTTGTTATACATTGTATCTCAACTTTTATAGCTATAATGTTCAGATACTAGCTTATACACAACAACATAAGTGACTAATCAAAGAGAGGATTCTTTTTGTTTAGTGGTAGCTTAGAGAAATTTGCTATTGTTTTTATTCACCTTTCAGAACCACATTTGATTGCTTACTGCATATCAATACACTTAGACTGTGATTTAATATATATATAATGGTAATCCCATTTACTAATTAATTTACATCTACATTAACTATTAAAAATATTATATATATATATATATATATATATATATATATATATTAATATATATATATATATATATATATGCCTATATATATATATATATATATATAGGCAGTATATTAAAGCTTTAACAAGCTTTCATCAATAAGTGCCACAAGAAAAAGCATTTAAAAATCTCTATCTGAAATAATCCCTATTCTCAGACCAGTTTCAAGCTTTTGGCTCACCACAGTGAGGCACTAAGACATTCAGACACTAGATCTAAAATACCAACTCAAAGACAGCATTTATCTAATATGTAACTATTAAGTAGAAAATCTGAAACTTTCAGACATGTAAACATCTTTAAATCCAGCTATCTAACTTAAATAGCTATATGGATCTGAAAACACTTTAGTTTCACCATATATTAATAACCTCAGCAATATAACATTGCTAAAGACCCAAGAGCAAAACTATAATAATCTAAAAAGCAAGTCAAATATTGTGTGACTTGTTTTAAACTTGTATTACAAATATGTAATATAGGGAGCATACCAATAGCTCTAAAAAGCTTTCATCAATAAGTGCCATAAGAGAAAGCATTTAAAAATATCTAGAATAATCCCTATCCTCAGACCAGTTTTGAGCTTTTGGCTCACCTCAGTGAGACTCTAGGACATTCAGACACTAGATATGACTTGCTTTATCGATTATTATAATTTTGCTCTTGGAGTTTTGGCAATGTTATATTGCTGAGGCTATTAATATATAGTGAGACTAAAGTGTTTTCAGACCCATGTAGCTATTTAAGTTAGAAAGCTGGATTTAAAGACATTTTTTGACTGAAGATTTCAGATTTTTTACTTAATAGTTACATATTAGATAAATGCTGGCTTTGAGTTGATATTTTAGATCTAGTGTGTGTGTCCTAGTGCCTCACAATGAAGTGAGCCAAAAGCTTGAAAACAGTCTGAGGATAAAGATTATTCTAGATGGAGATTTCAAATGCTTTCTCTTGTGGCACTTGTTGATGAAAGCTTGTTAGAGCTATTGGGTATGCTCCCTATATTACCTATCTGTAATACAAGCTTAAAATGAGTCATACAATATATGACTTGCTTTTTCAATTATATATATATATAAAGGCTTCATGGACAATGATTAATATATTCACTGTCATATTCATAAATGTAGGAATTTGAATTTGTTCTCGATAAAATTTGCTTTTTTTTTCAATTCCAAGAAGTCTTAAAATTTGTTTTTCAGTTAGCTGGCAAAAGAGCCAACTGAACTAGGCATTGAGTAAATAATGATTTTAGATTTTATAGCTTTTATTTCAGTCCTTTTCTTTATATTTTCATTATCTTTTGGGTTTAATCTAATTAAACAAAGCAAAACTCTCTTCATACAGTAGTGCCACCCTGTGCCAACCAGAGTAATCAATAAATGCCAGAAGGCTTGTGCATAAAATCCCTATCTAGTGCCTACTCATCCAATATCCCCAGCTTAGATTGAAAATATTATTGGGTTTTTCAATTTCATTCTCATAGTTTTGTAGTTAGGTAGAGATAAAAGGTGGCTGCTGGAGGGTTGCATTAGATCCTAAGATCTAGGTGTAGTGCTCTCAGATCCAAGGCTCCTCACTGATGAAGGCCACAAGCCAGAAACTAATCTGGGGATATTGGATGAGTAGGCACTAGATAGGGATTTTATGCACAGCCTTCTGGCATTCATTGATTACTCGGGTTGGCACAGGGTGGCACTACTGTATGGAGAGAGTTTTGCCTTGTTTAATAACAGTTATGTGCTAGTATAAGAGATGGTGATCATGTGATGCTTAGTGATTTAATCTAATTAGTTATAACTATGATCTTAATTGTTGATTAATTTTTTTTTTTTTATAATTAACTAGTATATTTATTATATATATTAAGTTTACTTCATTGTCTACACAAATCTAACTACATTGATTTAAAATATAATACATTTTTTGTTATTCAAATATATTGTGCTACAATAATATTGACAACACATGGAAAAGAAAACTTACATTAGAACAATTACCTCTTAAAAGCTCTTTCATAGTAAAACAGAAAAGAAAAATTATTACTCAAAAAAATTTTCTAATTGAAGGATTATGGGAAGTTGAGTGTATTTTTTATTTATCTTCTAGCTAAAAATAGTATATCCCTATTGATTGATTAATCTTATATGATTATCTGGAATGATTGTAAAACAAAAGAAAATTTTATTCAAGATGGAATTGAAATCTAGGTCAGGGGAATGTCAAATAGATGTGACTATTATATAACAAGATCATTTATTTATATCTATATACCTATATAAAATTTTACATATAGTTATTGATATAAAACTCTCATATCCTAAAAAATGATGCAAATATGATAAAATTCATTGTCTATATAAGACATAATTTGATTAATTATATTAGTTAAAGATATGATATAGTGAGTAATTAAACATATGATTGAGATGTAGTAATAAAGACCTTTAAAATATTTCTTATGAATGTGGCCATCCTTAATGTTTTCCAGGTATCGTGATCTCATGATATTCAAAAAAATGCATTGCAAAAATCATTAACTAATTACCTTGGAGCTACAAGATTCACAGATAAAGTTGATCAAGAAAGCATTTAGATTTCTTGTAATAACTATTAAAAGATTCTACAAACGTTTTTCCTTGTGTTAAATACCAAGTTTATAATCATTTAAACACTAGAGATGATGTATAACTGAACTAATAGAACTGATGCAAATCAACAAAAAAATATCTAATATAAACAGCAGATGAATTATTTTATTGGCTATACCAGTCTCGTCACTGTATGTAATGTAGTGCCATTCTTGCTATCCTTTGAGCTTGGAAATATCAATGAGAACTCAAGCATGCACCTGCCAATCTATACACCAATAGTTGTGATTTTATCATTGTATAGTGGTAACATTGTTAATTTGTTTAACCTGATGAGTGACAGATCAAAGTAATTATTCTACAATGAATAGGCGTACATGTTATCATAAATTGTTTAAAATAAAATAAAAACTTCTTTTAGCCCTATAGTTTTTCCACAATAAAATAGCTTTTTTTATTTTTTGATGTTTTGTTTACTGATACATGGCATTAGTTGCTATTGTTTGCTGACTGATTTGTTAATAATTTACTGCTGCCTGATATCATGATTTTACAATATTGTCTCCTGATCCATGTGATATTTAGAAAACCACTATATATATATATATATATATATTCTGATTTGATAAAAGAAACAGTAACCTTTTATCTTTATATTTCTTTAATTACAGAAAAAACTTACTTTATATATAAATTTAAAAATATAAAAAAATAAATGTTTAAATTTTTTTAAAGTTTAATCTAGACTACTAAACAAATCATGGGTCAAACTCGAAACTTGACATATGATATATTTTACACATTTTATATATATAAACTTTTCTTAATTACAGTAATATTGTAATAATTTGATTAAACAATTCAAGCAGGTTTATTGAGTATGTGAAATACTCTCAATCCAAAGCACAAAATAATATATATATTGAAGAAATTTAAATTTACATTAGGCATTTTAGTGAGTCAAGTATTTACCGAAGTATTTAAAAGTCTAGGTTCAACATGCCTGTTTAATGTTTAATGAAAGAGAGACTTAAGTTTTTTTAGTTCAAAGGTTGAATAACAACTTAAAGATACCTGGATCATGACTTAGACCTTTTATTTCTGGTGTTCAAACACCTGATAATTTCCAAAATTATTATAACTATTCGACTACTTTAATAAAGAATAATAACAACTTTGCTAACTAATGATTTATTTTTGCCTTATAAAGTTAAAATAGGTTTTAAATATTTTATTGCAGGGGAATTGTCCATCCCACCAATTCTTACAGATGAACAGTAAAGAAGCATTTATTTTTTTCAGCTTTTGAGGTATAGCTGATTGGCTAAGAGTAACTAGATATTCCTTTACTGACCAATATTGAATGATTATCTGGTTTGGCTATGAACCATCTACTTAAAAAAAAAAAATCTGGCTAAAACCTGAATAAGTTTTACCCAGCCAAGATTTTAATCCTGATTGCGGTATGATAAGCAGATGCACCACCTACAAGACATCAGTCTTTTTTTTTTACTGTAATAGATTTTAAGCTTTGTTACAAATAGCAAACTCTGATCATCACAAGAGTCTATTATTTTATAATTTAACCCTGAATTTCAGCTGGTTATTAAAGTTTACGACTAAACTTTATTTATGAGGAGCTAAAATAAATTAATTTAAGATGGTAGCAATCAAAAAGACTCTTTCCAAAAATGTTCGGGTGTTAATTACAGTGTTCTACAGCTTTAAACTCTTTTGAGACACAACAGATGACACACACACATATATACATAATGTATATTATGATATATGGTAAACGCTTGTTTAGGATGCTTGACTACGCAGGATAAATCTGCGAAAGTAATATTGTGCACTGACAAAATTCAATTTATTTTATATATACACACAAATATACAGTTTAAACTATAAACATAAAAGTTTTTTTTTTTTTTAATGTTTGACATTATTAGAAATTTGACATCAAATTCAACAGATGTGCTTCCCATTTTGAACGGAGAAAAAAAAATTATTAGGAGAAAAGTTTAAGTAACTCATTCAGTCGAAGGCAATCCATGTGGAACCGAGAAAAAGAAAAGTCCCATAACAAACTAGAATAAAGCTGAAATAGAAGACGGTTACAATGCCAATATTTCAGAAATCTGTTAACGTCTCCATAAAAATTAACAATGACAAAATTCAATTTATGTCAATTACTCATACATATAATAATATTGAGAATTTTACGATAAATATAGTCGTAAAATATTTTATTATTAAATTTTTGAAAAAAAATATATGTACACTTTTTTAATTGCCTTATTTAAAGTTATAAACGGAAATGAATTAATAACAGGTATCAAATATTTCATTTTCTTAATAGTAAAAAATGTTTTAGACAGTTCTCAGTAAGGTTTTAAATAATCAGTAGGCGTGTTAACTATTGGTGCTTGGAGTTATCTTTAATTTAATACAGGTGTCTACCAAGCCTTCAATAGCAACTAAAAATGCATAGGGCTGCCTAGTTAATTTTGTTAGCGCCTCTACACGACAATAGTAAAACTGTTAGCCTCGGGGGGGGGGGGATTTTTTTTTTTTTTTTTTTAGGACACACGCTTGCAATGACGAGGAATACATTAAGTTGTGATGGGCTTACTAATCGGTTCTCTATTAAGTTCAAAATCTATACATTTGTTTCGTTTATGCATCATTCGCATTTTTAATCAAAACAACTTAAGCGTCTCCTTTTTTTTCTCCTTTTTATTAATTTTAAAATGAAAGAGAAAATTTAAGATTGCACGATATACATACTCAATATGAGGTCATTATTTAAATATAAATCATTAAATTATATGTTAGTGTGTGTGGCTCTAAATATAGATGAAAAGATATAAGATGAAAGTACTTCTTTATACATTGTTTAAATACTACTTATAAATTATAGAGCTTAATAAAAGAGATTAGATATATTTTATTTTACCGAATTTTCTTTACTAGTATTACATTTTAATTTTGTAAATACATAATTACATAATTTTAATTTTATATTATTTCACTTATTTAATTAAATAAATATTTTTCCATCCTCAACAAACTGGAAATGAAAACAGATTTTAAAATAATATTTAAAAGAAAGCGTTTGGAGCGGGTGTTGTGAATTTATTCTATTTCAAATTTTGGAATATTTCTAAATAACTTTTATTATAGTAATATAAACTACTATTTTTATTTCTATTACCGCAACGCTTTTGTAACTACTAATACACACACACACACACACAGTTCTACGCTTCTATTTATTATTTATAAAATATATGTTCATTTGTAATTGGGTAAACTTAGAGGTTTGTAGGGTAAACTTAAACTATGGCTCAACATCAGTAGAAGTATAATTCCTATTACAACAATAGTAAATGCCACATTATAATGCAAAAATATTGTTTGATTTTATAGATATCACATCAATAATCAAAAGATTAATCCAGATTAAACTAGGACCTTCACTTTCTAGCTAAAATACCCATTTATTGATTAATGCTTTATGGCTAATTGGAGTGACTGTGGTCTGATCAATTAGTGCAGACACAAGCACAGGTGGAGGGCAAAGCAGGATGATATATTAATCATTGTACCTGTTATGAGATTTGAATTAATGATTAAAAAGATCAAAAATTTATTAATCCAATAGCTTACATAATTTACAATATTAAAAATAATATCTTTTAGAATAAAACACGTCTAAACTTTATACTCATCCATGTATTACAATAATATCATATTTTAAAGAATTGTATATCATATATGTAAATATGTTTTATTGCTGTATTCTTAATAATAGAATGATTAATTCATTCTTTGGTATATAAATATATTTCATTTGATAAATATTTACAATAAATTTATAAGTTTGGGCGACTTTTGTCAGAATGAATATCAGTAAGATATTTCAGTAATAAAGATAAGTTACATAATTATTCTAACATTTTTGTTGTGAAGTCTATTATTAATTAGGTTCCCATGTCAAAAATTAAAATCAACTCTCATACTAAACTCCATTTTTTTTTTTTTTTTGTAAGATGAAAAAAAAATTCTCCAAACTTTGGGATTAATTTAATCTTTTCCACATTTTATAGCTGTTTTGCTTGTTATTCTTTATTAAAACATATATATTATAATAAAGATTAATATTTCAACATTGGTTTATTAAAGTGTTTTAGAATGGCCTCTATAAAGGAATTGGAGTAAAAAAGTAATGACCTCTTTTTTCTCTCAAAAAGTTTTATCTTGTGCTTTGGATTAAGAGTATTTCATTTACTTAATAAACCAGAATTGAAATATTAATCTTGATTATAACATAACATTAACTCCTGCAAAAGTTTATGTTTATATAAAAAAAATGTCCAAAAATGTATGAACATGAGCTGAAAAATGCATTGTTTTTTAAAGAATACTTTTAAATACCAAAAATTAAGAAAAAAAAAATTGAGTTAAAAAGCACAAAATAAAAAAAAAGTTTATCACATCAATCTAAAAAAAAATTATTAATTTAAAAAGCTTTGTTGTGTAGTGATATTATTACAACTTGTACTACTCATTTAGCACACACATATCTATGTTACAAAGCATCTTTTTCTATAGAAATACCTTAGGTATCAACATTATATATTAACTTATTATTATATTAGTAGATGGCATGACTACTTATATTTATTCTTATCATCTATGTACACAAGCTTCTCATTTTTAAGAATGCATTTTATTTACCACAATCATGTGCCAAATTTTTTTGTTATAATCATTTACAATACAAATGTTGATGCCTTGATACATTTTATAAAGAGAACAATTTTTTGTTATAATAAAAATTATATAGCAATCTAAAGTGACCTTCAACTTTAGAAACTTTCAGGAATGCTGAGAAAAGTACATGGACTAAGAAAAAAATGAATTGACTAGCAAAATCCATAGCAATGTGTAATATTGTAACTATAGTTAAAAGTTAAATTTGTATACATAAATCAAACTTCATGACCCTGTTCTAAGTAATAACATTTTATAATAAATCCTTGACATTACTAAAGATGACCACTTGTTTTAAAAATCTTTGTTTAGTTACTCCACTTGCCTTTAAACAAAAATCTTAGATAACATACAGTATATAGTTTAAAAGTTAAATTTGTATACATAAATCAAACTTCATGACCCTGTTCTAAGTAATAACATTTTATAATAAATCCTTGACACTACTAAAGATGACCACTTGTTTTAAAAATCTTTGTTTAGTTACTCCACTTGCCTTTAAACAAAAATCTTAGATAATATACAGTATATATATATATATAATATTATAATCATCTATTTGTATATAAATTAAATGCTAGGTGCTGTAATTGTTTCCATTATTTAAAAAAACTTGCAAAAAACTTAGAAAGTTTCTAAGACTATCTTTTAGTAGATCATATAACAAAATAATTTTCATACCTAGTATTAAAGCTAAAATATTGAAAAAATTTTAAAACTTGAATTTGTATCGTTTTTTAAAATACTTATCTTGGAAAGAATAATTTCATTTTTTTTTCTTTTTCATTTACTTCAATTTAAACAACCCTCTTTTTACTTGGAGCTGCTAGCTTGTGTTAAGTAATCTGCTCAAAATCAATAACTACTCTTTTTTTAAAAAAAAAAACTGATCATGATTATGATTATAAATTTAAAATATCAACAAATAAAAGATTCCTTTTACTGACAATTTTTAAATCAATTTTCAATATCAGTGAGAAATTTATATAGATGAATTCTAATATAATTAGTAAATAAAATTCTATGATACCACTTATGTATCAATTTGCATCATTATTACAAGGCCCCCTACATGGTTTAGTGTAGTTGTAGAGTGATGGACTTAAAAATAAAAGATTTTTGGTTCAAAGGTTAAAGTGTGTTATTTCTAGTGCTTGAATGTCACATGATCTCCCAACCAACAAATCATTGTTATTTATTTTAACACCTTCTATTAAAACCACAAATGTAAGATTCTGTTCCCCTCCTAAAAAAATTAGTAATATCATAAACTTGTTTAAACTGTAATTTTCTAATCAATGTTAAACTTTAGACAAATTAATACAGGATATATTAAATTTTAGACAATTCACACATATATAGTACACATATATGCAAATATCTTGTAAAAAATAAATGTCATTGTAGGTAAATAGATTTCGTGTTTTTCTGGTTTGCAATTATCTTCTCCTTTTCTTCCCATAATCTTTTTGTTGTTGTTGTTATTGTTGTTGTTTACTGGAAAAAAAAGGAAAAAAAAATCTCTCTAGGAAAAGGGAATTACAAATCAAATGAAATCTATAGCTTGCATAATCTTTCTAAAATTTTAGCAAAGTTATAATATATATATATATATATATTAAATAAGTCTCTGGGGAATAACAAATTTGTCAGTAATTATTGTTTTCATCATTTAATAAAAATTACAAAGTTAAATGTTAACCATAAAGTAAGGATTCCATTACTTATAAAATTATTAGTTACATATGTATTTTAATTCAATTTTTAATAATTCTGTACTGAACCCTTAGCTCAATTATTTAGAGCAGTTTACTGATAAATAAAAAAATGGGATTACTACCAATTTTTTAAAATATAAAATCTTGGTTTAGACTATTAAGTTGAAAAGTACTATTTTGTAACACTTGAATGTCACTAGATCTTATAAATAAAAGATCATTTAAATATTAATGTTATTAATTAAAAATAGCTATGGTAAACACATATATAATTTAAACTATGTCAATTAAATCACATCAAACAAACAAAAAATAATCACAAAACTGAGTTTCATAATTTCTATATTTATAATAAAATCAGTTTTGCGTTTATGCCATGCAGTATAATCAATGTTTTTTTTATATGTTCCCATTTGATTTATGTATAAAATTTCTGTTTTTTATATATTTTTTAAAAAAAGATATAGATCCTTTATATTATAATTAAATATATGTTACAGTCTATTATTATCTTATGAAATTATCACAAATATTTATTTCATGACCATTACTTTTCAACAGCAATGTCAATAGTTAGTTAACCTTGAGGGATAACCTAATTACCCTCCAGAGGAAAAAAAAAGATAATTTAAAAATATTCTATTCTACCAAAGGTATAATTACATGAAAATTTATATATATTACTGCATAGTAGTTTTTTAAGCTACATTTTCAATGTCAGACTTAATTATTATTTTTTCATTACTTTGGTAATTGTTTTTATTACATTAATGATGCAACTATGTTTGCTATAGGATAATAGCTGAACTGTTTATTTTCACATTTCATCTATCTGGAAATCAATTCAATATGATTATTAATTTGTAAATATATATACCAATAAAATATCATTAACCAGATTGAAAATAACAGAAAATTTTTATTTATGATTCAAATTTCTAATTAAAATGGTTTCATTAGTTAAAACTTCTCACAACCTAATAACAAACAAATATTTATGTAAATCAAACAGCTAGCTTAAAATAAATCATTAAGATGTTATAAGTTGTGACTAAATTCATATACTATTTAAATAAAAATTATATATAACATCCATTATATATTTATATTAAAGTGAACAACTCTTCACATATTATTTCAGTGATTCCACAAATAAAACAATCATTTATATGTTCTGTCTCATTATTATAGAGAAAGTCTTACAAGTGATATTAAGATTGAATCTCAAGTCAAGCTCAGATGTAAACATATCCTTTTCAAACACAACTAAGTATTAAACTTTACCTAGCAGAAGTAATTTCTACTCACTTTGAAACCATTATGAAGTTTAATATTTGAGTCTGATTTAAATTTTAGTCTTAATAATATTACTTTTTAGATTGTCTTTCTTTATAAAACAAAAATGCATATGCAAATAAACATTTTTCATTTAGAATCAGTTTGATAAAAAAAACGCTGCATTAATATTAGCATGCAGAGATTTGGTTACTTCAATAGCTATATTTATATTGAAATTATGTACTAATAAGTATATATATATTCGTTTTATTTGCTTGTTTATTCAATGTTTTTAATTCCACCAAAAATTATCCCATATTTCATACCTCAATTGTTGGCATTAATGATTTAAAAATAAAGTAGCAGTAAATAACAAATTTGAACTATTTTAATAACAAAAAAATATGAATTACAACAATGTATTTTTAATATTTTCTACCACTAATTAAAATATATATATATATAACATTTTATTACATATAAGTGAAGGTAAAACAATTTTTAAACATTAAAAAAAAATTACAAGTTGTAATTTAAATATATTTTTCATAAACTTTTGACATTGTTACCTGTTTCCATAAATAATCTATTTTCTTATTAAGTAACCTTTTTTTACTCTATTCACTTGTTTAGTCTAGGAAATGCCATCTTATTTATTTACTCAATTATTATCAGTAAATGATTGTATAGATAATCTTGCAAGGGAAGGTACCTATAAATCTCATCAGTGTTTACTAGTAAATATTCTGGTGAACTTTGTTGTTTTGATTGACTACTTTTTTTTTGCAGAGAGATACTGGGGATGCTTTTGTTCTGCAAGGAACTACTTAAAGAAGTTTTGAAAAGTCTCACTGAAAAAAAGTTATTTTTAATTTAATTAAAACAGAGTGTTTTAAGAGATAATAAAATTATTATAAATGTTTTGAAATAAATTACTAAAAAAAAAAAAAATTTAATAAATTATTATCTGTTCAAAAAAAAAAAGACTTCATATTTACACTAACTTTAATAATATAGTAATCACAAAAACAATAAAACAAATTTTAATAACACAAACTGTTGATTTAGTAATTTGTGTTGGGTAAAAACAGTTATATATATTTGTATGTAGAAAACAATGATAGCAACTAATGAACTCATTCATTTACAATATTTTTTATAATGTACATATAAACGTTTTGAACACTGAAAAAGAAAAGCTAAATTTCTATTCAACAGTTTACTAATACATGCTTTCAACCACCCATGTCAAACTCATGGCACTCATAAATTTCAGAAGAAAGATAGACACATCATTGGCCTTGTATAAATGGACATTGTGTCCTCCAAGTGTGATAATTGCAAGCATGGTTTACTTCCAACAATCTACACCCTATTAATAAAAAAAAAACCAGTAAAGTAATGTCAAAAACAAAAAAAAAAATATGTATGCAAATTTTATCATTTTTTTTTGTAATGGATTTTATTAAAAAAATTATAGTTGTATATATTATGAAAATATGTTAATGAAATACTTAGTAGGTGGTAATTGCATACATGTTCTGTCCTTTGTGGAGTAACCATACACAAATCAAAGTAAATACATCACCTTAAGCTGATCAATGTTTCATGTTTTTTTCATAAATGAATTTAAAAAAAGGAAATAACACAATATGTTTGAAAACATGAAATAATATTATTTATTTAGAAGACAAACATGAAATCAATTTATTTTAATAGCAAACAATGTCTGAAAATCAAATATGTTTAAAATAAACAGGATAATAAAATAATTTATTTTGAAAACAAATCTGATAATAATCAATTTATTCTTGCATCAAAGTGATTCACAATTATTAAAAAAAAATTCAATAGGCATAATATCCAAAAAGATATTAATCAGTCTTAATGAAAAACATATATAAAGAAAATGTTATGAATCTTATTTAGAAATACAATAAACAAGTAGGTGTTGATTTATATTTTGCTGAAAATTTTTCCAGATTATGTAGTACAAAAATTGTTAAAAAATTCATGGAAAATCTCTTTCATTTTGCCAAAACTTTACACTTACCCTTAAGACATGAATGTTTATAGAATGTGTCTCAACTACTGCCACTGAAGTTGACATAAAACTACTGGTGATTGACAGATAAATGACAGAAATCTCTGAAACTTAAATTTGTGCAAAATGTCAGTGATCTTCCTTTAGTACTTATTATTTGACAATAGAAACTTTTCAATAACATTTTGACTAAAATAACATAAGTAATTAAAAATATTACTTTCCAATTTAAAAATGCTAAAGATATGACAAATCACATTTGATCAGGTACTGTTGTGAAGTTAAAGCATCATTCATTAGCACATTGTGAAAATAATGATACTTTGGTTAACAACAATTTGAAACACTTTTGTCTTCATGTATTTTTTCTCATAAATATAATTACTTTTTTCATTATATGGAGTTTAAATTTTTTATGTAATTGCCCTTGAACTCAGTGTTAAAATATGATTTATTTTCATGGTTTAACCTCACATTTTTAATCTAATTGTACTTTTTTTTATTGTCTAGTATTTTTACATCAACCAGAAGAAGACTTATTGCCATCAGTAATTATATGGAGATGGATACCTTTTTGGATTTCAATTTCATATCAGTTTGTTAATGTGAATTATTTTCTTATAAGTTACATGATCAACTTTTTTTTCTTCTTGTGCTTTTTGGTTCTTATAATTCAATTTATTATGGATCTGTGCTTGTCTCTATTGTCAATTTAGCTTTTTCCTAAAGTTTTATTACCTAAATATATTATATTATTTTAATGTCTTTAAAATATATTGTTTGTTTTTTAATCAATGTCTGTTTGCAAAACATATTAATTTCAGATGTTTTTTTATGTAAAATAAATAATTTTTCATGTTTTTAAACATATTGCATTCTTTTTCTTTTTTTGTTTGATTTTTAACAAAAAAATTAAACTTACTGATTATATTATTCTAATATAGTTTCATATTAGTATAATAAGTTCCAGCAATAAGTAGAGCATATAAGCAGTTAGCACCAATTACTGTTTTATTTTTACAATGATAATGCATCTTGAGAAAAGTATGAAGTTAAATTATTAACCAGTGAGTTCTTACTTAGTGCTAAATAGAATAAGTTAATTTTATAAACAATAAAAGTCTAATAAAAAAACAAACAAATAAAATAAAATAAAGAATCTATACCAAAAAAATAGTAAAAATAAATAAATAAAAAGTTAAAAAGGTTTTTATGTAAAAAATAAATATTTATTAAGAAGAAAGGCCATATTATATTTGAATCTACTAATATTGCATCTGTATAATAATGTATGTTTTAAGTATTGAAATAGTGGAGTAAAATGAATTACTGATAAAATGACTTTATTAAAATAAATATAATAAATTACGTGTAATGCAATCATCTATAAAAACACATAAAATAAAAATTAAAAACTCTTAAAAAAAAAAAAATGAACAAAAAAAAAACAATGATCACAAAAGTAACAATTAAAAAAAGAATGTCTTTTTCTTACAAATTACCATAGATTCAATTGCTTAGCCATAAAAAAAATGAAAAAAATACCAGCAATCAAAAGAAAAAAAATATTATAAAAAAACCAAAAAAAATATATGCATAAAAATAGCCAAAATTATAATTAAAGATAAATATAGTTTTACTTCTCAATATTATGTAAATATGAAGCAGACAGGAAAGAAAACATAAACAACTATTAAAGATCTATTAGCAGCAGAGTTCAAATTTAAAGCTATTAAAAATAAAATCATAAAATTTAATAATACAATAAACAATAATGTACCTCACACCAATCTACCTAGAATAACAATCCCCTACATTCCTAAAATATCTAACAAACTGATGAAAGCATTAAATGATAAATTTAACATAGCATTTAGAACTCCAACTAATTCTAATAGATTGATTAACAACTCTAAAGACCACATTGATCGATCATTCACCCCTCACATGGCATACTCTATTGCCTGCCCTCAGGCCAGATGCCACACTATATATTATGGTGAAACGAAAGCTACAATCAATACTAGACTTGCTCAACATCTTTACACATTTAATAGAGCTCAGAAGAACAGCAACACATCCTATGTATTTTTGAAGCATGCTAAACAATCTGGACACAACTTCACACCTGCCAATCCCATAATATTGTGCTCAGAATCAAATGATCACAAAAAAAAATAAAGGAGGCATTTTACATTAATGGAAACATCCATGCCATTAATAGAAAAGACACTTGCTTCAAGATCTCAAAAAAATGGGCTACATAATACTAGCTTATTTGAATATTTGTATTTGCATATATTTTATTATACATTTTATAAAGGCTATGAATATGAGGCATAGATCCTCAAAAACGTTAAGCTGATCAACTTTAATACAAATTTATATCTTCTCTAATTAAAAATTAAAGATAAATCAAAAATAAAAATAGAATTTACCAGGCACATAAATCAAACAATAAAATATACTGTATAAAAGCAAATATCTGACAATGAATCTGATGAAAGTAATGTGTAAAAAAAATAATTACAAAATATTTGGAGAAGAGACTAGTGTATGCAAGTCATGATACATCTTTATCAATATTTAAGTTAAGATATTGGGTGATCAGGGTAAAAATACATTTATTGAGAACATATTTAGTTTTACTACTGATAAATTTAAAACCACAGCATCTTATATGAACTTTATTAAATCTATTGTCGCTATATTTAACCTGCAATTGGCTGAGTTTTTACATGCAGTCTAAAACATACATTTAATATTCTAAGTTCTTAAAATCTTGAGATACATGGAAACAATCATTTTATCAGCAATTGTGCATGAGTAGTACCTATCTGCCTTACCTGCATGTTGTGATTTGATTGTAAACTGGACTCACAGCATGCTTGTATATTTTAGATGCATAATTACATTGATTCATGACAGTTTGGTTTCTCATAATTTCAAGTGCTGATTATGTGGAAATGATATTGCAAAATTGTTACTATATTTTGCTTTATGTCAAACAATAATTTAATTAATAAGAATGGCAGAAATTTCTTCCAAATATAATCAAAAAATGCTCAATAAAAATAAAATATCTCAAGACAATTGGGAAGAAAAATATGGTGCTGTACAAAATAATCAAAATTCAAAAACTTGTTTGATTTGTCATGAAAAATATAGCATTATTCATCATTATACCATGAATTACTAATCAACTAATGACCCTTTTCCTCATTGATCTTTAATATGATCTAAAAAGCTAATTTTCTTCAAGAAGTTATTGCAACAATAACAAAATGGTATACAGCTGTGACAAGAGCATCATATAAAACATAAAATTTGTTACATACTTGGTAAACATGAAATCATTTACTAATGCAGAGATTGGAGGAATTTCATCAAAGCTTCCAATGTATTATTTGATAAATTTGGGATAAAAATCAAATAATATCAGAAATAAAATAAAAATACATCTCTCAGATTCTACTTACAATAAATATATAGAAGATATTGCAAAACAGATTTCTGATTGCATCATAAAATATTGGAAATTTGAAAATAATTTCACTTGGTATTTGATTGTAGCACTGACATTTTGACAACATCACAGTATTAAATATTGCATTGAAGTCAATTTAATGCATAAAGATTTTTTAAAATGTCTCTCAATGAAGAAGCAAATTAGAAGCACAAATTATCACAATATTATTAGTACTGTTTTAAATAATACTGATATTGATATAAGAACTTTGGATTATGTATGGACTTAAAGATTTTCTTCAATGTCTAGATCCAAAAAAAGGATTTGTCTTCCTATTGAAAAAAAAATACACGTTAACAAATATCATCATTTCACTGTATTATTCATCAAGAAATATTGGCTGCACATATCTCTGTGACTAAAATAGACCTAATAATAAAAATCATCATACATATAGTGAATTATATCCAAATATAATAAATGAACCACAAAAAGCCCCAAAATCTTTTCAAATAAATGAACAGTAATTATAGTAATATTTTGACATACTGTTGTGTGATGGATTGTTTTTTCTCTTTATAATAAGAAATTATTTTATTTTTATAACAAAACAATAAAATTTACAGTGAACTTAAAAATGATAAATAGTAACATCTTTAAGGCTTTTCTCTGTGACATCATAGAAAATTTTGGTCAGCTCAATCATGATTTATAGGCTGAAAATAAAATTATTTCATAGAGGATGAATAAAATACTTGATTTTGAAAAGAAAAACAATGCATATATTAGAAAGAAATACAAAATTAAATATTGTTGTATTAATTTGAAAATTAATTTTATAATTTTAAATTAAAAACTTGAAGCTATAAAAAGTCTAAGATCTTTTAATGGATATAATGGATAAATTCAACTTGGGTTAATCTACCCTGGAAATTATTATAATTTTAAACATAACATTTGAAAAAACCAGAAGGAAAAGCTGACATAAGAAGAAAGTTAAAATTATAAATACAAAAGAATTAAGATAATGAAATCCATGGTAATATGGTATTGCAGTGTGCACATCTACATTTACAAATATTTTTTAAAATGGAAATAATAATTGATAGAGTGAAAAATTTTGATCTAATATATTGATAACAATTTTTTATTTTATTTTTCCTTTCAAAATGTAAAAGTCTATAGGACTTTCCTATTTTCAAAAGAAAAGGAGATTTTAGCTAATCTTAATTTTTTTTATCTTTTATTGTGAAATATTGTTTTTAGATTTAATAATTGTAATAAAGGAATAATTGAATTAAAGTGAATTAATAATCAATAGGACATAATCTGTTTTATGAAATTATATTTTTTATATCAAATGTGTTAGTTTTGGAATTGTCATATCATCACACTTTTCTGAATTTTTTTATTTATCAGATAATTTTATTAAATTAAAAATGTTTCTGAATTATTTTTTGTATGTGATGTCTTTATTACCCCATCTATCTGTTCTGTGGATTAGAAGTGTGCATGTGACTTAATTACATCATAGTATTATGCTTTAAAAATTTGTAGCTTATACCAATAAAACTATTTAACATACAAAAGATTAAGCATATACTTTTATATTTTCTTTTGTTCACAGTCACAGTCTGTAGAGCTCTTGTAATCTTGAGGAAGTTTATGAGCAATAACAGTTAATTTATATAGATATTGGGCATATGTTTGTGTTTGGACATCAAGGTAGTTCTCTGGATGATGCAAAGGTTAAGATCACTTTTGAAGTCCATTTACTGCACTTTATTTACACAAATTTGAAATTAATTTATAGATTGGCAGTACATTTATGGTACTATGTGGCCAGAGCATGAATGATAATTATCATGCATCAAAATATCAGCATTTTTATTATAATAGATATATTTAGTACTGATATATGTGTGTGTAGGTGAAAGTTTAATGGTTGTTTTATTTGCTCTTATTGAAATCAAAAACAGTGTAAATCTGGGAATTATTTTTAGAAAAAGAGAAAACAGTATGCCAAATTTTTGAAATAATTGCCTGAAAAATACAAGAAAGCACAAAAGTGTGCTCAAATGTATGTTTGTGAATTATCTTACTCTAAAATGACGTATACAAAGAAGACATATGGAAAACAACTGATTATCATCTTAGTGATGGATTAAGAATGACATGTAGTAATTATAAATATTATTTATGTAAAATAATCAAAAGTTTGCCATCAAAAATAACACAAATTTTAAAATAAATTATTGTAAACATTTGGGCTTATTTTTTACATTATTATATTATGAGATATTGCGTATTATGTTATATCCCATATGATAAAGCAAACATATGTATGTAACTCCCCATCTAAAAAGATTAAGTAGGATAGGTCTACTGTATTATTTTAAGTATGCATGTTATAAAAGCTGTAGATATAAAACCAAATCAAGAAAATAAAATATGCTAAGTAGTAAAATGGTTAATTGGCTAATATATGACGTTTGAACATCAGAAATGACATGTTTGTTTAATTAAATCCACAAACTTTAAATTGAAAATTCATCACATTACCCTCATTCTAAACTACATAGAATACTGAATAATATATGGACATATTTTGCCCACATTACTGCATTTAATAGAAAATAATTTTAAAGGCAAATAATTCAGTTTTCAATAATAGAAATAAAAAAGAATATCTATCTGATTTTGTGCTTGGAAATTGCTAAAACTAAAAAAAAATAGATTAATTACACACAGGATAATAATTAAATAAAAGAAAGATAACAATATTCTTAATGAAACATGAGTTGTTTATACATTTATTTAATAAATAAAGGAAAATAAACACCAATAAATCTTTAAAATGGCAGTTCCTGAACTTCATGAGAAACACTAATCTATTTCCACAAATTTAAACAAATATTCAAGGATATTTATAAACAATAGTCAAAAAATCACAAAGTAAAAAATATAAATCACTAGCAGATGAATATAATAAAAAAGTAGAAAATATTTTCATAATTAAAAAAAAAACCAATTGCCTTATTTTTCCGACTTAGAAAAATCAAAATGAAATTCTAAAACTGAGGGGGAAAAAGAGCTCAAATGATTTTTAAAATGAAGTAATCTTGCATAATTCAGTTTTATAGCAATAAAGTAGTCAAGAATTGGTGGTCGAGAGGTCAGTGACAGCTGCTTTACAAGCAGTTGTTCCGGGTTAGCGGGTTCGCTTCCCAGCTGATGCTATGACACATGAGAAGAAAAAAGGAATGAATGAACTGAAAATTATAAGAATCAATCAATAAATAAACGCTTAAAAAAGATAATCCAATACAAAATACTAGAGGAAAAGTTTCACAATGTTATATATAAAACTGTTAGAGTTAAACATAAGGGGAATGCATTAAAAATACATGAGTATAATCTAAGATGGATTTACTAAAAGCCTGAAGAACTCCAACCTAATGACTGATAAATTATATATATTTCAGTGAATAAATTAATTTAGAGACAGTGTAAAAGTGGCAATAGTAATAAACTCAATTAAAATACCTATTGACTCTAAAAATAAACTATACTATATTAATTTTTGAATTCGAATATATTGCTTACTAATAGAATAATTTGATCTATTTCTTAGACGCTCATATGCTATTTGATCAGAAAAATGTTAGGCTGAGAATAACAATTCTACTCATTAAATAGTTGTTTGTTTGTTTTTTTTTACATTTTTCCACTGGTAATTAACACAGAAGTATTTAAATTAGAATATACCACTGTACTATTATATAATACAATGCAGAATACTCTGTAAATTATTTGAATAATTATATATCAATAGTTAAATAAAAATATATAGTTACAAAATTTATAAGATGCAACAGAGGATTATACAAATTCTAAGCATTGCTATTGTCATTAGAAGCAGTAAATATATGTATATCAGTATTTTACTGCTTCTAGTAAATCAATTATATGCTTTTACTGCTCTAATATTTATAAGTTTTTAATACAGACCCCAAATTACTATTTGATTTGGTATTTTTTTTCCAAGGCCACTTCATCTAAATCAAAAAGTATATCGTCCACATTTTTCGATAACATTCAAAAGGCAAGTTAAATGATTAGATTAATGCATTATTAAGAATAATAATAGCTGATAATGTCCCATTATTTTGCAATCAAATAATAAAAATGCTGTGTAGCATGGAATAAAATAAAGTAACTAATAAAAAATGTCAAGTATGTGTAAGATTGCTTCTTATGTAGAATTTAATTTGATAAAAACATTTACAGCAATGCAAAAACAACAACATCAAAAAAAAAATCTTATCATAATACAAATTATGCTCACAACTTATAACAAATATATAAAATGTATAATAAATAACATGCATTGTTATAATTACATCTCTTGTTTCTATATGATTATTTATGTGGTAAACAAACAAGAGTGTTACCCATGAATATGCATTTACCAGTGTCATGAATGTTTAAATTTAAAACTAAAAATAGTCTAATGATTCTTTTCAGTGTGTTAATAATTCTTAACTGAAACTTCAGCTAAGATTTCTTGAATGCAGCACAAATGTGTGTATCAGTGCCATTTTTTTTTTAGATATTTACAAACATGACAGACAAAACTAAATTATAGTCTTTCTTTTGGATATCCTAAAGGCATCATCCATGTTAGCAGTTAGTAATGGGGGAAGGCAGAGGGTGCTGAAAATCTCTAGTTTGTGAACAAAGCCAATCATTTGATGATAACTTTTTATTTAGATAAAAATAATTGCACACCACTTTTAAGTAAAGGAAGATTGCAAGAAATAAAAGAAAAACACTTTTAGTATTAAATAAGACACTGTTAGACATTGTGAAATTAAAAGAAAAGGCCAAAAGACAATGAATTTAAAAATTGGACAAGTATTGAAAAACAAATGAAGGGAGAGAATATATGAAAATAAAAATGAAAGAACATTATTATGAAGATTTATTGTTAGCAAATAAAGTGGCAAAATCAGTTACTCAAATTAAGAAAGACAACAAATGCAGATAATTCATGTTAATGCACCAAAAAGATATTTTACTAAAGAAATAGAGAATTTTTGTATAGAAATATAAACTGCTTATGATAATCATAAACAATATTTTAAAAATATCCTAAAGTACTCTAATTCTAAAATTGAAAAAACAATTAAAAAATAAAAATGTTATAATTTAAATTTGATTACTGTGACAAAATGCTAGAGATCATGCACACTTGTGAAATTTGCAGAAAAAGAAGAAATGTGTATTATGAATTATTTCTTTGAAAAAAAAATGCTAAAAAATATAGAAGCATTCAAATGAAGGTACAGCAGAGTAGATTTTATTTTGATTAACAAAAACTACTGTATTTTAAGATTGTATTTTTTTAGTAGATTCAACAGAGTAAGTGATTGTCAATTAATGAGATGTCTGACACTGTGATGATAATGCAAAGTAGAGATATAAAAATAATTAAAAAAAACAATATAAACATTTGATAATCCTAGTGTTCTGCCACATTCTAATGAATCTAAATTAGAACTAATAATATCAAAATATAATTTGATGAGGGTTTAGAATGGACTGAAATCAGAATCTATTAAGAATATTGACAAGAAAGACTGGCACAAATCATAATAGTTCACCAGAAAAAAACTACAACTAAAAAAAGACAATGTCTCAATGAATAAAAGAAAATATATAAAAGTAATTAGAATGAGCAAAAATAGAACAAAAAATGAGTTAATAATTATGTAAGAAAATATAACTATGAATGGGCAAGGATAGATAGAGAAAAGAATAAAAATTGCAGAACTATAAAATGACATCTTGGTAATAAAAGGAAAAAATATTTAGCAATAATAAAAAAAGTTAGAATTACTGCTAAAAAAAGAATAGCAGGTAAAATGGGTAGAAAAGTTCTGGGAAGAATTATATTACAATATTTATTGAATTGCTTAAATATTTCAAATGAAGTTAGACATGCAATTAAATCTATTAAGAAAAGAAAAATGCCAGGAAGTAATGCAATTATTATTGATATCTTTAAAAAATTAAGTGAAGAAATAGAAAAATTATTGGCAAAACTATGTAGTAATTATGTATACCAAATAATTGCAAGAAATGCTGTAGTGTTATTGACTTTTAAGAAAGGTAATAAAAATACCTTAAAAATTACAAATCAATCAGTCTTTCATTACTTTTCTGCAAGATCTCTAACAAAATAATGAGAATTTATCTATAGCAAACTTTGACCTCAAAACAATAATACAAAGTAAGAGCTGAAGTGAAAAGGGGTTTTGGCAGCATGATTGACATCCAGATATTAAAAAAGTTATAGAAACAACCAATGAATATGATTTATCATTATGCTTTGGATCTTTAGAATAAAAAGATGTTTGATTCTATAAATATTTCTACAATGATTTAAACACTGAACCATCAAAGTAATGACTGAAATTTTGTCACATTTTGAAGAATATTTATTAAAATGCATAAACATTGAGTAGATAACATGATAACACTAAGAAAACTGACATTGATAAAGTCATATAAAATGATTATTCCATGACTCCAAAAAAATGTCCATCAATTTTTATGAATTAAATTAAAAAAGAACAATTAATAGAATAAAAATACATGAAACTTACTTAAATAATCTATAATTTGCAGATAATGCAATTATTTTTTCAAATAATACTTCAAAGCTTTAGGAGATGATGCGAACATTATATGAAAATAAAAAATTAGGAATAATGCTAAATGCTAAAATGATAAAAAGTAATACTCAAGAGATTTTCTTTTGACAAAATAAGTACTAATAATCATGAACTACAAAATTTTAATAATTACAAATACCTTGGTCAGATTAATCTTAAAACTGAAGTTCGATGGAGAGCCTTTAGTAAAAATAACTTAATATTTAAAAAGTATAACTAGTGTTTGAAAAGGAAGATTTTTAATAGATATATTTTATATGTTAGATTCATATGTATCTAAGACTTAGAGTCTTAACAAAAGAGCAATACAAAAACATCAAACCACTCAATAAAGTATTGAAAAATATGTATGGGAGAGCAAAAAAGAATAGGAGATACATTAATGAGAAAATAAATAAATATTGATGTCATTGAAAAAAAGAGAATGGATTCAAACTGGGATGGGATAAATAATTAAAATGTTGAACTGAACTCAATTGATTTTAAAAGATATAGAAAAGGACTTTATGTGGAATGGATGGTTGGAATAAAGATGTTTGTTTGCATAAAGTGGAAAAGAGAAATTCTAGATCATATAAACAGAATTAATATTGGAGAAGCCTTTATCTTGAAATGAATAGATAATAGTGAAAATAATGATAACTATAATTAAACTAATGATGATAAGATAAGTGCACAAATTTAATTAGGATACCAGTCTTTAAAAAACACTTTTTGCAATTATGCAAAAAAATATTTGTCTCACATGAAAAGAGAATTACCATTGAATAAATATATGGCTTACTAACCAGTATTTAGTCTATTAGAAAATGAATGAGTTATGAAAAAACTAAAAACAAGTTTGTGGCCATAACATTTGTAGCATATGAAATCATAAATATAAATGTATAACATGAATATACCATCAAACATGACAGTAAAGTAGAAATAAATAATTTAAAAAGAATACATCTTTTTAAGTAATAATTTGATATCATTACCATTATTTGGGCAACTGTCATTTATTTTAAGGCTTTCATAAAATAATTTTCAATCAGATGAAAAGAACAAATAAATTGGTTCAATATGAGCCAAAACATAAAATTTCATACAAACTAAAAGTATACGACATATTACATTTAAAAATAGTGATGTAATTTTTTTCTAATAATCCTACAAAAATGCAATCCAAATCAATAAACAAAATGTACTGTTAAATTAATAAATAATAAAAAGTAGAAGAGCAGTGAATACAGTTCTAATAATCAAGCTAGTGTTATACCTTAGATAATTAAAATTAATAAATCATTGTGATTTAAGTAGACCTTAAGTCAAATTGTAAATTGATTTAACTTAGTTCAACATTGAAGAAAATTCTACAAGAACAATTATATACAATTACATAAAAATAAAAATTTAAAAGCACATGGAAATATCTAACAATTTTAGATCAAATAAAGCAATATATCAAGTATTTCTCCCACTTATTCTGCCTTTGCAATATTTGTCTCATTAATAAAAAGAATACAGCAAGTAATATAAGTAAAGAATGCAATTATAATTTTTCAAATTATATTTAGTCTAATGTTTATCATGAGAATATAGCAAGAATTTCTAAGCATTTTTTGCCTAACAATCCCATTAAATAAAACAACCATTAAATAAAACAATTGCTGGGATTGATGTAAAGATAAGCATTCTACAAAAATAAAGTTATAATAAATAAAGTATAAAATAAAAGCACCTATGCTAATTTATTCTGTTCCATGAAATATTTATCCTTGGTAATGAAAATAAAATTAAACAGTTTAGCAGAAACATATATATTGAAAGCTAAAAATATTAGGTTTTGTTCAAGCATATAAAGATAAAAACCTAATCTTTGTTTAAAACATTAAAGATACAAAATATGAATAAAATGCCACTAAAGTTTATATTCAATTTATTATAAAGAACAATTCCTACAAAATATTTTTTAAACTGAACTCAAGATATAACCTGAATTAAAATGATGAGAAAACAATGATGTTTTTAAAAACTAAATTTTATAAGCAATTGTTATCAGTAATGGAATTGTATTTTAACAATTTAATTGACATAATCTACAAGAAGTAATTAATTTATGTACGATATACAATTTGGTTGATAAAAAATTAATTAATTTATTTATCTTGTAATCAGTTGATCTGAAAATCATGAGATATTTAAGCATCAAAGTGTCAGGCTGAATACAAAAGTTCCAATCAAATGTTTAATATGGTACTTTTTAAAGGTTTCTTTAGTTAGAATCAATCGTGAATTTCTACCTCATGGACATGTGTTAAATTGCTTTCGATAAACGTAGTTTTTGATAGAGAAGTTACAATGCAAAAAAATATAGATAAAACCAAATTTTAAAAATTAGAAATGTTCTTAGAATTGTGTTTAATAATGATAATCTATAATAGATATATAACAGCAACAATTAAATAAAAATGATAGTATTAACCAGAATAATAATTAATATCTTGAACAACAGAAGAATATAAAAGACTTGTTCTATGATAAATCATTCTTTCTACATTTATATTGATAGAAAAGAATGATAACATGAGACTACTATATATCTCTCTAAATAAAAATGAAATAAAATAATGCAATATAATTTTTTTATTAATTTAAGCCTTACAATAAATATAATATATAAATTATTGCACTTAATAATTAAAAAAAAGAATTTTAGTCATTTATATATTACTAGCATAATAAGTTAAGAAAACATGGTTGTTAATAATTTTTCAGCACTCAAGAATGCTCTGAATATATCCAAACATGGTAGTAACTATGAACTAACATAGAATTTTATGCATATAGTATTGTTTTTTATTGTACATTAACTTGTGTGACAGCCCAGTTGTAGAGTAGCAGACTTAAGAGCTAAAGGTTCTTAAAATTTTTAGCTGATAAAAAAAGAACAAAGCCTACTTTTTGAATAAAACTGTTAGCATCAATTTATAATTAGTGTACTCAAACATCATATAACCTCCTGAACAAGTAATCATAAGATTTTTTGTTTATTTATTTATTAAATATATATCTTCTGCATAGTTTGTAAATGAATTTAATTAAATTTAATCAGACATCTATATTTTTAACAATAAATATAAATTTTGCTTTTTTTCCCTGGGTATTTGTACCACAGTTTCTATAATCAAATAAATAAGGGTTTTCCTTTATGCTTTTTTATAAATTTTTTAATATAGTATATAAACAGTTCATAATTGATTCTTTTTATATAGCTTGATATATGATACTTTTCTATGTATAGTCTATAGTATTAGCAACATCCCATCTGAATCTTTAAATTGAAATCAACTGTCATATTTTTATATAAATGCAAACTGCCCTTTTTTAAAATACATCTATTTTAACAGCAATCAACATAAGCAGTATATATGTGTAGAAGCACTTGTTATATTTCATATATATATAAACTTGTATCAATTATTTAAAAATCAATTTACATTAATTTGCTCTCTGGCTATTATTTGTTTTGGCTAAGTTTGAATAGAAAGATCTAAAATATGGTACAATGTGGTTCCTTTTTTCCCTGTAAAAAGTTATTGGCCAGAGCAGTCTAATTATTATTTAAAATAGACTTGATAAATTTCACGATACTATATTTATTCAATATTAAACTATTATTTATCATTACATATATAACATTTGTTTATTTTTTATAAAGTATTAGAAGAGAGTGAAATATCTCTACTCTACAAACTTAATACTTCGTTATTTAAAAATTAATTTACATTAAAATATATGGTCTGATTTAAAATTGCTCTCTGGCTGCTATTGTTTGGGATAACGCTAAATAAAAAGATCTAAAATACGATAAGAAAAGGTGCATTTTCTTACCGTAAAGAGTTATTGAAGGTGGTATCTAGAAGACAGTTTAATTATTATTTAAAAAAGACTGTAAATTTCACATGCTATTATATTTAATCATTATGTATATATAACCAGAAATATTAAAATATATACTTCTCTAGTTATAGGTAAAAATTATAACAATTATTTATGTATGATATGAAGACAAATCTATTCAAATGTTAGAGCTATGCTGCCGATGAAATATACTTATGCAGTGAAAATTGCATTTTTCTTCATTGTTATTAATGATGTAATTTATTTTCAGATTAAAGATATAGATTCACACTATTTATATTATTTATATGTTTAAACATATTGGTTTATATTTATACCAGTTTTGTCATAATTATCAAACTCACTAGAAATATGACCAGTTTATAATCAATGAATTGTAATTATTTGAGATATTATACAGTGATAGGAATATGCGCAAAAAAAAGAGAATATAATGTTATTACCTACTTTATAAAGATTAATTTGAGTAAATTTTAAAGATTTATACTCTTTTTAAATTTGTTCTAAAAGGAGTGTCATTTTTTTGACATTAAGTATGTAACTTTTTTCGATTGATAGCATAATTTTTTTAAGCTGGTCATCTTAATAAAATGACACTTTAAATTAATTAATTAATTGATAAAAAAACACATTAAATTAGTTAACTGTTGTGATTACTGTACTTTATCCATTCTCACACAAAAAACTATTTAAAAAAATATTATCTATCTATTGCTTCAAGGTATTATTCAAGCCATATTAATGACTATATATATATACAGAAAAGCCTCATATTGTAGTGGTAGCACATATGCATGCAATGCTTATGACCTGAAATTTGAATCTAAACCAAAAAAATTTGAACATTTATTCAGAAACCAATTAGATAGCTAACAAATTAAATATGTTTAGCTAGAAAAAGACTATTGGAAATATCTTTGCCCAATAGTGGGTTATTTAAAAAACTTTTATATTGTTTTAGACCCATACACATATGTTATCTTATATGTTCTTTATTAGAAATAAAGTACAGTAGAATTTTTGGTTTTGTATCAATATTAATTAATCTACAATATTAGTTTTTAAAATCATTTTATTCATTTTTCTTAAAGACTGCTTGTGTAATTGAATTAATGATTTCATGTTGTTATGTTTAATAAAAATAGATATATTAATGTTTAATTAAGTTTATATCTGAGTTAAAATTATAATACCTAGTCCAATAAATGATGAATAATAACTATGTCTATATTTAATTAAAGTGTAAATTGTCAAATGTATGAGTGCAAGAAACTTGACATTTACAGATTAAATTGTAGTAATGTATTTATAATATGAAAAATAATAAGTAACGGTTTTGCTTATCGCTCTTAAGTAAAAATCTTTTTTTATTTTTTCTTAATTTGAGAATTTTATCTTCTGCATTAAAAGTAAAAAAAAAAAAACCCATCGATTTATGATTTAATTATTGTAAAGTTATTGATTTTGAAAATTACTTGTATGATTCTTTTTATTTAAGTTTATATATACTTATTAAAGTAGCTCTTTTAAACATTTTAATTGTTGTAAGCTAACAAAGAATTGAAATTGATTTTATTATTAAATAAAAACTAAAAAATGATAATATGGAAGAATTAATATCGCATTTTATATGTTATTAAAAAACAGCTACACAAACACAATGAAAAAATAATGTATACAAAGACGTATTTATATGAATTAGAAGAAAAAAAAAGTCGTTGTACTTTATGAACTCAAGATCCTTATAAACAATGTTTATTAACTAAATTAGATTAATTAGATTACTTCCGTCCTTCCAAAAAAAAATTGTAACGCACCTTATACTCAAATGCACACATATATAAATATAAAAAGCAGAGATAAAATTATTATGTAAACATAAAATATTAGAACTATACTACGGTAAGAGATTGTAAATGTATTCTAGATGATCAGCTGAAGTACTTATCAAAATGTGATGACATCATCAAACTTTTATTTGAATTAAAAACCACGTGTAAATACATATCTTCGAAATATCTCCATATGCTGAGATTGTCTTATATATACATATATGTACCTGTGCATACATATTACAGTCCTATGCAAAAACTTACACATATGTATGTAAAAAGTTATGCTAAATGAGCTTATATTTTTATGTTTATCACAGTTCATTAATACCAAATTTATTTTCCGAATCAATAAGCTTAATTTTTAGTTGTTTTTTTTTTTTTTTTAAATACATGCACACATATGTAATATAGGAATGCAACATTTTTTTTTTTAGTGGTCTAAGAAGTTTGTAAAAAAATATTTGATAAAAAAATGTCACTTTCTGAAGCATGTGAAGATGAAATGTTAAATCTGTTTTAATTTTTAAAAATGCTAAATTATTGATACCTAATTAACTGGAGTATCCATGCCCAAAACTGTCAAACTATTTAAGATTGTAAGAGTATCAGTCTCAAAGGTAATGATTGACAGATCCAACTATGATCAGAAATCAATGTTGACTGAAACAGTCTGTAGATAGTATGAGGAAATTTTATAATGGAACAAATTACTAAATAGTTAATACACATTTGAACACTATACATTTATCAAAACAATCTATCATGAGCTTCTCAGGCAGAATATTTATGGCTGCATTTCCATTTAAAACACTTTCTTCTCAAGGTGAATGTTATAATATTACAAGTTTATAAAATGAATCATAAATAACTAGAAAAGTTTATATGGCCATTACATTTACAATAATTTGATTGACAATTAAGGTACTAAAAATGACTATCAATTATCTTTTAATCTAAAATAATGATGCAGTTGTTATGATTCAAACTCTAATTTATATAATATATACTGTCAAATATTGATTTGAACAACATGAGTTGGTTATTATGCATCTTCCACAACCATCTTCTCAATTATCTAACAAAAATATTATTGAAACAACGTGAAACAATTTTTACCAATAAATCGAATACAAATATTTTTCTCAACATCCTTTAGAGAACTTGAATATTTTCTTCATAAAAATGGTTTAATATTTGTCTAGACTTTATTTAAGGTTATCTAGACATAACATGCAAGTGATAATTGTACATTACATCAATGTAAATATTACAGATGTTTTTATTACTTTGTTCTATATATTATTTTTAAAGAAAAATGAATCTATATGTTTTTAGCACAATAAATTATCTCATAATTGTATTACTCAAAAATATTTCAAATTTTAACACTTTGACAGGCAAAAAAACCCTGACACATTGTGATATAAAAATAAGATGGGTGCAGATAGTCATAAATTATAACCAAAAATTAGAAAGAAATAATTATACCAGGAAGAAAGAAACATCATTCTTGACAATTAAAGACTTAAAGAAACAAAAAATGTTTCAGTGATAGTAAAAATTCAATAAGGAATTAGCTGTTTTAAAAATCAATAGAAATTGAGTAAGTTGCTGACATGAAACATGAATATACAGATTAAATAGCCCAAACAATTCATTTTTTCAGTTAATGATTCAGTATAAAGCACAAACATCAGGATCACAGAGAAGAGGTATGAAGGATTGCTCTTGGTTATAGCTTATGCTGAATATGATTATGTGTTAACATTTTTATTAGTGTTTTGATACTTTTTTATTATATTATCAATGTCTCAGTATAAGGATTCACTTATGCTGGCCTGTGAATTCTTTATAATTCATTCTCTTTTTTTCTCTTCTATTATTTTATTGACAAAGTGTTTCTAGTTTGTTATTTGACTTTTTTTTTCTTTTCCATCATTTTATTGACAGAGTATTTTTTGTGTGTTATTTTTTTCATGTGCAGAAAGTTTGTAATGATATTTTTTCAAAAGCTATTTAACTTAGCAGATATTATACATATACTTGAAAGATTACCATATATTACTAATTTACTAAAGCAATCAAGTCCTATGACATCACGAAATCTTTTATAGATTAATAAAAAATAACCTAGTAGGGGGGAAATTAATTCTTGCCACTAAAAATCTTTAAAGACCAAAACTAACAATTTTAATGAAACACTGAAATACTGAATGCTTCTTAGATCAATTTACTTCTGAATGGTTGGAAAAATATAAATAAATTCTTTTTAATTTTTAACACTGGCTATATCTCATCTAGCTCTAAAACATGTTATAAACGAAGCTCTGTGAAACATAAAAAAGTGCAATATTATTATATAAAAATATATATCATAGATTTATAATACTTATATCTATACTTAATGTGCCTATTGTATCATTACTATAATGTTGTATATAAAAAGCGACTGTTGGTGGCATATAGTGGATCAAATTTACATTTTTCATAAACATCATATATAAAGTATACAAAGATTAAATATCATAGAATTGATTTATAGGTTACTTAAACTTTTGTTAAAACTGTAAATTTTTTATAAAACATAAGTACACTTAAAGTTTATATTCAACATAATGAATCAATATACAATTGTTATTTTTATTATTATTTATAAACAACACATTAACCTGAAATTAAACTCAATATATGATTTGCTTTAAAGTGATGAAGAAAAAGTTTCTTTTTTTTAAAAGACAATAAAATAATCAACAGATTTTAAATAAATCTATATTTGCATAATAAAGTCACTAAAAATAGCACCAGGGATATGTTATAATTAATGCACAATGGACAATTTGTTTTTAAAATGTAAATCTATTTTTGTTTTTAAATGTAATGTAATGGAAACATTAAATAAACATGATGAACTTTTAAAAGTTTTCAAATATTTCACAACAATTACAATGATAGAAATATGAATAGTAATAAATTGTATAAGTTGTAAATGTTACAACAATTACAATAGGATATAATAAAGAAAGAAACAAAGTTAAAGAATGCTTCAACAATCAGAATGGTCTTAAAGACTATGTGTAGTGCAAAAAATACATTTCTCATAAATATCTTATCCCTTTTTAAAATTGAATGTTTATTTAAATATAAATTATTCCAATATATTAGAAACAATTCTCTCTTATACTGTATTATATTTATGATATATGATTCTTAACTGAAACACACAGGCTTATTATATACGTGTGTTTATATATGTAATATATAGGGTATATGAGCACACACGACCCACCACTATCCACACTATCTCACAACACTGATACACTTGAACACATATATGTTGAAAAGATAAATAATCACCAATATACATATTTCATGCTAAACCAGCAATCATCAGTTGGTCCAGATTATCATCTCTACACATATATGCTATAAGTGCTCAGATATATATTAAGATAGCCAAACCTTATACTTTAATGGACAGGCTTCAATCTACTCCATACTCCAACTCTTCAATCATGCATTCAATTGAAAATCTGATGATGGAATGTTCAAAGGCCACCCTGAGGCCAAGATTTTCAATTGAATGGATGGTTGAAGAGTTAGAGTGTGGAGTAGATTGAAGCCTGTCCATTAAAGCATAAGGTTTGGCTATCTTAATATATATCTGAGCACTTATAGCATATATGTGTAGAGATGGTAATCTTGCCCACCTGACGATTGCTGGTTTAGCATGAAATACGATATTGGTGATTATTTATCTTTTCAACATATATGTGTTTAAGTGTATGAGTGTTATGAGATAGTGTGGAGAGTGGTGGGTCATGTGAAAGTCTGTGCTCATATGATATATGATTCTTGTTTGTTATAATTTTACCACTTTCCTATTTATATCGTTTTGGCAGATGAGATTATCTTTCAAATGAATAACATAATGTGACTAGTGTTATATCTTTTTGCCATTGCTTTAAAATTTGTGTTTATCTGAGATGTTTACTTTAGTAGCAATGTATTATATAAAAGCATACATATTAAAAAGATTTGAAAATAAACATTTCACTAATATTCAACCTTCAGGAAAAGCCTATATGCTCAGAAAAATAAAAACTTATTTATTTAATCATATATATATATATGTTAAAAATAAAAAACAATAACCACATATGCCATTTTAGTTTTTAGTTTTTTTCTATTAAGTCTTTTTCATTCACGTTACAGTTTAAACACAAACGTATGAACATTTTAATTTTGATATTTTATTATTAAAATATTTTTGTAATAAGATTAAATTAAACAAAAATATATTTATTAATTCTGATGATTTTTTACAAGACATTTTTTAGATTTCTGAAGCCAGTTTTTATTGATAAACACCTACCAAGTTTTCATTTAAAATATACAATCATTTAAATTTTATTTAACTTAAATTATCACCATTTTAATAATTTATTAATATTGACTTTTAATATTTTTAATATTGTAATTCAAATTCTCAGAATGGTTAAACACTGAATTCAATTAATACTTTTGAAAACAGAAGTCTTATAAAGTACTGAGTAAACAATTTCTTTATTTATAGCATATAGCTGCTTCCATTAAATTTTGAATAATATAGAACTTTTGTAGATTTTATCTCAAATAAAGAAAATATATAAGAATAAACCATGGGCTAAAAATCTTTAAAAATTATAACTTTTCCAACCAATAATGAATTTAATATTATATTATAAGTAGACTATTTGCTTGTTTTTATAATTACACATCAAAACATATCAAACCAATCAAAATTAAGCTAAGATCATGCTCATCAAATGATAATAGATAGATCCTCAATTGCTATCTTCTACTAAATGTCTAACTGGTTTGGCTACCTGAAAAGTTAACCTATGTCTGGTTGCTAAACATCATCCATATAAATCCTAAGTTAAGGACGTAGCTGTCTGACACACCATGTTATGAGGTTCTGATCAGAGATCATATTTGATATATATAATAAAAAACAAAAAACAAAAGCAAAGGAATTGGAATTTATCAAAGTGGCTTTTTGAAATCAATTATTAGATAATAGTTGAGAAAAAATGATCATTAAATTATAAAATCAGAAGTGAAAACATAATCATTTCCCTATTAATGTCATCAGTTATATTAGAATGCCCGTATATTAATATCATCTATCACATATTTGATTTGAGATCAATCTCCCATTATATGTATCTTTATCTATTTTAACCATTCATAACTATCTGTTTTTCTTTTAAGATCATACATTTAAAACTTTAAAAAAAAAAAAAAAAACTATAATTAATCTTGAACACTAGTTGTTATCATTATTTTATACTACCAGTTAATTAGAAATAACAATTTTTTAAATGGTTACTTGTACACTGAAGCAATTTTTCACACACGCACACACAAACATAAAATTCAAATCGATTATTTTATTATTATTTGAAATGGGCTATATTTATTAAATAAATATGTCTCTTTATATTTATGATTTTTTTTTTCTTTTTGTAACTAAACATATTTAGAAAGCGAACATTTAAAACTAATGTGGTCGTGATTTACACTTTGGAGTATCTGTAAGTTTTGGATTTTAAAGTCTTTTGACAAAAAAAATAATGATTAAGCAATAGAAAAACACAATCATCATCGTCTATTGTTTGTCAATGCTTTCCACAAAATAAATGTCTTAGCATTTCATTTGTAACATAAGATTATTTAAAATCTGTGCTGCTTTTTATTAAAATTACAAATTTATTTTTTCGAATTTAATTTTATAAAATTATTTTGAAACTGTATTAGAATATACAAGTACTACTTTCAACTAATAAATATAATCTTTAATGTTATATTACAGTAAACATTTGAAAAAGAATCAATACGTGTGTCAGAGCTTTGTGGAAAAGTATTACATTTAAAATCAGCAGTCGTTTTTATTGATTAACAATCGTCTATTTCCGGAAGTTTGTCCTAAGGCTAAAAGTTAAAAAATATTTATGACATTTGTAACATTATAATGAGAGAGAAAAAAATTGGAAGCAAATTAAAGGAGATAGACGGGGAGGGGTGCTTTTATTATTATTATTGAAGCAATTTTTTTTTATTATTAACAAATATATATATAGCCATTTCTTTTTTTAAATTCCTGCAAAAAACAACGTTATTTAATTCATATTAATATTTGAAAATATTTATATAAAAATAATAAAAGTATTTATTACAATAAACGAATTAAAACAGACAGGTGTACACCTATTTAGATAAATAAAGTTATTGGGGCATTTCTAAAATTTTATTGCTAAAGGGCTAAAAGGATGTGTTCATGACTGGTCCTAAAAACGAGACGAGCGACAGAAGATTTTAAACATCACTGACTTTTCTGAATGTATTTATTAATAAATAATATCAAAACTTACACACGCGCGCAATATATGTGTATGTATATGAATGCAGTTGATTTTTAATTATTTAAGGTTATAAATAAAAACAGAATTAATATACAACAGCAGATTAAATTAAAAATGATATATGTAATTAAAAAAAACAAAAACCGAATTACATTTATCTGATATTACACGAAGAAAAGAAACGAAAAATAAGATGTCTTTCTAGTAAAAGACCGGAAGTTGACTAAAAGTACTTGTTTAAATTAACAGCGTTTAACAAATCTTTGCTTAATTTAAATCAAGGAAGCCTCGCTAAACTGAGCACTCCGCTCCGAATCTCAAGCGGAAAAAAAGCTCGAGGAAAGAGGGAGAAAGATAAAAAGAAAGAAGAGCAGGATGAGAATAAAGAAGGACGTGACTTGATTTTTCAAACTATTGCAAAACTCCAGCTGGTATGATCAAAAGATAATTCAAATAAATAATTGGTCTGTAATATTTAATAAGGTTTTATGCTTAATATTATTTTTTATGTTGTCATAAATTAAAGATTCAGTTTAATATCATTATATTACAAAAAAGAATCTGCACAAATTATATTAAATAATGAAAATAAGTTTTAAAGTAAAACTTGAAGGGAAAAAAATCCAATATTAATTAAAACAATTTTGCATCTAATTAAAAAATAAAAATTATCTCACAAAATAAAATAAGAAAATAAAAAGGAATAAGTTATAAATCGCAGAACAACTGAGAATACTTACATATTTGAAGAATTAGTCAAGTTATCAATTGAGGAAAATTTAATTGTGTAGATTTCTAACTATGCAAAAGAAACTGATTTGTAACATGATGTTGGAAGAAATGTTGATAATGGACTTTATTTGAAACTTTATAATTTATTAGCGATACATAATAATAAAAAATGAAATAACTAAAAAAGGATAACTTTTTTTTAAAAAAAGGTGGGACGGGGGTTAAAGTATAAACATGTTGAAATATTGAACAAAAGAAATGAGCTGGTATTTACTACTTACATTTTAAAAAGAAAAATCATTGATAATTAAAATTATAAAAATCTAAAAAAGTACAAGAAAAAACATTACCTGAAAAATTCATGATACCAAGAATTTGTCAAATTAGTAAATATTTTGGAATTAATGAATAGATCTACTTTTTCATTGTAGAACAAACTGTACTAAGATAAGAAGAAACCCAGTAAGGCGCATGTACTAAGGTTATAGCCTTATTTAAGTATTTAATATTTCTTGTAAATGTGAATGTGAATTAATTTATTTTTTGTAAAAAGTCCGAGTTCATCTTTTAAATGTTTAATGGATAATAAAAGTTTTGAATAATAAGTATTTATATTAACAGTAGTCAGTCTGTATAACAAGAATATTTGAAAAAAAGATTTAACATAGGTTAAAGATAAAAGTAGGGGTGAAGATTTTTAAAAAAGTCTTAGATGTGTGGATTCAAACAAACACAAATAATGTATACATACAATTAATTAATTTTTTATTTAAAAAAAAATCTTAAGACATCTATTGATTGACCAGAGTCTGAATAAAATGGGGAGAAAAAATAAAAGGAAGAAATAAAAATGAGATGGTAATCCCTGATATTGATGGAGTTCACATCATTTGTGAAGAATGTGTATAAGTACTCAATATCAAGTTTGATAAAAATGATGGTAATTGATTTGGAAGAAATATGTCAACTTGAGGGTTAAAAAATTTGGGAGTTAATAAGAAAAATCAATCTGAATTAATTTATAGTTTCCATTATTTTTATGGTTAATATGTTTATTGCAAATTATATAAAATTGTCTGAATATTTTTAATAGGAATAAAATAAATTTGACAATTTTATGTTGTTATAAATGAGCTATCTCATTAGATAATTCTTACAATATTATTTGCAACATATCCTGAATTAAAAAAAAAGAAATCTTTTAAAAACACTCAGTGTTTACTAGTCAGTGTAGACCCTTATTCTTTTTTGAAAACATTCAATTTAAAGCATTTATGAAAATATATGAATTTCACAGAAAGTAATTTTGACTAAGTTGAATAGGTAAGAATTAGGATTTAGGGGAATGTGATTCTAGTTATAATAAGGAAAATATTAATTACCAAAATATAAATAAGTACCCTATACCAAAAGTTTTGATACACATGAAAGATACTGCAGTAAGAATAAAAAAGGTAACTTATTATGAAGAAATAACTTGAAGTTAATTTATATGTTTAAGACTAAAAATATTAGTAATCTCAGTGACAAAGCTGCTTTTCCAAATGATGATATTTCTGATAAAAAACTAATATCTTCAATAAAATATACTTTATCTAAAGCATCTGAAGACTTTTCAAAAAATTACTTATATACTTATTTAATACCACTATGAATTATCTGCTAAATGACATCTCTCATATTATTGACTATTTTCACCTAGTCTTTCTATTTCTTTCTAATCATTTTATAAGATTATCAATTACTTTTCTGTTTGCCATCCACATTTCTTTCTTTTTAATTTTTTCTGAAAATATTTATCTTAATATCTGAAGAATATTCAAATGGTTTATTATTCAGGAGTTCATAAAAAATTTGATCACTGGAAGTGATGAGCAGAGCAGACTTAGAAGCATCAATGTATCATTGTATTATTTTAAAAGTAAAATACCACATATAAATGTATATGCATTTAATGGTATTAGTGATATTTTTATAATAAATCTATGATACCACCTACTAGTTATATCAAATATGTATTAAATTGCAACCTGTTTATTCTCCATTAGCAATATCATATACTAATATTTTAAAATATAGTATAAATACACAACAGTCCACATTGGCAATAACATTTAATAATGGACAATGTTGTCATATGGTATGGAAATTTCTGTAGCTTAATTTTAATTTGATATAACTAATAATTAATATATTAAATATATTGTAAATATTAATTTTGTTGTATATACATATATATCATTAATGTTATTTATTTTTTATTAAAAATACAAATTTTACTATACATCACATATATAAAAATATAAACTTATATTATTTAAACTCTGTAAATAATAAGAATTTAGGTCAAATTGGATCCTGTAAAAGTTAAGGTGATAGTAAAGTGGAGAATCAAAACCAAATATTCCTGACTGATTCTCAGATAAATAAAGCAAAATAAAACTGAAGTGTCACCTGTATTCTCAAATCAAAATCTGTAATTAAATTTCTAATTGATAATTTTAGTTAATTTATATTTCATATAATTTTTTCTTTTATTATTTAGCTTTAATATTTTAATTCTAATATTGTAATAATCAGGACAAAAAGCTTATTTCAGAACAAATGCTACATGAGTCATTACAAATTTTATGCAATATATATATATATTAAATATATATATATTACATGAAATGCTTTCATGGTTATATAATGTAAATAAATACATTTTTGAGTTAAATTGTATATTATTTTGTATTACTTTCCAACGTTTCGATCCATCCGCCATTGTCAAGATCAAGTTTCCAAAAATGTTGGGAAGTAATACAAAATAATACACAGTTTAATTCAAAAACGACTTTATATATATATTTCATAATGATTTCAGTAAACCGTTATCTCTCCATTTCATTTTAGGAATTTTTTAAGGCATAATTTTACTTTTTATTATCAATTAAAAGCAATTATTATCTTTGTTGCTTAATGCTTAAATAATTTCTAGTAAAGATTACAATATATACATTTATTTTCAATTATTCTTATATTCAGATTAAACAGATTCAATAGTAGTTTGATAACTAGATGATTAATTTAAATTAGTTTGATATTGATATGTACAGATATATAGGGAGTTTGCAAAATGTAAAACTATTGCTGGTTTTTCGAGTAAAATGGATTAGTGTATAGAAAATTATTAATACATTACTCACATAAAAAATGTCTATTTTTTTTTTTTTAAGAGAAAGTGATCAAATTAAATCAAGTTAAAAAATGACTAATACCATTGTCATATTCCTGAAATGGAAGAATTGCAAAGTCATGATTGACTATTGGAGAATCTAGTTGGTAAATTACCTCAGGTGAAAAAATTAAAATATTAAATTTACCTAACTATATGACATGCTTTAATTTATTTTATATTACTCTTGTAACATTATTTCCAATATATAGCATTCACTTTAGAAAACAATGTTTTTAAGTTGGCATTTTAAAATATTCTGATTGTGAACCAATTAAAGATTCCTTAGTTACATCCCATACTGATCAGATGTGTAATGAGTTTTGTAGTGATTAGTTCTAGTGCAAAATATATTTTCTTTTTGTTTTTAGGCATATTCTTTGTATTATCTGTTGGATATATTCTTGACCACAATTAGTTTTAAGAGTTTAATTTTTTCATCTTTAATTAAATCAATTATTACTCTTGATCTTGGAATAAACAATTCATCAGTTTATACATCAATATTTTTCTATCTGGCTATCAAAAATGACATTTTTTAAACTACGACAGGTGTTATATTTTTTTTCACAGGACTATAATATAAATATTTGTGGTAGGTATCAAATATATAGTGCTAATATGACAAATAATCATATTAGTTTATAAGACCTAAAATATATAACAATAAAAACAATGAATTCAACAGTAATTAACTATTATATACAGTCTTTTAATCTATGGAAGTAATGTTTTTTTGTATTTAATGACAGTTGAGGAGGATTAAGGAATTATTGTTATTATAATAGTTTTTAACTAATAAACATTTTATTTGTGTTATATATATATATATATATATATATATATATATATATATATATATAAACCCATTGTTTTTTAAATAACTATGTTGTAGGTAAGATATCAACTATCTGCAGAGTGAATATAACATGAATTGTAAGTTATATTACAAGGTAATTACTGCATGGAAAATATTATCAATGGTCACTGTCACTGCTATTTATGTATACTAAAATATAGATGATTTGTGACATATTTAATGTATATGTTATATCACAATTTAGATAACTTATTTTTAACTTACAATATATATAGTCTAAAAAAATATATTAAGTTTGAATTTTTCATTGCTTATAAGTTTTCAGTTTTAAATATCACCAACTGCTGTAAAATAATGTTTCTTCAAGTTTTTCTCCCAGTCTGTATATATATTCACATTCATTTACATTCATGTGTATGTGATTTGTTTAAAAATTAAATTACCCTGAAAATAATTTTTTGTCATTAGTGTTTTATGCTCAAAAGATAATTATTGGTCATTTTCGATAGATGGCTAGTTTTTGCTTGCTCTTTCGAGATATGGTGTGATAATATTTCATAAAGTTTTTAATTCTTAAATAAATAAGCAATTCTACTTTTAATCTTTTTTTTAATTTAAAAAAAAAACAATTATTAAAATTTATTATTTCTAATAAAATAATTTGTGATAAACTTTAACATCTTTCTTAAAAAAAAATAAACCCAAAATTTGACTGGTAATCATATCGTTAAGTCGTTATTAATCAAAATAAAAAACTAAAATGACAATCTGTGATATATATTATAACTAAATATTTATTTAATTTTGCTCATAAGTGAGCAGTAATATACGCGAAAAGCTTATATAAATAAATAGTAAACAAATATAATTCGAAACAAAATTTAATTAGAAATATAAATCTTTAAGAAAATAAATAAAAAAGTTATATTTAATTATATTTTTTAATGCAGTTATCTAATTTGTTACTTATTCTGAAACTTTTGTACTATTATTCATTTTTAATTGATTTTGAATGCAAGTTCCTTTATAAATTGATGGAAAGTAATGGTACATTCTGTCTGATAATGATCAAACTTTTTGCTAAGAGACATTTGAAAGTCATAAATCTGTTTTTCATAGATTCCTTTAAGATAAATGTTAATTTTTAAAACTGATTTTATATAAAATACACAAAAAAATTGTTAGGATATATGAGCACAGACTTTCACACGATCCAACACTCTCCATTCTATCTCATAACACTGGTACACCCGAAAACATATATGTCGAAAAGATAAATAATCACCAATATACTGTATTTCAGTTATTACATAGTAGAGATGTCTGTCCATCTTTTGTATATGTAGTAAATGGATTATGCGCTGTAAATGACAGGTCAGATTGACTTTAGGTCAACATGGGTGTGACTAGAATCTCGGCCTCAGGGTGGCTTTTCATCATCAGATTTTTAATTGGATGGACAATTGAAGAGTTGGAGTGTGGAGTGGATTGAAGTCTGTCCATTAAAGTATGCAGATTGACTATCTTAATATATATCTGAGCACTTAATGCATATATGTGTAGAGATGATAATCTGGAACAACTGATGATTGCTAGTTTAGCATGAAATACGTATAATGGTGATTATTTATCTTTTCGACATATATGTATTCGGGTGTATCCTTATGAGATAGAGTGGAGAGTGGTGGGTCGTGTAGAAGTCTGTGCTCATATATCCTATATATATATATATTGATATAGGTATATAATAAGCCTGTATTTCAGTTAAAAAATTGTTAGGAAAAAATAGTATATATATAATACAGATTAGACTAATATTATCATTTTAAATATCTTTTAAAAATTAACTCTTTTTAAACTTTTTTAGCTTTTTAAACAAGTATTTTTGTTAATAATTTTTATGATCTTATATATATATAACAAAAAAAAAGCAAACAAATTAGAAATGCCTATAAAAAGTAAATACATATTAAAGAAAGACTTTAAACAATCTACAACCAGAAAGTCTTTAGACAATCTTCAACCCTCATGTTATTAGAATAATTTCATATACAGTTAAGTTTATTTTAACATAGTCTGTAACTAGCCCATATTCAGGTAGTTAACTCTTTGTGTAAAAATGGATTAATAATATTTAAGAGTAAGTGGCAATACATGTGTGTGAAAAACTTTAATCTTGCAGTGGAATCATCAAATATATATATATATACACTATACACAGATCTCTTTAAAACTCAAATGTTTTTTAATTTTGTAAATAATTATTTAAATTTTTTTTATTTTAAAAAAATGTGTATATATAAAAAATAACATATTTTTCTCATAAAGGTAATTTTTTTTTCATCTATTTTTTTATTATATTCTATTCACTTTATGTATAGATAGATATAAGGTACATTATTTTCTGTTAGCACTATTTAGTAAATAATTTAAACATTGTGATAGTTATTTTCTTCCACAAATCATCTTAGAAATCAATTAATTCTATAAATATAAAAATATATTTTACCTATGAGATATTTTGAACTATTATCTATCTATTCTTACTATCAAAATAGGATCTAGAAAAGTTTCCCATTTATTGTACACTTCTTGTAATATTGCTATATAAACCTTATCCTTTCTTTTAATTTCTTTATTCCATAAGTAAAACAGTGGCCACATAATTTTTTTGTTATAATCCCAATTAACAATTCAGCTATTGACTATTATGCAATAATACATATGTGTTCTATTATGTGTATTATTTCCACTGATTTTAAACAAACAAATTCATGAGAAGTTTAAACACCAGAATTGACAAAGATGATTTATGAGTAATGGGTCTTGACATCCTCCAGCATCTTCCTCTATACTAATGCATAAACGATTCAGGGCACAAAGTTAATAAAAAGTTTTAATCAAAATAAAAATTGTTTACATAATTATAATTTGCATCTTAGTAATATAAGATTCTAAATATCAAAATATTAGAATTTATGATTTAGTTCAATATAAAAAGCTGAAGTATTATTTCTTCTCTATATTCATATACATACAATTATCAAATAAGTTTTAAAAGCTTGGATATTAAATTTACTTCAAAAACAAAAATTTCAGTGGACAATCATGCATTTTAAGTTTATTATTAACTTATAAGTTGTTTTATTTATTAGTATTATCGTTAGAAGTTTTTCAAAAGTAATAATTTGTTTTTATTCTCTATGGTTTATTAATCATTACATTTAAAATGTTTAAATTTATAATCTCTCTTATTACGCATCTTAAAGTTAAGTTAACATCTAATTCAATTTGAGATGCTAGAATAGATTCCATCAAGGACTAACAAACAACGGCAAACTACTACTGATGATGATCAGAAGCACTGCTTGGGATATATTCTATTGCCTAATTATTTTACCTCTCTTCAAACAAAAAACTTAAAATACATGCATATAGTAATTGCTCTTGTAACTATTATTTATTAAGTATCTTAACTTTAACAAATATATCTAATATAAGACTTTTCTGCATCTCTAAATAAAGTTGTTACTTTGCGATCTAATTCTTAATATTAAATAATAAAAGCAAATTTAAGCAATAAACTAATTTCAAACATCAGCTACCTATCACTAAAAATGATCAAATAAATATGTGAGCCAAAAATCTTTTTCAGTCAATTTACTTCTCATTAAGAATATATATATACACACACATACACACATTACACTCGAGCTATTAGTCATGTCATAGCTAATTACTAGTGTAAATGCCTTAATTAGACACATGTAACAGTAATTCACGTTTAGTATAAGCTATTTCTTGACTTATACAATTATAATCAGTCAATAAATAATCTGCAAGGCAGTTCGTAAGAAGTTCGAACGGCAAAAGTGTCAGAACTGGAATCGAGTTCGGGGACATTACACTTTACAGACTGACGCTCTACTACTGCACCACAGCACGCAAATGCTCAGGTCTTCGTATTAAAAATATACTTAAATGTTAGAAAGTTAAGCTAAAAGTCATTTGTTGTCCTTATACCTAATATTTATTTATTTTTACTTTTAAAGATTGCAAAGCTATCTATCCAATCATCTTGCAGTAAATTTATCATTACTGAAATAAAAAGCACTTAATTTTCCTTTTTAGTAATCAGTCAAGAAACTGTTTTTAAATATATATCTACTATACAAATCTTAGTCTATAATACATTTACAAAAAGCAAATGATGAAATTGAAAGGAAAATCAAGTTCGAAATCTTCACTTTGTGGTACTTTTTTATTTATTAAAATCATGATTAAGAAATTGTTATTAAAAAAATTAAGTCGTAAATGATATATCCTCATATGCCTGGAAAAGGCATTTGGAATGAAGTTCATTTAAAATGATGATCATTTTGGCAAGGTAGAAAAGTAATGCGCATTATTTTATTTTTTTAAAACAAATATATCAAAATAAAATAGGTTAAATTCTTTTGCTGAATTGTATGGGGAAGGGAAGATACTTGTGGGAAATATTGGATAATTTTATTTTGCAATAGATAAATAATATTCAGAATATTGTATGTGTTTGTAATGAGTATATATATATATGTGTATGAGCGCACACAGTAACACTTTCAATCTTATCAAAAGACTTGCAATCATCACACACAAAAAGAATAGCTGATGCCTCAACTTACTTTCTCTCTCCCACACTATTTATATATAATATTAAAATTAATTTTTTTTATCTTTACCACGTGTAGTGAAAAAGGTTAGGAGTGGCAATTTATTTCAAATACTGAGGCACATTACCTTTTTCGGATTCATTATCATTGCTTATAATACTTTTCAAAATGTATATGATTAAAATAAGCTATTATGGTTTGAATTATAATTTTCACTTACTCACTTTAATAATACTTCATAAATTCAATTCATATTATAATTACAATCGAACTTTCACCAATTTATAAATTATATTCTTTTTTAAAATGTATTTTTATATTATTTTAAAATGTGGGTTAATTTTAATAAGCTTTACCGTTATTTTATTAGGCATTATGATTACAGAATAAGTAAAATAAAATGAAAAAAACGAAACAAAACAAATACTATTGATCACCAGTGATGATTGTTTAGTTATTTTCTAAACAACTTTATTAGGAAAATGTTTCGAGTTACATTAAAAACTACAAACAAAAATTTATTAAAAAAATTTATTATTTATCTTTTCAACATATGTGTGTTCAAGTGTATCAGTGTTATAAGATAGTGTGGAGAGTGGTGGGTCATGTGAAAGTCTGTGCTCATACCCTGTCTATTAAAAATTAAAGTAAAAACTGTTTGATTAATTTCGGGTGGAAATTAATAAATTATTTTCTATCATTGAGTACATATATATGCATCATGTCTAAAAAGTTCATCTTATTTTAACATAAATTGTTTTTCAATATAAGGATCTCTTCAACAGGATACACATTTCACAATTTCTTTTTACCCCCAATAATCTATCAATGTCTAATCACAACTTTTTAAATGTTAAATGCTCTTAATAAGAAGAAATCACACTGAAAATTATTTTAGTTCATATATTATCCCTGGTCTCTCTAATATCTCTTTATAAAAGAACTGTAAAGCAGGACAGTATTCATCAGGTTTACCAATTGATGAGTAATGAAGATTTGATCTGTTTTTTCTCTGTTTATTCTCTAATTAAGAATGACTTAAATATCCATTTACTGACCAATACCGTGTAATTAATTGGATTAACTACAAGTCGGTTACCTGAAAAAAAAATATTGAACTTTATTGAAATATAAAATTATTTTCAAGTTTAATAGACCTGAATTCGAACCTTAGCCTATGGGCATGACATTATCAGTATATTATTGCAGATAATATTTATATGCTGGATTTGTAGTACGAATTAATAAAATTACTTGCACTTTAATTATACTTATCTATAATTTAATTAAGTTATGTCTTATTTTAATTAGCAAATAAATAAACGTTTACATAAAACGTAAGATTTGAATCACCCCATAAATTAAATTATGTTAAGAGTACTGCTTTACGGCTTATTAGACATAAATATTTTTATTATATATATGTCTTTATATTATGCCAATTTTTACATTGTATTGTGTAAAATTCTAAATAAGAAAATTTATAATAAGTTTGATAAGTAATACAGTTTAACTATCCATTTTTGCTATTTAAAACGGTTCTCTACTTCATATTTAGCAATATATTGTGTAATCCTAATGCACATGTAGCATAGGCTTTCTGTAAATTCTTCCAAGCAAACCAAAACAAAACAAACTCAGTTGCAAACAATGCAACGTCTATATCATTTACAAACATTACATTAAACATTAAATATTATATAACAGCTATTTAAATAAAACTTTTTCTTTATATTTAAGTTCGCAAATAATTTATTTTAAAAGAAAAACTATTTTTTTCAACTCGGAGAATATTCTTTTCTACTATTCTCTTTTTACAAACTTTCTTAAGTTGAAGAAATGACCGAGACAGGAATCTTCAAATAAAATCTTTTATTTGAAGGAATGTCAGAAGTTTTGTGTCCTCAAGCTTTGGCTCCGTTCTGGCTGACTAAGCTATTTTACGACTTTGCCCTCTAAAAAGGATCCTATTGAAAAAGACATGGATCCCTGGATCACTGTTTTATTACTTCCAACCGCCAGAACAAAATGAACTTCTTTGACAGGGTACCGCTTTTAACACTTTTATCACAATCCCACTTTACTTCCACTACTAAGAGGGGAAAAAAATATAAAGATGAAATGCTCTGAAATTCCCACAATTGTGCTCCAACCAAAACCTTTGAAAACAAATGAAAGAAAATTAAATACTATCAATTTATGCTATTAAAGCACATTAAACGATTTTAGATTAGCTGTTTTAATGATCGATTTTTTTCAGTCTATACTTGTTTTATTATATGTTAGAGGCATGATATATAATTTTTGTTTATAATAAAAACAAAATTACATTCTTTATTTCTTTACTTATATAAATAATATGTTAAATATTTTGTTTGAATGTAAGTTTAATTAAAACATTTAATTATCAATAATAATTTCCCAGTGCTTTCCCTATAATCCTTTTAATTATTATAACAAATATCTAAAAAGCATTCATGTACTTTTTTTTATTTTGAAAAGCTCACCTTCATTTAAATATAAATGAAAATGCTTACATATCTATAATAAATATCAAAAATTTAAGAGTACTATATATTATTTTTTTAACCTTCATAAATATTGAGATTATTTTTACATAGAATTTATGACTTTATAATTTGTTAAAACGTGTCAAATTCTCTGTCAAAGGCAGATTAAAAGTTTCAAAAGAGTTTCGATAACAAGTTGCTCTAATATAACAATAATAGTTAATCTCTTGTTTAAAGAGAGCTTTTAATTGAATTTGTTTATGTCATCCTATTGCAAAATATGCTCCTATATTACTAAACAATGTATTTATATAATAAATTCTGATTAGAGAAAATTGGAAAAGTTGCATTTTATTTATTTTTTTAAATATTGTGAAATATTTGCCTGGATCTTAAAAAGTCTGGAAGTTTTTATACGTATAATCTGAGTTCTTTCTAACTATTAGATGCACATTCGGTTAATTTTAAGAGACTAAAATCGTCGACTTTTAAAAATAAAAAATATTTTATTGTTAATGAACGTGATTAATTAAAGGTAAAAAGAATTATCATATTCAAAGTTTCTTTTCCTCCAAATAATTTACTGGTAAGCTTTATCCCCCCCCCCTCCACCCCGAATAAAATTTTTATGACAAATTACGACTAACATTTTAAATATAAAAGAGAGATGTTTAACTATTTTTATGTTACAACCAATCAATTAATGATGAGAGCAAAGAATAGAATTACATATTCTTAATTTTTAAAGTACTCTAAATAAACCTCATTTAAAGAAATATACTAGTAAACTTCAAATACTTTTTGAATAATTAAGTGTGCGTTATGCTTTTTTTTTTAATTTCAACATTTATTTTTGTTAAAAAACAAAAAAACAAATGCAGTTGTTTAATTTTTAATTTTTGCTCTCTATTAGATTATATTTACAGTAGATAAAAAAAAAAAAATTGTTAAGAAGTGTTCGTTTAATTTTACCGCACATCTTCATTTAGAACTATGTATATCTCTTCAACAAATATTTTAGAATCTACTCTTGTTTATAAAATTTATCTGCGGGTTCGTGCATTAGTCTAATAGAGTAGTAATTGTATTTAGTTGCTTGGAAGGTTAAATAATGTTTGAGGAATATTAAAGTAACAGAGTGATGGATAACAGCTTTATTCAATTGACTATAATGGGATTTTTTTTTTCTCGACTGGAAAGGTGATATGATAAAGACAATAGTTTTATTTAAAAGATCAAATTGAGATTTGTTTTCATTTTTTTCGTCTGGGAACTGATCCAGAAACTTTTAGTACCTCACTAAACATTGAGCTAAATCATAAAGACCAGTAATAGTCATGAAAGTTATTATTATTATTTTTTTAAATTCACTTATTTAATATATTTTAAAAAGCATTTTAATTTTTAATAAGTGAAAAGATTTGAAAAAATGTATTATATGCAGTAAATTAAATTGTTAGAAAATTTCTAATTAAGACAAATGTGAAGAATTTAAAGCTTGTAGCCTAAATAATGAATCTTAAGTACACAAAACATTTGTCGGATAGATTATATTGCCAAATGCAACAGATAAAGTGCTATAAAGTTCTTTTATCATCAACAATTGCTGCAACTAAATATGACTTCCAGATGTGACGATGCTTTAGATTAAGTACACTAATTGAAGCACAAGCCAATGGCTTTTTCAGAGAAAAGCGGAAGGATATAATATGAGAGACAGAACTGCCATATTTGTGTACAAAATCACAGAAAAGAGGAAGTCTAAAAGAAAGCTATTCTCTCAATTTTTTCGTAGTCATTGGGTTTTATGACTTATTTTTTCGTTCTTCCTTCCCCCTCTCCACCTCCTCCCTCCCCTAATGAATAAGAATGAACTTTAATATAGAAGAACATATTTTTGACAAAGATCAGAAACAAGTTATAGATTTATATTCATAATGCAAAGGGATTTTGTTTTCTATTTTTTATGAATAAAATGTAATTATATTTTAAACTTTAAACATTATTTTGAAATTAGAACAAAACTTTATTTAGCAATTGTCTTTAACTTCCTGTACAAATAAAGAATCCACACATTTTTATTAAATTAATTATATATTGTATACAATTAATCGCATACTTATTTGGAAGGATATATAAGCTAATCACACCTGACGAAAAAAAAAATCTTAACTATATATTTTTTCCTTTTATCAAGAATTAAGTTGACCATATTCCGTTTATAAGCAATTGTTAATGATGATGACGATTAACTAGTAGAAATAAAATGCAAACAATAGAATCATTTTATTTATTTTTAAAAAATATTTTTTTTTTGAGCTTAACACTTTGCCCTTTTACTTAAATCGTTTACTTTTTAGTCCTTCCCTAAAGGTCTTCTTACAGGACTGTATTAGACTAATACATAAAATTAGTTATTTATTTGAACAAAGGTTAAAATATTTATATAATAAAAGGACACTTAAAAGGGATGAAAATGCGGAGCGCGTTTCCAAAGCAACGGCTGACTCAAAGAGTCAAAATAGAAGATTAAAACTAATTTATGTCTTTCTTTCATGCTTTTAGAAAAATTAAATTACAATCAAACATTTCTAATTAGTTTTAAATGAAAGAATTGCAATTCAGATTTACTAAAAAGTTCTTTTCTTCTTGGTGCTTAGTAAAAACAGCCTACTTTTCTATTGTTATACAACTAATGTTTCTTTTTATCAGACAGGTGCGCCTACCAGTAACATTCTGCGGCAAATGGGTTTTATTGTCATAAATAGACGCCCAGACAACATACCGCTAATGTCATTATAAACGTCATTACAAATGTGAAATTTAAGCCAAATGTCAGATCTAACGCCTGATAAGGCGAAGTATATGCTTGGACTTGAGTGAAGGGGCTCTCTCGTAAAGTCTTAAGTTTTGACTTGCGTTTTCAGTTTCTTTAACTTGTGTTAGCTTTGAGACAATCCAAACATGACGGCACACAAATCTGACAATTGTAAAATGGGACTTTTTTTTCGTGTGAACAATCCTGTTTTTGTACTATGAATGAAAGCCGAGTTGGGTGACACAAAGCGATTTGAGTACATTCAACATCACACATGTGCTTTCAAGTCGCGCGCACGCGTGGAGGAGCGTCACGTTCACTTGGAGTAATAATTGCCGACAGATTGGAGGGGGCTTTATCCCTTGGATCAATGGTCCACTGAATACAACGAGATTGGAACAAGAGAAATCGACCAAACCTACCCATCTGAGCTAGCCCGACCGCCATTTTTAATTATTTCCAACTGCTTATTTGTCCAATTCATTCAATAAAACGTAGAATAACAATGACCGTTTTTCTGTTTGTATATTGGAAGGATATATGTTCGCTTAACTACAGATTCACAAAATTGAATTATATATTTTTTTTATTACAATTTTAGAGGCATTTAAATTAAAATCACCAGGTGGGCGCATAGCTGATTGGAAGTGTATTAATTTTTTTAAACAATATATATATATTGTTTTTAATATTACCTGCAATTATATTTATTTATAAATTAATAATTTTTGGATTACTTACATAAAATAATAATTGATAATGTTTAATGGGATGAGGGCGAAGTTTTGTTAGAAACGTTATCTACCCTAATAACTATATAGAGCCAAACAATAACTAAAAGGTTTAAATCCCCCTCATCCCGTCTTTTTTTTTTTTTTTTTTCAGCGATATGCTCCTCTGACACGGCCTGCCCCTTACTCCAATTTTTTTTTTAAAAAGCAAGTTTTGGGGAGTGACGCTACACACACTGCTCGCGTGCAACTTCTTTTAAACTTCAAAATTTAGGTCAACTTTGTTGAACTTTTCTTTATCAACTTAACTGTTTACTTTTATTTACTCTAATTTTTTTACTATCCACGACGTACATTTTCTATAGAATCTCAAAGATTGAAAAAGAGATTTTCGAATGGAAAGTATTTAGAAATCTTTTATATTGCAAGCATTATTATATTTATTGTAAGCTTATAATATAGTTATACGCGTACGGCAGTACTCTCAAATTATATAATCAATTAAATTATTCATAATTGTGCATTTAATTACACATACATAGGTTAGTTTCTATTAGAATATATATAAATAAACGTTAAATTTATTAAAAATAATATGTATACAATGTTTGTTTGTTTTTTTTTTTTTTGTAAGACCAAACTTAACTCAATAACAGCGTCAATTATCGTTTTTAAAAATTAAACTGTTTCTAGATTTTTAAAATAAAAAAAAGTTTTTTTCTAGAGCTTCATCTGAATAAACTGTAATTGGAAGATTTTTTAAAAATATATTAAAAGCAATTAATGCATAAAAAAAAAAATCAGTCATCTATAATAGTTACTGGTCATTATAAAAAATATAATATTTAAAATTATTTTAAAATAATAAACAAACAATAAATATATATATCCCCACAAACAACACTTGTTTTTTTCTTAAGTCTTAGTGAATTAACTTAGCAATATTGACATTGTTTAAACTAACCAACTCCGACACGTGTTGTTGTGATTAGGCCTCCAACCCTCAACCCCTGCACGTGCAATCCATGCGGCATAAAGGGGTTTATTTATAGGCAGATATACGTGTATAAAAAGTAAACATCCTTACCTGGCCGTAGTGCAGTCCTTGTAGAGAGTATCGAAGTCTTTACAAGACAGCAATTTACAGCGGTTGACTCCCGGTTGGATGGCCCCTAGCCCACGAAGAATCCTCACTTGTTCCACATTGCAGACGATAGGAGTAATGTCGAGCCGCTTCAACTTAGTGTAAACTGTATGCAGTCCCCCCACTAAGTGTTTGAGAAACAAATCGAACGCTTGCGGCAGGCAGATCAAAGTCTCCCCGTTTACTGTAAAGCTGGCTACTTTGGCTCCTCGGTAGTCGATCAGTTTACATTCATGGTTGGCCGGATCATTTGGCACGTGGTAGGCCGGAGAACCATATACACTAGGACTGTTTTCCCGTTCGCAGTCCAATTTCAGCGGCTCTGGATTTGGTGGCGGACTTGGTGTATTGTTGTTTACACTGATTATACTATTATTGGTACTACTATTGTTGTTATTACTATTAATATTACCGTTACTAATAATGCTGTTTATCGTTGGTGGCGGTGTTAAGGACCTAGGTGCAGGCGGCGTTGCAGGTTCCACGTTATTTGGAGTACTAGTGTCCATATTTCTGTTGGTCGTCAGTCCGTACTCACACATGCAAAGCTCGTAGTGGAAAGCCACACACGCGGTACCGTTCTTACAGCTCAACAATAATGATTATCCTCATTACAGGGCCACCACTCAATGCAATAAGAAAAACGCTGATCTCAAATTACAGCCGGAACTACTTTCACAAAAGTCATAAATAATCCGCACACGAATACAATACAAATAGGTACCCGTTAGCAGGGATAGGACGCTCGAATACTACAACAACAACAACAAAAAATAATAATAACCAAAACACTCATTTTTAACTCGCTGCGCTCATCTACGTCAGAGAGTGTACGTAATAATGCTGGCCAATTCAAAAACCACCACTTTCGTACGTGAAAAAATAATAATAATCGGATAAATTTGTTTATCGCTTTCAGAGAATTAATTTTTAATAGTGCCCCTACAGTTATGAAAAGTATTATTTATAAAAGTAAGAGTTTATATTATCGACGATTAAATTGATTTGCAAACAAATTAAATATATATCTATAAATTTGAATTTTGTCATGATTATTTTTAGTATTTCAATTATTTCTATAATGTTTGAAAATAAATAACGTATTTCAAAACATTAAAAACGCAAGTGAAACGATCTTTAATTAATAGTAAAAAAAAGTTATCTTAATTCCTATCAAAATTGTATGAAAAAATAAAGTTTTCGTTACTATTCCGTATTTAAAGTTTTGCATTTTAAACACTTTTTTTTTTTTTTAAAAAAAAACGTCACACAGACTTATCTATATATAAACTCTCTTCAAAGAATATACTATAAATAATACTAAAAAGTAATCATAAATAGAAATGATTTATGGCATTAGAAGGTTTTACCATATATATATAAAAAATACTTTCTTTTTCTATTTAACTGTACGGATGTCTATCTATCTTTGAATAAATAACTGTTATTGTAGGGTTTTATTTTAAATCTTAATACAATTATTATGTATTGCTGCTTATAAAAAAAAAAAAAAAAAACTTTAAGAAAACTCAGATAACCAAGAATTGAAAGTCTTTGTCTTACAGTGATCTGCTCATCTTTAATGATGATGGTAGTCATTCTTTCGCTATAATGTATTGATACGCATGAATGAAATTTGTGAAAATTATATATGAAACAGCGAGTTTAAATATTAAGGAATCAACGAACTTCGATTTTTAGCAGATTTATATATTATTGTTTTTCTTGTTTTTTTTGACAGGTTGTAAAGTTTGTATGACTCAGCCATCTGTATCTTATTGATAAAATATGAAAAATGACTATTTACTTTATACAAGTCGCTTTTATAACAGTCTGAAAATTCTAATGTCCATTTCCTCATCAAATAAAACTAGAAAAAGGAACTCAGTTTCAGTTATTTACGATTTAATTACTGTTGAGAGCCTCTATCGCATAGCGGGCGCTAATGCGTGGTTTTTAATAGTCTCCATCAATAACTGCTGATCATATGAACTCAGTTTTAATAAAGAAATAGAAAGGAAAATGACATTAATGTTAATTTCGTTTCATCTGGAAGTCACGTATTGAAAATCTAAACAATTTCAGCTGGCGAAGCTTGCTTTAGACGATTAGGAGTTCTTGGCCAATTGTTCTTCCTTTTAGCGCCATCATCGATGCTTTGTTTTTTGTTATTTAATCCGAGGAAGCGCCGAGTCCGATAACAAAGCGGAAAATCACAATTTACTGAGTGTAAGCAGATGCTGGTTAAAAGTAGGTGGCGTTATACGTATGTGCTAAACGAATCACTTTGATATTTCCATTGTTTGTTACATTATGATTGGACTCGCAATTAGAACAATAGCAGAATAATATAATTATAAAATAACAATATTAATACTCAGTTTTCCCTTGTCGAACTTTTGTTTATGTTTAAATTTTAATTAATTAAAGTTTTACTACTATACATATAAAATTAAGTTTGCAGATGATTTTAATTTACAGTATTACTTTTTTATTTGTATATACTTAAATGTGCAATTTATTAAAATAAAAAACTAGGAATTCTTTTTTATCTGTAATTTATTTGTTATCTAATCAAAGACGTCAATTATTGGAGCAATCGTATTTATAAATTCTAGAAATTACTAACAATAATATAACTAGCATCTTCAAAAAAATTAAATAATAAATGTCAAAATGAAAAATAATAAATCATGGCAAATGAGAATTCTACGGGAAGCCTTTATTCTCCAAAAATTAAGAAGATATAATGTAAGTTAAAAAAGGTTACTTCATAGTAATAATGACTTGAGCAATTTAGACCTTTGGCGGCGTCAGTGATGGACTCAAAAATTTAAAAAATCTCATTTTGGTCACTTGTATTCAGCTCGTTACTTTTGTAATCAAATATTATATACTCTCTCTATTAAATGGTCATAATCTACAAATATATAAATATAAATAATGAGGACAATGCATTGAGAAGAGAAAAAAAGAAATATATTCTATCCCTGCTTATTTAAGGAATCTAAGCTTGCTGAAATAAATCAAATAAGAGTAATAAATTTAAAAGATTTTAAAAATTAATAAAATGGTGTACTCACAATTTAATTTTAAACGCGCGATAATTAGTAATGAAATAACCCAAACCAGAAAGCTACTTTGTAAAGGAGATTATAAATTTAATTTTTGAATTTTATATGCACTACTATAATCTAATTAAAATATACTTATAATTCATAGTGCTACTCTCTTTTTTATATTTACTTTTTTATTAATTTTTTTTAGATAAATAATTGGTTCTTCTCAGATAATTTCTTTAGTTAAAACTGTGTTGAACTAAAGGGTATAGTAATCACATGAGAAAATCTTTTTTTTTTTTTTAACTTACCACCTTTACACTTGATTAAAATGTAGAGATACATATTTTGAATAAACTTTTTTTTAATTGGATAAAAATATTTGATCATCCTTCAAAATCTAAATAAAAATTAAAGCAATGTCTTCTTCTTATTTTTTTAATTGTCATTAATACATATATATTTAAGTATAAAATAATAAACATAATGAAAATAAAATTTTATAATCATGCAGTATATAAATATAATTTCATTTCTTATTCTATTTTATATACAAAATGCAAATAATTCATTATCTATAATTTTTAACAAAACTGCAATCATTTTACTAACATATAACTGTCTAGTTCAATACTAAAAAGTCATACAATATTTTATTTCCAAAAGGACAAACTTGGCTTTGATCTGGCACTTTATCTCGCGATAAACCACCAGAATAGAAGTAGTTTTTATCCCTTCCAGAAATAGATCCCAGAATTTTTGAATTCATTTATTTAGCCAAACTTGTGACCTGAGACACTATATATTTGAATAAGTAATATTAATGTTTGCATTTTTGTATCTTTCATAAATGTGGAAAATATATGATTATAATTTAATAAGTCATACATTAATTTGCATTGGTTAGATGCATTTATATTTAATGTAAAAGAAAAGACTATATCTAAGTTTAAAAAAATGTTAACAATTTCAGAAATTTAAAATGATAACTAATATTTCAAATTTAAATAATAAAGTTAAAACTCTTTGTTGGGTAAAAAAATGCTTCTTAGGAACCATTTATGTATTTATCTATGACTACAGCTATATGTTAAATTTTAAACGTGAGTGTAAGTTCTAGAAATAAAATTAAATGCAGCAGTCCTCCATTAACCACAATATTTTATTTTAAGTTATTGTGGATACCAAAATCCATAATAACAAAGCATACAAGTTTTAACTCATACATATAGATTTATACATATATATATATGTGTGTGTGTGTATGCATTTATATAACACACCCATGAATTCATTTTTATTCTTGTACTCTTTTGACATTCAAACTTTATAGGCATAAGTATTTACATTTCTACAAACATATCTATTGAATACTCTCAATAAAACTGTAATTGCTTGTTAGATTAATATATTGTTCTAATTTTATTGTTCTAAAATTATTATATTCCTGCAAAAAGCATCTTTCTAAAATATACATATAACATGAATCATAAATTACATTTCATTCATTAAAAATCTTTCTATATTTAGCTATATCAATAATACTACTGGATTTATTAGTATTTATGGGTGTTTTGTCAGAATTCAATTTTGTTATAGCTGTTCTAAGTTCATCATCCATTATTGCCTATTTTTTATTATTACAGGCTTTTTTATTTTGCAATCAAGATTCTTTCATTCCTTAATTCATTATTACCATTTTTGGCATCTATTGTTTGATGCCTGATGACAATATTTTCACCACCCAAAATATTTTATTCTTCTATAAATTAATTCAACTTACTTTTTTTATAATGTGTTATCTCTGTACATTTTTAATCTATCCTTGATTGATTATGATTTTAATGCAACTTTTATACACTTTGTTATTTTTTAAAATTTTTTTTAAATTTTGATAATCTTATTTCAAATTTAACATATTGCCTTTTAGTGGATCTAAAATGATTATTTCTCCTGAAATATGAAAATTGATCTATTGCTCATTGTTAAGCCTTGTAGCATATTTTAACTAGAATAAATCTAATCAATCATTTTATTATTAATTTAAGGCAATTTATAATTTTTCCTCCTTTACACAGTTAATTTTTTTATATTACATTTGAACTTATGTTATCACTTATTTTGCTTTTATTTTATCATCATCATCATCATTTATAACTTCTCATCAAGTTTAATTCAGTTTCTTCTATTTATAGTCTCTCTTCTCAACATCACATCAGAAAACTTTCATAATTTATCCATCAGTAAATCACATGCTATATCTTTCTTTTATGGTTTCTTGGAATCCAGTTTAAAATTTCATCTGTTCATCTATTATCATCTCATCTAGCAATATATTCAACCCAGTTCCATTTTAGTCATTTAATTTTTTTCAATATTATCAGTGAAACTTGTTTCTTCTCTCACTCAACTGTTTTGTTTTTTATCTATTTTTATTACTCCCAATTTATATATCTCCATATTTTGTTGAGTGGCCTGAAGTGTCTATATTGCTCATATGTCAATAGTCTCATATCAATAAGTAAGAAATGGTATGCCACGTCTATTAAAAATCTTTTCAAATACAAAGGCATATTTTCTTTTAATATTAAATAAAGCATTCCATCCGAGTTTACTTCCATGATTAATTTTACCCATTGTGATTCCATCTATATTAATAATTTAACCAAGATATTTGTAATTATTTCTTTTTTAATAAATGATGATTATCAATTTCCATTTTACTTTCTGAAAAAATGCATTGAACATTACTTTAATCTTTTTAGCAATTAATTTTATTCCTAATTTTTTACTTTCATTTGATAATTCTTATATATACTTTTTAATATTTATTTATGGAATGTACAACATATATCAAACCCAACTACTTAAGACTGATTTTATGATTACTTTTCTTCATTTAGAACTTTATATTGCAATGTTTTGAACTCACCCTAAGTATAGCCTCAATCTGCAATGCAAGCTGTCCTATCCCCACATGAGTATATTTAAGACAGGTATGTCTACTCTGCATTTCTTAGACATTGTAAACATTGATTTAAGTAATCTGAATTTAATTTATTCAATCATTGCAAATTTAATTATTTTATTGTAATATTTTTATGAGTAAAACCATAAGATGTGAGTAAAAAAATTAGTAATTTAATTTTACCTCTCAATACATATCTGTAATTGATGAATAAGAAAAATAGTAATTCAATGCTTTAACTGATTATTAAGAAAATGGCCATTTAAAGAGTTGAAGCTAAGAAAATTTTATTTAAAATAATATTTATAACTGTAAAAAAGTGGTAAATTACCTACAATAAATACTTGAAAAATCTTTTTCACCCAATTAAAAGTTAAGAGCACTAAATGCCATTGATTTCTCTAAGCTTACAGATTCTGGTGATGAAAGTTATTGATTTCTATTGATTTGTCTACTTCTTAAAATAAATATTTTTGAATGAAAATCTAAATCTAATCACAGTATTTTTTTAAAATTAATTTTAAACCAATATATTTTGAAAAATAATCATAAATATAAAAATAGTTATAGAAAATTAATATTTTCATTTTTGAAATCTAACATAAAAGAATTAATATGCTCAAAGCTCCTGCAGTTGCTTTTTTAAATTGACCAATAAAAACTATCAATCAGCAAGATAGGTGTGGAGAATGAACTTCTTTGAAATAACATAGAAAGGGACAATCAGCTTATTTGAAATAAAAATTTATCTGTAAAATGCTGACAACTTCAAAAAAATTTTTTGTCTTAAAATGTCAATATTATTTTAGCTCAGTTTTTATAATAAAATGACTTTAAATATGGAAAAGAAGGAATAAAAATAGCCATAAGAAAGAGATTTAAAATTGTCTATGTGAGACATTGTATAATAATTAATAAAAGAATTAATGGATTGGTGGATAAAAATATATTTTGCATTTTCATATGATAAAAAAAAAGATGAATGTAAATAATTCAATAGCAAATAAACAAAAATACATATATTATAGATCAATTTGCAAAAGTCAGTAATAAATATATTTTTTTTTTTTTACAAAAAGAAATTAGTTTTATTTTGGTCTATATAAATTTGGATTTTTTTTTTTTAATGTAATTAAAAATTTTGTACAAACAATCACATATAATTATAGTATTTGTTAAGAGTTCAAGTTTTTAATATATCTTGAAACAAATTATTTGATAAACACCTAAATTAGATTAATCAAAGTCTAATTAAATACATTCAAAGAAGAAAATAAAAAAGTACATAACTAATTAATTATAATTACTGTTTTTCTGGTAAAATCATTTTTTGAATTAAAATATTCAATTAATGTAAATCGCAAAACAATTGTAGGAATGAAAAGTGTGTGTGGGGGGGGGCATATCCTTATTGTGTGGAAAGTAGAGGAATCTAATGAGAAAAAAAGATCAATGCTGAGAAGCAGAAAAGAATTTGTAGAAGGAGAAAAGGATTCACATCAAGAATAATTAATCCATGGCAAGATTTAGACATATTATTTTTTTCAAGTACAACATATTCTCACCCAAATATTTGCATGTAACTAGGAAAATCTCAATGCACTTATAAGTTCTAGTTAACATATAATAATTTAATAAGAAATTAATGATTTAACAAATTATTTCTCAATACAAAACAATGGTGATGAGACTTTATATGATAGAAGCTCTAATCATGGTGGACTAGAATCCATCCAAGAGCCCTAACTGAAAGCATTTGCTATGGAATTTTTCCAGTTATGAACTTTTTGACCTGACACAATAAAAGAATGTTGCCATAAAACATCACCTTTGTCTAACCATAAACATGTACTTATTATATACTACTATCTGTATATATAGAGAAGAGTAACTAAAGAAAAATGAAGTAATCTATATATAAGATCAGAATTTATACCTAATCAAAGATTTTAGTAGTAATCTTACTGTATTATCACATTATAAACTAGACTCTGCTAACATTTTATTTTGAACTGAAAATGTAAGACCTTTGCAACTATTTTTTTTTTCATTATTGTATTTAAAGTTTGTGTAATTAGTTAATTATTTGTATTACAATGATTGCAGTGCAATTTTAAGTTTATAATTTTAGTAAAAAATTCTATTTGTGATATATGTATGTGCATAGGTAGTAAATGAAAGAGATCAAAAATTAATTAAGAAATCATTTTTTCCCATTCTGTGACTTTCAAAGTAGATCTAGTGTATTCTATATAAATAAGTTTTTTTCTTATAAAATGTAATTATAAGTGTTGTCTGATGTCATTCAATATATATATATATATATATATATATATATATATATATATATATATATATATATATATATATATATATATATATATATATATATATATATATATATATATATATATAAGAAAAATGTGATATGGTTATATGCTCTGAGTGATATAGATGCAGGAAAATTAATGAAGAATGAAAATGATAGTGTCAAGAGGTAGTATATCTGGAGCTATTCTTTCCATGTGGAAAGTATCACCCAGATTAATAGTGGGAAAAGTCAAGTGCATACAATAAAATTAGAAATCATCATAAGAAAATGCTTTTGGATGAGAGAGAAGATACTTTGCCCTCTAGAAATTGTGTTGATGGATGGTGATGAGGAAATATCATCAATCCTCAAAGTAATCATTAACAGCAATATCAGTTTAGCATTAGAATAATTGCAAAATATAACTATTGTTGTCTGGATCACAATTAAGAAATCAGCATTTCACCTGTCAACTTGGGAAGATCTAAACAAATATTGAAGTGGTGATCAGTGAAAGACATCATCCACAATTGGAATTGTTAAATATATGACACCCAATATAGGCATCATGGTAATAATAAACAACAAAGAAATTATAGGAATGATGGAAGTAATAATTATCATCAAAATCAATGAAGAGTTATCAACAAAGCTATCATTATTTTTACTGATCATAGGAAAATAACAAAATATAATCAAGTACAAAGAATTAGCATTGGAAACCATTATAAGTAAAATATAAATGATAAACATTGCATCAGCAATAAGTTTATATTTAAGAGTCAACATTTTTTCTTCGTGGATGGATTTAAAAGTGTATAATATAAATTACAAGACTAATTATCATCCAGCCAATGCAAAACTTATGGCATAATATAAAAACAACCATCAATATTTCATCTGCATACACACATTTAAATGCTAAAATAATTATAATAATAAACAAAATAAAAAGGCTTGGATCATTATATCAAAACTTATCATCATGAGTATACTGGATATCAATAAAATAGTATTGATCATAAAATCTATAAAGTGGGTGGATTTAAAGATGACCATTATTATCTTATCATCATCTAAATAATAATACTTTTTAATATATAGGGTATATGAGCATAGACTTTCACACAAATCTCCACTCTTCACACTATCTCATAACACTGATACACTTGAAAACATATATGCTGAAAAGATAAATAGTCACCAGTATACATATTTCATGCTAAACCAGCAATCATCAGTTGATCTAGATTACCATCTCTACACATATATGCTATAAGTGCTCAGATATATATTAAGATAGCCAATCCTCATACTTTAATGGACAGGCTTTAATCTACTCAACGCTCCAACTCTTCAATCATCCATTCCAATTGAAAATCTGATGATGGAATTCTCAAAGGCCACCCTGAGGCCGAGATTCTTGTCACACCCATCTCAGCCTCAGGGTGACCTTTGAGCTTTTCATCATCAGATTTTCAATTGGAATGGATGGTTGAAGAGTTGGAATGTGGAGTAGATTGAAGCCTGTCCATTAAAGTATGAGGATTGGCTATCTTAATATATATTTGAGCACTTATAGCATATATGTGTAGAGATGGTAATCTGGACTAACTGATGATTGCTGGTTTAGCATGAAATACATATATAGGTGATTATTTATCTTTTCAGCATATATGTGTTCAAGTGTATCAGTGTTATGAGATAGTGTGGAAAGTGGTGGGTCGTGTGAAAGTCTGTGCTCATATACCCTATATATTACATATATAAACACATGTATGTAATAACCCTGTGTTTTTCAGTTAATAATACTTTTTATAGATATCCAAACATACAATATATATATATATATATATATATATATATATATATATATATTGTATATATATATATATATATATATATATATATTGGAATTGCTAGAATACTAGTGATTGTAAACAAGAGAAAATATACATATATAGAAAGTAATGTATTCAAACATTAAATAACTTCACTAGAATAACTTGAAGTAGTGATTAACAAATACTTGATAATATTTCCATAGATTGGGTAGTAAACTATTGTAGCATTGTGTAGCTAGACATATAGTCAAGAAAGAAAGGACATTATAATAGTATAAGTTCAGTAAAAAGAAGTTAAATGAATTGCTTTAGAATTGATAAAATGTGTTAGCAACCTTCTTTTGAATCTTTTATGATTTTTTATAAAACAATAAAAATAATAAGTTAATAACCATAACTTTTAATTATAATTAAAGGAATTAAAACTGATTTGGAACATTTCTCATGGTAATAGAAACAAATCAGACATGTCAGAACTAAAATGTAATAAAAGTTATCAAATTACAACAGTTAATAATTAATTATAATTTGTTTTAAACAAATTCAAATTTGAGAAAAAGAAATATTTTTTCATGTGTTTTCTTTTCTTTGTCTAATTGAAATAGATAAAGTAAGTTTTGGAGGTGGCCACTAGTAGGTGTTGAATAACATATTTTTTTAATAAATATTCTTAGTTAGTTATAAAGGACTGTGATAAAAGATTGAAAGCATAACATATTTTACTAATGAATAGAGTGGATCTAAAATAGTCTTCTATACTTATTAGAGGAAAGTCATCATAAAACAACATATTGTTTGCAGCAGCCTTCTGCATTGAATTTCATATAACAAGATATACTTGATGGTAAGATTAATATTTTATTATAAATTTATAAAAAGACCAATGTTATTGTGTCCTGACCCTTAGTATATGAGGATAGGCTTACCCCAGCAGAGATTAATCTCTACCCTATTCCTAGTTTGAAAGAAAAAATGGGAATCACCATCACTGAATAAACATGACCATAAATTGAAATCAATGTTGTTACTTTCTACAAAATTATACCTGTCAATAAATTATGAAAGGAGAAAATATAGCAATGCTGACCAACGAAAAATAAGAAAATCAAGGATTATTTAATATACTTTTTTATTTGTTTACCAATCAAAGATAAGAAACTTAATAGACTGAATTATTCTTTCGCCAGCCAAATAAAAAAAAAAACCAAGGATTTATTCATTTGCCAACTAATAATAAGAAAACCCAAGAGTAAATAAATAAAATTTTCACTTATTTTCCAGATGAAATAAGAAAACTAAGAAAATTATATTTAAACATTAATCAATAGCCTGGAGTGTTGAAATAAGATTGTTTTGTATATACTTCACATGTCACAAATTTTTTTAATGTCATGTGCTCAGGAACTACTATATTATTTAGTTTTTTTTTATTATTATATTTAATACTAATCTAGTTTACTCTGAAATGTACTATATATTTCTCTGTTCAAGGTAATAAATATTATTTATTTATATATTATGTAATTTTTGTTATTTATAAAAACATCAATTATGTATAGAAAATGAAAGAATTTTTTTAGTTTATGGTAATAAACAGAGATTGGAGTGGAAATTAATATAATCCTTTATACTGTAGAAATGACTTTAGATGCCTTATCAATAATCATATTCATCATTTTGGCAGAGAACATTATTTGAGGGACTGTATCGATGCATTATATTATCGTTACTATGTGGAATAAAATGTTATTGAAATTTAAATTATGTTCTTATATGGAATTTTCAATCATTCTCTTCACCATTTACCCTGATGATTAATTAGTTATTTAAGCAGTGGAATAATGAGATTGACTTTCTTATATCCCAAATAACTGCTCATCATCAATCTTTGATTGAGGTTCAAAATTTGCTGTCACATTACACTATATAGTACTATTTGTAATTTATAAATATATAAAATGTAATAAATATTAAATAAACTCATGCATATATAGATACAAATGCAGATGCAATAATATAAACCATTTCAATTATTAATAAATCAATAACTACTATCATATTTTAGCCAAATAATAATAATTTAATGTTAAATGTATATATATATAAGAAATTACGAATCTGCATATGCCAGTGCAAAAATAAACTGTTTTCTTTTTTTAAACCTGTACAAATCCAGTTATTATTAATTTATGATAACCCCTAAATTGTAAACAAATATTAAATAGTAGGAAAATTGAAACATTATTAATCTTCTCAGAAACTCCTGCTTGAAAGCTTTTTTTTTTTAACTTTTGTTGTCTAAGTTTAATAAAATTTTCTGTAATTTATTTTTGTTGGTTAGTTACTTTAATTTTAGTCAAAAGTTGTTTATTCTGAAATCAGTATAAATGAAATTTAATACTCTTATTTTAAGCTGTAAGTGTAAATAGATTTACATTATCTTCAAAGTTAATGTTTGAAATAATATATTTCTTCTGTGCGTCATATATGAATTTGTAAAATAGATCTGTAAGGTTTCTTTCATTTATACTTCCATGCATATATAAAGTAATCCATGAATAAAATAACTCACTGGAATCTCAAGACTAATAGGCTGACTTTTTATTGTCACAGTTAGTACATATATGTAATTAACATTGTCATTCAGTGAACTTCATTTAATTCTTCCAAACTTCTCCAATGATAACAAAGGCTTTAGTACTAGATTCCATTACTTTTCTGAGAGTTTAAGCTTGACTAACATAGAGATTAGCCTTTATCATATAAAGCAGGCTTTTTAAACACTCTATGGCTATACTCTCTATAATTAAATATCTGTTAATCTAAATCCACTATTTATATTGTATAATTGAATTTAAAAACAATGCAATTGCAATGAGCTATGTTCATCTTTTAAAATAAAAACAAGATAATAATTTAATTACAAATGTTCTAACTTTTTAAATTTATATAAATCTTTTTAAGTTAAAAAAAAATAGTTTATGTATACAACTACTATCAATGTGCATTATCCAGAAAAATGATCTTTATTACATCTAAAAATGTGTTTCGTTGATTTATATTAAAATGTTTTACAATTTTTTCAAAATCAGAAATGTCAAATAAAATTATTATGTATTAAATAGAGATTTTTTTTTATTTGATTTTAAAATAATTTGCTGTATTGAAATTAAATTATAAGTGCTAGGAATGCTTTGCTAAGAAAACTTAAATTTCAAAGTTTGTTATAATATTATACTAAACCGCTTTCGCTATCTTGATCTTGACATCATTTTCATAGCAATGACTGATGGATAGGAGGTTGGGAAGTATAAATATAAATTTATATAAATGTATCCAAAGGTGTCAACTCAACAACTTTTTAAAAAGGGGAAAGCAGGATTCCTTTAATTTATAGTTAGAATTATTAGTACTGTAGCATGCTTTCTTTATTTTGTGCTTAGAATCATTTTTCTCAATGCACACAATGCTTGAGACAATCTTGTTCCTAGGTAGACATGTGATTCTCCAAAGTAAATCACATTGCAGCCAGTTTGAGTGGATGCAATTTTGCAAATAGTGTAGGGAGTATGTTCAGTAGGACATTTGTCATTAGAATTTTTGAACGACTTATTTACGAATAGTATAGTGTGGAGGCTGATACTATATGAATCTGAAAATATTTTATTTATATTTATGAATAGTTTAACATATAGGGGAGCAGTATCTAGAGCATTTTTGCAAGTGTTATAGATCTAGTTCTGACCTTGTTGTAAAATTTGTTGAGAATATTAGTGAGTGTCCTACATTTGAACCCAAACAAGACATAACACATTAATATGTTTTTTTAGACTTACAGTCTGATTTTGACTTGCATACTTTTAAATTTCTATATAGAAATGTTGTCAGACCAACATATTTATGTGAGTAGGGAATTATGTATTCTGGATAAATAAAACACAGTTTAATGAGTTTGATTAGCATTTTGCAATTTAATTAGTTCATTGTCTCTTTGGATGTAAACATTAAAATATTTAATTCCTTTGAGGAGGTCTTTTTGTTCTATAGTCCAGATTAATGTAGATTTTACTGTGAGCTTATGTTTGATGTTGTTAATTTTAAGTTCTAGATCACAGATAAAGATGACCTTGACATATCACTTATATATTACCCTAGTTGTGTATTCCAAATATTTAGGGAGTATATCCATTGTGAGTCTATTTAGAATGATGCTGGATATTATACCACTTGTTGGTAGTTTCATTAGACAGCCAGGTTGTCCATTGAAAAGGGCAGTTATATTTTAATCAATTCAATTTCAACAGTCAGAAACAAACATTCTTTTATTTGGATTAGGTGTTGTGTAATTTGCATTTTAAAAATCTAATTATCCTGAAAAGAGAATTAGTTTTATTATTTATTGGTTAAATTGGCTTGATCAAAATATAACCACTCTCTTCAATGGACAACAATACACTATGGCAAATGACTGTCCAATGGGACTACCAACAAGTAGTATAATATCCAGCATCATTCTGAATAGCCTCAAAATGGACATACTTCCTAAATATTTAAAAATCATACCTAGAATAATATATAAGCAATATGTCAATGGCATTTTTATCTGTGCTCCAGAGTTCCAAATTAACAGCATCAAACATGAGTTTGCAGTAAAATCTGCATTAACCTGGACCATAGAACAGGAAGACTCCTTTAAAGAACTAAATTATCTTGATGTATACATCCAAAAAGAAAATGCCCAATTAAATTGCAAAATGCTAATCAAACCCATCAAAATCAAAAGTTCTATACATCCTGAATCCTTAACCCCTTATGACATAAATATGCCAGTCTGACAGCATTTCTATATAGAGATTGGAATGCAAGTCAGAATCAAATTGTCAGTCTAATATTGAAAAATATATTAATGAGTTATGCTTTGTTGGGTTCAAATATAGGACATTCACTCACATTCTCAACAAATTTTACAAGGTTAGAACTAGATTTATATCACCTGACAAGAAGTCCTGGATACCCCTCCCCCATATCTCTAAAGTATTCAGAAAAAAAACTAAAATATGCTCAGATTTATATAGGATCAGCTTCTGCACTATACCAGTGGTAAATAGGTTCATCAATAATTCCATTGACAAACTTCCTAATGAAATACTTTCTACATTGTTTGCAAGATTGCACACACTCAAACTGGCTGCAAGACATCTACTTTGGAGAATCACATGCAAGCCTAGAAACAAGATTGTTGTAACATCAATATCTTTACAAAAGAGCTAAAAGCAATTTATATCAAAAATTCATATTTCTGGAGAACCAAAAACAAACTTGGCCATACATTTGAACCTAAATCATCCAGGGTTGTATGTATCAAGAGAAATGATTCTAAGTGCAAAATAAAGGAGTCATGGTACACTGCTAATATTTTTAATTTTATAAATAATAATAGAAATAAATATTTTTTTATATTTAAATGCTTTTATTGATTGTGCACTAAAAAGAAATAAAATAATTGTTTCTACACCACAATTGGAGTTTTTAGATTTAACAAAATAAAAGCATGAGAAGAGGAATTCCAAAATTAATTAAGTCAATTTCTTGTTATAAAAAAATGAAACTGACTTAATTAATTTCTGGACTACCCCCCCCCCCCATGCTTTTATTTCAAGTTAAATTTGAAAACTCCAGTTATTGTTGAAGAAGCAATTATTTTATTTCTTTTTAGTTCATAGTCAAGAAAAGCATTTAATAGAAAAAATTATCTATTATTTTTAAGTTTTTAGTATTGTCACAGTAAATGAAAATGTAAAATTATATTGTATTTTAAACTGACTGGACACTTATAGTTAAGATATATACCTGATTAGCTATTTCTGCTATAAGTTAAAATATATACATCTTACTTATATATTATATTCAATATGTGTACACAATATATTGTACCGGTCATAAATGTATGTTCATCCAACAAGATTTAGAATCTAAGAAAAAGTACCCCAAATCCAATCATGCCTGAAATACACAGGTCAGGAGCAACCATAAATTTTAACCTATTTGCCCAGTCCCCAAATCTATAACACTATGGACAACACCTACAGTGATACCATATGAATTCATTCTCTCCCAGCCTGGTGCTACAATGTTTTGCATGAGAACTCAACTGGTGATGATGATGATGAGATATTGAGTGAACCTGAGATATAAGTTAAAACATATATAACAATATCAATGAAATTTGAACAACTGGATTAAGTTTAAAAATATGAATATTTATTTTAACAAAATTCAAGATGATTTTAAACTTTATTTTGGTTACAAATATTTGACAATCTTGAGTCAATTATTTTATTTTAATAGATATCAGTTTAGTGTGGCATTACAATACAAAACATATATTTGGAAATCAGATTTTATTTCAGGTTACAAAAACAGATTTATCTGGGTGGTTGGTGGACGTTTATATATTTAGAAAACACATGTTAAGATACAATAATAGAGTTCCATTGTTTATACAAATTCATAGGATGCCCTTGGCCTTTGATACATAACTTTGTTTTCATTTATAGCATTTATTTATAACAATTAAATAAGGATATATGATGATCCTTAAGTATACTAAAAACATTTATCTAATTTACATTTTCGACATTTAATAATCAAATATTGTGAAACTCTATAAATACTGGAACAGCTTATTTAAATAAAGGGAAGGGTAGCATTGAGAGGTTGGATCTAAACTCCAACAAAAATATTTAAAGAGAAAAACATTTCATTATTATATATCATTACAATTTATTTTGTTAAACAGGCTATGAAACTAACTATAAGAAATTGTGGTACTGGCATCTTGTCAGTGAAAGAGAAAATGACAACTTCAGCTGAGAAAACATCATACTTCTATTTAAATGTGGTATGCCAGCTTCTTGGCTGAGCAGTACTGAAAGTAAAAGGTGGTAGGAAGTTACTATGGGTCCAGATTATGGCAAAGCCATACAGAGCTTCAACTATACTAACCTGCTTGTTTGAAGGAGTAGACTTATATCCCTGTTACAAATGAGAACACTGAAAAAGGATGGAAGGCTTCAAATCTTCTGGAGTGAGGTACAGACAGATCTGAGCATTATATAAATATATACTTTGAGAAGAAGACTGACAAACGAAAATGATCAGGACTCCCAGAATGAGGTATGGGCAAATCAGATCAAAGCCCTTATTTGGCTCATTAATAATGTCTGACATATGCTAGCAATGCTATTATAAGAATATAAAATTATTAGATTTAAATACTAAAATGAAACTCTAAGTGGTTTAACAAATACATAATGATATGTTAAAATAATGGCACATGTAAGATAAAGTCATTTATCGGAAGTTAAAACTATAATTAATGAAGCATGCATTGTTCCCCCTTCTTGAATCAATACTATTTTGTTTAACATATATAAAAAAAAAAAAAACTAAAATTCATGCACTTAAAAGTGCTAATAATAAAATAGAATTAGGTCATCAGCCTTTTGACGATGATGATCAATAAAGAAATTAATAAAATTAACGGACATCAATATCCACCCCAGATTGCAAAGTATTTATACATTTTGTATAAATTTATGGTAAAATATCTTTTTAAAAAGCACATTCATTTTAAAAGAGAAACTCAATCTTATGACTATTTAGAAATAAATAACAAGAACTCATTAATTTCTCCCTCCTCCCTTTCTATTCAACAGTGGGATATAGAAGAAGTTCACAAGACTGGGTTTGATTGGCATTTACAAATAAAAATTAAATGAAAATATAAAAATATCATTAAAATTGAATTATAACCACACTAAATTATAAGAATAAGAAGAAGCATGAATTGGATGAAGGATTTTACAGTGAGATTAATTTAGGTATTAGAGCATCGATACAAAGAAAATAATTATTAAATTAACATACTCGCCGATTAGCAAGTTAAAAGAGATTCAACATAAAGAGAACATTAATTTTAAAGAGTTGGGAGTTAGAATTCAAGTAATATGATTATAATGACTTTGGGCTTGTTACTTCATAATTCTATGGAATGAAGTACGGATGAATCTTCTGTGGAAAGTGACATTGATTTTTGTGGCAGCCAGATTCTACTTAGTTAACAAACATGGTTTTTGGCCTCGGCAGTTCTCTGTAAGCATGGGCACTCTTGATCGGTATGAACTACATCTCTGCATGGTGAGGAGTTAGGCTAAAGATGGAGGCAAAGGGAGCTTTAGTTCCTCTACCCAAAAATCATTTCACAAATCAACAGCACATGAAGTAGGTTATCTGCAATTGACCAAACTCTAGCACAATAGATTTTTAGCCCTATTTATACCAGTTTTGAGTTATTTAAAGAATGTTTTTAATTAAACTTCTTAACTCAAATGGAATCCTGAATCTACAGAAATATTTTCTCTATTGTTATGGGAGATGCAATCACTAGATAACTGTTCAGAAATAAATTCAAATCAATTTCCAGATTAGATATAGATTTGATAAAAATATTAACAGCTAACTTAAAATCAATTAGCTTTGTTTTAAATTTGACTTTCATTAACTATGATCTAAAAATTCCTTTTAAAACCATGAAACAAACTAATGTTCTTGCCCCTTTAATTACTCTTTGACAGTTAACAGTTGCACCTTCCATCTTGAATTTTTGTGTAATTATATGAAGAAAAATAATTATAAAGTATTAAAAATATAAGTAAAAAAAAAATGTTAAAAGACAAAAAATTATTTAGTATTTTTAATTATATATATATATGCTCCTGTAATATATGAATATATCTGAGTCACTTCTATAAAAGTTAATATTTAAAATAATTAAAGAAAATTTTTATTTGAGATTTATATTTATAAATCTCATAGATGCTTCTATGACAAAAAGGAGCGGGGTGAAATGTGCATTAAGTGGTAGAATAGTGAAACTTGATCTTGAACTAAGATCAACTCTTTCAATATATATATATATATATATATATATTATAGACAGTTACATATCAGATAACAAAACTAATTCCTATAGGCTAAAAATCTTTAAAAATTTTGTATAATATATATATATATATTTACAAAACTTTATATAAAAAATAGTAAAAAAATTATTTCACAAAAAACTTATTTTAAAAAACTAAAACCATACATACATTATTATTATATATTAAAATATATCAAAAAACAATAAAAATATATTATATATGCACACACTAAAAAAACTGTATATATATATTTTACTATATACATATTTATCTTATGCACATATATTTTTTATATTTATTCTACATTGTGCTAGTCCACCTATAAAATAATTATTTAGGAAACAAAAAATAATTATTTAGGAAATAAAAAAACAAATCCCCAGAAAACCAGGTAATTCAAAGATGTGATAGTACCTATATTTATATTCATCCCATGCGGATGTAATGTCTTAAATTTAAAAACTAAAAAACTCTCCTTCTGTTTTCTTTCTCTCATGAAAAAAAAATTATCATCCAATATAACCACTCTTAAATCATCAATTGAGTGATCAGGTAAATTGAAATGTTTAGAAACTGGTCTATCCTCATTTTTATGTAAAATATCAAACTTATGGTTGGTCATTCTAATATGTAGACTGTTTGCTGACTCACCTATGTAATGACACAAGCATCTATTACATTCTATTAAATATACCAAGTTTATACTTTTACAATTGACATACTTGGGGATATATCATTTAAAACCATGAATGGTATCTTCCTGAACTATCTTTGTAACAATAATATGTTTGCATGTAAGACATCTCTCATTCCCACATGAAAAACATCCATTTTCTGACACAAAATTAGTGCCAAAAGCTGTCCTTACAAGTCTATCCCTAAGTTTATGATATACAACTTTAGGTGGATAGGGAAAAACAGATCTCAGATAACCTGTGGAATTTAATATATTAAAATGTTTCCATAATATTTGGTTAATATTAGGCAAATCATTATTGAAGGTAAGAACCAGTGGTATATTTATCAACTGACTTTTTCTTTTCTTAGATAGAAGTTCCTGCCTGTCAACTTCTGAAGATTTTACCACTGCCCTATCTAACAGTCCTTTAGGATATTTTATATTGATAAATTTATTATACAAAACCTTGTTATTTTGCTGAAGAAATCCCTGATCACTGCAAATTCTTTTAATCCTTAAAAATTGACTGTAAGGGATATTAGTTTTAAGTGCTTAGGGTGATTACTATAAAATTGTAGGTAAGCATGACTATCAGTTGGCTTCCTATATATATATTAGTATTAAGAATACCATCACTACAAGTAATCTCAACATCAAGAAAATGAACCACTGTTTTAGAAAAATTCATTGAAAATTGTATATTATTATTAATATTATTTAGATAATCAAAAAATGTGTGAAGTTCTTTTTCATTGTATGGCCAGATCATAAAGACATCATCAATATATCTCAGCCAAGTATGAGGTTTAAAGCTAGCCTTCTCAAGTATAGAGCTTTCCAATTGAGCCATAAAAATGTTTGCATAATTTGGTGCCATTTTTGTTCCCATTGCAGTACCTTGCCTCTGTAAATAATAAATAGAGTTAAAAACAAAATAATTATTCTTTAAGATTAAATTCACTAATTCAACAACAGTCATAATTTTGTGCTGATCATATTCTTTTCCTTTTAAAACAGATTCCATAGCTCTAAATTCATCTTCATAATGTATATTAGTATACAATGATGCAATGTCTAATGTCACCAAAAAACATTCACTCAGTAGTATAGATTTGACATTTTCTAAAATAGAAAGAAAATGGGTTGTATCTCTAACATAAGAATCAAATGATGGAGGAATATCATGTATAAGACTATCTACATATGCTGACATTTTCTCAGTAGGACATCCAATGCTTGCTATAATAGGTCTATCAGGACAACCAGGTTTATGAATCTTGGGTAGAATGTAAAACTTACTGGGTTTATTTGAGTTTGGTAATAAAAAATTATATGTATCCCTATTAAGTAGACCCTGTACTCTCATATCCTTCAGGCTGGATAGCACACCTTTAAATAATTTATCAACAATAACCAGTGTTATAGGTTAATAAAAATTCCTATCATTTAAAAGAAGCAATGCTTTATTCATGTAATAATCCTTATTCATAATTACTATTGTTTCACCTTTATCAGCTGGTTTAATACTAATATCTTCTCTCTTTTCTAAATTATACAATGCATTTTTTTCAGCTAACGTTAAATTGCTCATATTTCTTGTGTTGTTTCTGCTTTATTGCTTTAATAATATCCTGATAAACATGATCAATATATGTATCAAGTAAAATGTTTCTCTGATGTGGAGGTGTCCAATCAGACTGTATTTTATTAATGGTATTGCATTCATTATTTCCCAAAAATTCTCTTAATCTAAGTCGCTTAACAAAATTATCCAAATCTTGATGTATTTTAAATTCATTTTTTTGGTAATACGATCGAACTGTTGGACAAAAAGATAAACCCTTATTCAATAATGAACATTCTGCATCACTAAGTATTGCATCAGATAAATTAATAATATTGCTGTCTTTCTTTTTAACTAGATTTACCAATATCTCATTAGTTGCATTAAACTGTTGATTTTTCGGAAGATTATAATCACACACGGAAGAATCAGTAGACACACGAGTCACAGATACCTCAGCACTACTAGGTAAATTGAATTGTTTTTGTTGGCCCTAAAACAATATCAGCTGAATCTGAAAATGATTGGACAACACCTGTTTTTAACTCCTTAATTGTTTTAAATCTAGAAACCTTTGAAACATTAAAAACATCAAAAAACTTACCAAATATAGAATAGTTATTTTCTCTAAAAAAAAATAACATGACTTCACAGAAAAATCACTCACATTTTAAAACCAATGACTTACTTTTTTATGAAATTTTGTTACCAATATCCTTTCTTTAGAACAACCCATTCTTGTAATAATGTTTGTTCATTCAATTCCCTGACATTGTGAATATTAAAATCTATAATTTCCTAATCAAGTATTTTAACCCTAATCAAAAAAAGAATCTTTAAGCACATACATTAGTTTGATAGATGTTTGTTATAATATACTATTCCATTCAACTCTATGTCCCCCTGGAAGATAATCTATGTTAGAATTAATTTTGATTCTCAGACCTTTAGGAACAATATTATTATCAATGAAAAATACAAAATTATCAATGTGCTTCCTGTATCTTATTAACTTGTCAAACAATTTCCTAAGTTTAAAAAATATTGTACTATGAAATGTTGGTCACTTATTTGTATCTAGATTATTATGATCTTGTCTATTCTGCAAATGTAAAGATGATCGCTTAGGAATCACCCCCATATTAATCACTGGTACCATATCTTTCAGTTGCATTTCCAAACAAGATTTATTATGACCTGCTTCAATCTCTGAACTAAAAATAGTGTATTGGTGTGCATCAAAAAATAAATTATTACTTTGTTGATTATTACTATTTTCTTGTATACCCAGTTCCCTACTAACAGCAACCATACATTTGGAGTCACTAATATTACAAATCATCTTAATGGTTGGGAGCTAATTGGAATGGACAATTTACTTCCATTATAACATATCTCAGATTTTGATTTATTTTTTTTAAAAATATATGTATGACAAAATATGCATTAACTCAATTAATAAATTTAAAGAGCAATGAACTAGGTTGTGATGCTAAGCTTTTATTTGAACAATCTATCAATTTGAGTAGGCCATTGTTGATAGATTATATCCATACAATAGAAAATATATTACACATGAATGAATAAAGTTTAACTATTACCCAAATCATTTTATTGGCTAGCTATATGTAAAATAAACTTGGATACTAAAGAACAATGATAAAAACATCTTAAATGGTTTACTCTCAGTGTTAATTTGATTGATAATTTGATTATTTATTGAAATGCAAATTGGAAATAAAGGGAATTTTGTTGAATCCAACCTATATTTACTAACAAAGATTATATGACTTAATATTCCAATTAATGATGGCATAAATGAATAATTAACAAAACACAATATTATCATTTAGTTGATTGTAAATCTATCAAATTAACTAATGACTTTTGCACTGAAAAGAGAAAATAAAGATATTAATAAATTTTAAATGAAAACACCTAGTCATTTCTTATAAAACAAATAATATATGCTTTATTTTAAATTGTGGCTAAATCTTTTCAAACCGCAATAAATATATGTGAACACATAAAATTGGTTTTACTTTTCAAGTTTCCATTTTAGTTCAACATGAGTTAAATGAAAAATGTTTTCCAACAATTGGCAAAGATTAGAATTTATGTTTGCATAGAAATCATTCACTAGTTACCATATGTAAAACATTAATAAAAAGATAAGTTGATAATAAGTTGTTGAATTAATAGTTTAATACTATAGATGTGCCTCTCAAGGCTGAATCAATTAATAAAACAGTAACACAAAATCTCATAAAAATTTTTTCTTCACTATGTTATATAGTTATTTATTTGCTTCATTTACATCGGATCATACTTCTCTATTATATTGTGAACACCAACTATTTGTGCTTATTATTTATAAAGAGCTTCTATCATAGCCTGCAATTCAACAACTCAATTCATAACTTTATTGTCTGGGCTTCATTAAATGCTTACCATGAAATATATATATATGCGTGTGTGTGTGCTTGTGTTATGTAACCTTTATAGATAACAAAATACATATAAACAACTCCTATATATAACACATGTAGGAATATCTATCTGCAACTTCAATGCTAAATAACTATAATATGGTTTATCCTTTTAAAACACATCTAATAATAAAATTAAAAATAATTAAATAATAAAGAAAATTATTAAATAATTTTCATGCAAACAAACAATCTCAATCTAAATTATGCACAACATTTACGTTCAACATGTGTATGTATATGCAATGTGTTTAAATTAAAACAATAGTTTTTTATACTAACACATAAATGAAATGTATATAAACATTTCTCTATATATTGAGATTTATAATCGGTCTATTTACACAATTTATGTATATATGATTTATGACTAAAAGACAAAATAATTTTATTAATCAATGATCTTTGGCATCGTTATTTTTAATATCAGTGACAACAAGAAGAACAAATTTTAAATGATCTATTTATATGATAGACTAACATATCTGTATCACATGTAAATTATAATAAACATAAGTTTAAATACATTATGAAAACTAACATATTTTAAATCATAATGACCGATTAAATTACAAATTATTCATATACATATAATATTTATTTTAAAACAAATGTTAAAATAAGTAAAAATAATAATAATAAATTTTACATAAAAGAATTATTGATTAAAAAAAAGGATCAATTTTTAGTTACCCCAGTAATCGCAAAATTGCTGATCATTTCAGTTTACTGATTATTTGAGATGTTTTTACTTGGCTATTCCATAGCAATGGAAATAACTTTAAAAGAAAAATACATTGACAAATGTATGAGTTCATATGCTTTCTGCTGAAGCAGTTAATTCCTAGCATTTCCCTTTTATTATCTGGGTTAAAGAATGATGAATCAATTGAAATGATGAACTGATTTAACTATTTAATACGTGATTACTTATAGAATTCTGTATTTGATAAATAGCTATTTATTTCATGGACTTTCTTTCAAATGCTTGCTTGGTAATAATTTGCACATTTTCACTAGATCTTAACCATGACATAAGATAGGCAAATAGTTCAAAAACCCTAGGACAGTAATTCTATTGTCTCAGTCCACCATTCTAATTCTATATCTCAATCCAATAGTTGTTGTATTTATACCAAAAAGAAAATTTGTAGAAGAAACTAAAGTAAAAATATTGCTTTGTTTCTTTTTCAATGGCGATTTTTTTTTATTTGTTGTCATAGTAAATTTTTTTATTGTTTAAACCTCCACACATCACCTTAAAAACCTTCAACACACTAATTGTTGATTTTTTTAAATATTAAAAGAAAAATATACTACTAATAAAAAAAAATATTATATAGAAAATGAGTTTTGCAGTTTACAAAAATAAATAAATAAGCAATAACAATAAAATTATATCATAAACAATTACCCACAGATAAATGTATAGTAGGAATTTTATATGCTATTATTTATAGGTAATATTTATATACACAGACAAATACAAATTTATATATATATATATCATTACCACTTAAATTCCACAATCACAAACAAATGCATATCCCAAAATAAAAATAAAATAAAAATGAACTAAATAACAATAACAACAACTAACAGCAACAGCTACCTATATAGAAATTCCTACATCAAAGCTAAATTAAATAATTTTTTTAATAACATAAATGTCACTTTAATGGAAAGGGTGGATCCTTCCATTCTTTACACTATATATAGTAAATGAACTGCACTTAATACATATAATTTTACTTTAAATTACTATCATATGTATAATACATGTAAGTCATTAGATATTTCTGTAAAGTAAATATATATACACTCTTAATGGTATATAAATTTATATTTTATACTTTTAAAGTGTATATTGTATTTTAATGTATATTTAATTATGTATGTATAATAAATTAGTAACTAAATTTTCTATTTAAATTAATACATTTATTTTTATTTTAAATAGTTGTTTTTTAAAAAAAAAATGCTAAAGAAAAAAATTGTGAACTTTTTAACTTTTTGTGATTGTTTTAAATAATGGATTTTTGTAGTTTTCTTTTTTTAAAACAACAGTTTTTAAATAAAACTAGAAACATTTTAAAATAAAAAACTTAGTTACTGCTTTATTATATGTATATATTTATGTGCATACACTAAATATGATATACGCATTAAAAGTTTAAAATGATTTTTAAAATGTTTTTAAATTGAAAGAAAAAAATATTAAACTGCCTCTCATGACTATTATTTAAAACAAATAAAAATTCTAAGAATAATTGCTATCTGAAAAATGTGAAAATATTGAATATTTTTCATATTTTTCCCATCTTCGTTTCCATATCTATCAAACTAGTTGGCATACTGAAAATATAAACATTTCAAATGGATTAGGATGTTAGAACTTAGTTATATATCATTTTTCAAGCAATTCTATCAAATTTAAATATGTTAAACCTTGATTTAAAAATTTCATTCTAATTTGAAAAAGATCAGAAGTTAACAAACAAACAGATTTTCCAAAATCAATAAAAGCATTTAAAAAGAAATCTTGTTTCATCCTCTCTAAAAAGTGGGAAATGTAACTCATTTGGATATATTTACATAAATTTAAATTAATAGTAATAATAACAAGTCAGATGTCACATGACTTATATATAGCTTGCACTTACAAATATGTAAAATTAAGAGCGTGCTAATAGCTCTAAACAAGCTTTTTTTTATTTATGATAAATGCTACTACAAGAGAAGGCATTCAAATCATTTTTATCTTGGATTGTCCCCATCCCCAGACCGGTTTTGACCTATGGGTCTCTTCAGTGAGGAGTTGGGACATTAGATCTAAAAAACCAACTCAAGCAAAGCATTTATCTAAAAGATAATTGTTAGAAGAATATCTGAAACTTTTAGACATCAACATGTCTTTAAAGTCAGCTCTCCAACTGAAAAAATCATATGGGCCTGAACTTAATTCAGATACTCCATATATTAGTAGGCTTAGCTCTTTAATTTAGCTAAAGCCACAACAGCAAAATAATAATAGTAATAATAAATTTAAATTATATTTATACTCTCCACTCTCCTGCTTATTGCTATAAATATGACATCAAGACCAAAATATGAAAAGTGGCTTAGCATAATATTATAACACTTTGAAATTTAAGTTTTTCTTATTTAAGCATTTTTAAGGCTTATATTTTAATTTAATTGCACTTTGTCTAAGAAAAGTTAAAAACATATATTAATAATTTACAGTGCTTAATCAATATTTAAGCCATCAAGATTTTATTTTAAATAAATAGATGCTCACTTTGTCTGTGTTGATTTCTACTTTTTCTTTCAAGTTTTAGATACATATGTGCTTTTATACTATTGTAATGGTCATGTTTTGTACATTTGCATAACAGAATCCAGAAATCCAGGCAAAGAGACCAAAGCTGACCAGACTAGGATTGTGACATTCTGAATCCAATCACACTTCAACTCATTTATCAGTACTCCAAGATGCAAAACCCTATGAATGACCACACTTGAAGTTTCACATAGTATACCCATCTTTCATGGCCAGTATAGGACAGGGAAAAACAAGAGACTTGGGGATTTAATATATATATTAACTAATTGAAATGCTACCAGCACGAAATTAAAGATAACATTCAGAAATTATAATTAATCCATAGATGGTTATATCATATATATATATATATATATATATATATATATATATATATATATATATATATATATATATATATATATATATATATATACATTGCAACAGTAGCTGGGTTCAAACTCTGTTACATGAGAGTTATATAATATCTCCCAACAGCCTAGATAAGTATAAGGCCAATAAATTGGCCTCATTGTGTGAGTATGTATATAAAGAATCATATACATATATGTCAAAGAGAAAGATAAAGTTTGAAAGTTTTATTCTTATTAAAAAATAAAAAGAGAGAGAAAATGTATATAGTTATAGTTATTAATTTTAGAATACATTCAGAAAAATATGTGCTAATAAATTGTGGAAATGCAGTTATACACAAATATATAAATTTTGTTTTGTATTATTACTTATTTCAAATGTATATTTTCCTTTAGTTTTATTGTACATAGTATTTTAATGAGCGTAACAAAAGAACTTTGATATATCCACTTTGAGGCAATTTTGAGTCTTTTGTTCCATTACTTAGCCACTCTAAATTCCAGGAAATCTTAAATAAATATATAGCTAAAAAAACAAGAAAAGAAACTTGAAAGAAAAATGTTACTGCATGCCTGAAAAATAGAGATCTTAATGCTGATAAACTATTTGGGGAAATAAAAATAATTGAATTAATTAGTATGTAAAAGGGAAAGAGAGAGCAAGAGGGTTTTTCAGACAGAAATGTTGTATTAATATTTTTTTCTTTATGCTCACATTATAAAAAAAATAAAATATTAAAAGTACTTCAATCAACCATCTTGAGAAGAAAATGGATTTAGCAATATCAACTTATACAATCGCTACAATCGTAATGCTGGGGTAAGAACAAATATGTGTAAGGTGATCACACTAAGCTCTAAATAGATAGCTGTTCCTGTTCAATGCCTATCCATCCAAGCATCCAAAGGATCCCACCAATTTGCCACTAAAATAATCCAGAAAGTAATGAATCTTAAACCGTATACACTAAGAAAGCTTATCCAAGCAATACCACAAAATGGATAGTCATGCCAGACTTTTATCATTAACAGAATTTTTTTTCATTTGTTGACAATAAGAATCCATAGATTTCGTTTGGATAATTGAAACAAGCTTACATGGAAATACACTTATACCTAATCAAAATAAAATCCTGGGTACTCCAAGGTAAATATGACTAATTTTTCTTGACTTAAGTGAACTAAAAATTGCCAATCATTACTCTCTAAAGGTTTAATCATTATTTAAAACTGTATAATTTAATTTGTAATGTATAAATGCATTCTTGCACATGCTGTTTAATTATATGATCTTTTATATTTAATGAATTTTGTTTTTTTCTTTTTATGTTATCATTTGATATGTAAATTATATATATTTTTCTCGTTTCTCAATATTTAATTAGACAAAATAGTAATAAAATTGTATACTTACTTTAAAACAAATTATATGTCTATCATTAATGAACATCTTTATCACTTATATTGGCCTAATTCCCTTACTGGCAGTATATCTCTCAGAATGAATTGAGTATGCTTTTCTGAGTAAGCAATTATAATAAATGTACTTTTAAACTTTAAACCATAAATTTGAGAAGGAAATAGATTGCACAATGAGGTAATAAATATTTAGAAATAGTGAGTTCAAATTAGCTAATTTTAAATGGCATGCAATCTAATTTGAGAGGCATAGAAATCAGAGGAAAAATTATTCCAAATATGCAAAGTTATCTATTTACCTCCGTTCGACCTAATACGTATTGTAACCTTCAAGCCCTGGGATTTGACCTAGCTAGAGGGCTGGGAATCTAATTAGCAATAGTTCTAAGATTACTCAGATAGAAAAAGTATAATTCTTATGGTACTAGTGAGATTGGGTGCTTGGGGTCAGATTAACTGATTCTCATAAATATACTTTTTCCAAAGAAATTGGTGTTCACCCTTTTAATGAGATAATGGCCACTAGGTAGATTTTTTTTATTTTTTTTGTTAACTTACATCTTTATATAGGATTTGTAAATTTTATTTCTTAAAGATTTCAATAAGAAAATGAATTTGTATTTGGACCCAATACAGTAGATAGTATTAAAATTCTATCCGCATGTGTTATGGTGACTAGACAGCCATAGTTTTGTGTTTACTACCCTACATGGTCAACAGATCAAATTTTTTTTTAGATATTTACACAAACAACAAAATTGATACCAGGGTTTCCTGGTAAAATATATATATATGTTGATACGACAATTTTTACGGGTTGCATATATAAAAGACATATTTTGTGGGTTCATCCGTGTTAAAAAATGAAAATATTGATATATCGACATTTTGACTTAATCATACAAGTCATCCACTGGGTGATAAAAGGTAAAAAGATGGTTGTAGAGGTGCTACCACTGATTTGAAAAAAAAATGTTAAAGTTCCATCAATAGTAAAAATGTTAAATTAAGAATGTTTTTTTTTTTAAAAAAATCTTTCCAAATAGGAGGAGGTTTGCATGTATCATCTTGCTTATTGATATAATCTGGCCTTTTAATTAACTCAATGGCTTCTCTAATTTTGCAATGGAAGAGGCTATTTGATATTTAATTTTATCCAAATAATCTCCTTAAATGATTAAGGATTCTAAATCTCTTTACTTTAATTATAATGGTATGAGCTTAACAAACATAACCTTAAGTTTAATTGGCACATTTCATAATACTGTGGCGTTATTTAACAATCAGAATAATACCCTAACAGATTTATATTGTATACCATGAGCTAAGCAAAAGCTAAACTGGGACTAGCATATACAGCATATATTTTAAGATTATCATTAATTACACAGACACTATTAAGATTATAGCTAGTAATGCATTTAAGTAAATCTAAGCTATCTTTAAATTAAATTAGATGCATGGGCCACTCATCATTAGAGGTCATTAATACACATATTTCCAAAAATTCTGTCCACATAAAAATAATTAAACCAAATGTTGTAAAATTATAATTTAAAAGACTTACAATTCCAGTGGTGAAAACTCTGGATGAACATATTAAACTTAGTATGTGTGAATTGCCACTTATAACCATATGCATAATCTATATACTTAAAAATAAATATAAATTATTGTTGGTTAGTTTGTGGATGATAAAACTATCATAACAGCACAATTCAGACATTGATATACCTTTAAGCATAAAAATAGCTAAATACAACCTGAAGAAACGAAGTTCCTCAAACAACATATCTTGTCATTACATATCTAAAACAAATGCAACATCACATACTGTGGTGAAACTAGCATTAATACATCATGAGTGATAGGCCAAAATAAATACACATATGCTCCATAGAGCTGAACAATGTCCTAAGAATGTGGTGGCTTACAAAAATATCTATCTTTGAGGCAGAAAAGAGGATGCCTAGACATTGTCTCTGCACATCAGGGAAAGGAAGGATGCACCAGGAAAATATGATCCTGGATAAACAAAAAGATGACAAATCAGCTATTAGGATTTGTGTTCTATATATAAAATGAATTACTGACAGTATTGGACATATATTAAAATGCTATAATATAGATACAACATTTTCTACTCATCAAAAGATCAGCAATATAATAAACAAGCCTAAGTATTCAATCCCTCTTGAATCTCATGGTGTTTATCAAATCTCCTATAAAAATTGTAAAGGTTTTTACATAGGTATGAGTAATCATCACACCAGTGTTAGGAGAGATGAGCATGCCAATGTAGTTAAACAACATTCATCATCATCAGCATTCTCACTCTATACTATAGATTCAGATCATAAAATTGATTTTCCTAGTACCAGGATCATATTCAGATGTGATAATCTTTAGCAGTGCAAAATTAGAAAAGCCATTGAGATACTTAAAAGGCTAGATTGTGTCAATAAGTGACAAGATACATGCAAACTTCCTCCTATTTGGAAAGATTTTTTAAAAAAAACATTCTTAATTTAACATTTTTGCAATTGGTAGAACTTTAACATTTTTTTTCAAATCAATAATTGTAGCGCTTCTACAACCATCTTTCTACCTTTTATCACCCAGTGGATGACTTGTGTGATCAAGTTGAAAGGGCAGTATATCAATATTTAAATTTTTTAACATGGATGAACCTGCAAAATATGTATATATATATATAGATCGGAAGAGCGTCGTGTATATTTTGGTATAGCGCCATCTTTTGGATATATATATATATATATATATATATATACATTAACTAAGACTGAATTGGATTAAAATAGGAACAAAAAATCACATGAAAACAGCATAAATTTAACATAGATTATTAAATAAATAAAACATCAATTAATGTGGGAGAAACATGCAGGCTTTATAATATGAGGATTTAGCATGCCTCCTCATTAAATCTTTAATTATTAATATGAGTTGAGATATTTAAAGAAATCACTAAATGGTTCTTACATATAATTATGCCAATTTCTATGGAAAGTGGTAGTTACTATTATAAAAATGCTGCACTAGTCTTAGACAAAATATTTATTGCAACATTATTAACTTAGTAAAGTATGAGCAGTTGAGATTGAATCTAGAAAATAAAGATATATGTTTCAGTTTAATACTGAATAATTGGAGTAATAGGACTCAGAGTTGGCTATACAAAGTGACTGACAAGCTACATCTCTGGTAAATTACAATAACAGAAACACCTTGTGGATAAATTAGAGGCAAGGGTTTTCATGAACAACACAGTACCCTGGAACCAAGCATTTTGCTGCTAAGAGTCAGGTGGTTGACATGATTGCCTGGAATTATACATCAGGTCTTACTTGTGTGTGCATTAAAAGAAGGTAAGATGGGATGAACTTGCCCATGGTCCCATCCTAAGGAGAAAGTGCAGCAAAATGTTAAACATTGAATGACAATTTAAGATATCTAATCCACCAAGCAAAGATATGACATTAATTAATATTCCAGAAATACAGGGCAATAGCTTGGTCAGTATTACTATTATGAGCCAATTTAAACAATGCTATATAATCAAGTGACACTCAAGGAATAAAAAAAATATAAAACTCTTGCTTATAGTTTCAATCTATACATATAAATTATTACAAGGGAGGAGAAAGTATATTTGATTGACAGGTCAAATAATTGCTGTATATACTTTCATATTACTAAGAACATTACTCTATTCAGAAATCCCAATAAGATGAAAATTTAATAGTAAGCCATTACACATTTAGGAATTAAACCAGCAATCATGAAAAAGGTCATTAAGAAATAGTTATGGGAAGATATTTGCGATTATATCTTCAAATATTTATTACTTTAAAATGCTCACTGCTTTGAGGCATTTGCATATAAATAACAAAATAACAGTAAAGAAATGTTATAGGCACAACTGCAGTGATAGACAAGGATTTAGGTTAGATTACATTTAATTTAAATAAGATTTTTATGAAGAGATTGACAAGTTATACATTATAATACATTATTTGGTTTATAAGAACTTATAAGGAAATCATTTTTATAGAATTTAAAAAGTTACATTAATTTGTCTTTAGCTAGCTTTAAACAATAAGTTGAGGATTTTAATTTAGAGAATAGTTAGTTATCACAGAGATCTCTGCAGTTATAGATTGGCATTACTGATTAGTTGAACTGGATAGGCAGTTGTTTGGCTTTCAGGCATCATGGTGGTCTTCTTGAGCAGGGAGTAACATCTTCATTATGGAAGTAGGGTGTTGCTGGATAGTCTCAGGTTGCAGATCCAGTTGTTGAGGGTATTGGCTGTCAGTTGGCAGACCATTCTCCCATGTATTAGAAGCAGCCATCACCTTTCTCCAGCAAGATCTTTTAAAGATCAATCTGTCATGTATTATGCATAGTGATGCTCTTCTAAAATTAATGACTATAACTCAAGTTTAAAATCTACCCTATTTACACTTTTCTTTCAAAGCACTTAACTAGAGAAAAAATTATTTTGCCTGGAAGCCCATTAATTCTAAAATATAACAAAATTATAAGATTCCCTGATTTGATCCAAATACTTTTGTTTAGATTTCCAGGGCCTCTTAAATCCTCTTCTATGTGTTGAATAGTGCTGCTCCAGTGGTTTTAATGTAAACCATTTAGCTGCAACCAAAATTGAGTATAGCTATTATAAGATTTTAAACTTTGATTTAACCACAGGTGTGGTGGTCTTAATGCAAATTTGTTTATGGCTATATTTTTATTTTTAATTAATATTAACTAAAGGCTTTTTCTCTTTTTATAAAATTAAATCACACCACTCTATCTATCTATCTATCTATCTATCTATCTATCTATCTATCTGTCTGTCTGTCTGTCTGTCTGTCTATCTGTCTGTCTGTCTGTCTGTCTGTCTGTCTGTCTGTCTGTCTGTCTATCTATCTATCTATCTATCTATCTATCTATCTATCTATCTATCTATCTATCTTCCATCTATCTATCTATCTATCTATCTATCTATCTATCTATCTATCTATCTATCTATCTATCTATCTATCTATCTATCTATCTATCTATCTATCTATCTATCTATCTATCTATCTATCTATCTATCTATCTATCTATCTATCTCATCTATCTATCTATCTATCTATCTATCTATCTATCTATCTATCTATCTATCTATCTATCTATCTATCTATCTATCTATCTATCTATCTATCTATCTATCTATCTATCTATCTATCTATCTATCTATCTATCTATCTATCTATCTATCTATCTATCTATCTATCTATCTATCTATCTATCTATCTATCTATATTGTAACCTTTATTAATTAAGAGATGAGAGGGGGTGATGAAAATGTACAAGGAAGACAATGAAATGAGGAAGAGAGAGAAAAATGAGGAGAAAGAATGATTGATGAGGAGGAGAAAGAATGATTGATGATATGAAGAAATGGAATTGAAGGAGATGATGAAGAGTGATGAGTTAAAGAATGATGGAAGATGATGATGAAGATAATGAAAGAGAGAAATGAGATGAAAAATAAAATGAGGATGAAAAATAAACTATTAGAGACAAATTAATTAAAAAGAAGAGGGAAAATATGAAATGATGAAGATAATGATAAGATGAAGATGGGAAAGATGAGATGAAGGAATGGAAATGGAAATGAACAAATGAAGGAGACAAAAATGATGGAATGGAAAAATGAACTAGAAATGAATAAATGATAAACTAAATAAGATATAAATTATCCTAAACTATTAGAGACTCCTAACGACTTGGCTCAGTGGGGTTACAATAAAATTAAGGATGAATGATGATACAGAGATATACAATTGGACAGAGACCAAATCTAATACCAATGCAAATAACTATTATGGCATATTAAGAATTTAACATAAATAATATAAAAGACAATTTAAATCATTATTTAATAGTTATTAGAATCAGCCTACCATCAGATCATATACTCTGAATAAAACAAATGATACTTTGTTTGAGGACTAACTCACCAAACATATTAACAAGGCAACAAGAGTAAACAACTCAGGGGTTTTAAAACTAAACTCTTGGGTAAGATAAAAGTTTAAGTTGCCTAATAAATGATTGCTTGGATTAATAAACAAGTGAGTGATATCTTGGCTGACCATAAGATAACTATCTTATGTTCAATCATAGCATAATAAAGAAATTATATCAATTTAAAAATTTGATTAGTTGATCTAAGTTTAAACCAATTATGGTCTATTACCCAAGACATCACTTGAGCTAGGAAAAGGACAACAGTACTTTTTATGCCTTTCCACATACTCACAGACAATTAAATGCAGATGGATTTAAAATTGTAAACTATACAAGATAATGTAAGAAAATGTGCAGCTTTAAACAAGGTAAATGGTCTTCTGAATCACTAATATTCTTCATCTCATATTGAGTAATCTTCAGTCTGATAAGAAATAATAATAACTTGAAAATCAATTTTAAAATAAACATTCTATTAAGTATCTGTAAATATGTGATTATTTGTTAATGTGATTCAATCTGAGAATCACAATAATAAGGATGTCTTTATATAATTTAAACCAATATAAAAATATATTTTGTATACTTTATGAAATTTTTGTGAACCTTTGGAACTCAAGACAATACCACATAAAAGAAAAACAAACAGAAACTAAACTTTTTAAATAATAATAAATTAGGTTTATTAATGACAACAACAACAAAAAAATATTTACAAAAAAAATTACTGGAAAAAAACATTGCCAAGATACCATTGTTATCTTTTAAACACTTTGACTTACAGAAATTGCAACATTTTATTTGACTAAAGTCACTGATTATTTCTCTTTAACTCTTTTTTTAACTGCTTATTTTAATAAACAAAATAAATATAAGAGTAAACAGAAGCTATTTGATATTTAATTTTATCCAAATAATCTCCTTAAATGATTAAGGATTCTAAATCTCTTTACTTTAATTATAATGGTATGAGCTTAAAAAACATAACCTTAAGTTTAATTGGCACATTTCATAATACTGTGGTGTTATTTAACAATCAGAATAATACACTAACAGATTTATATTGTATACCATGAGCTAAGCCAAAGCTAAACTGGGACTAGCATATACAGCATATATTTTAAGATTATCATTAATTACACAGACACTATTAAGATTATAGCTAGTAATGCATTTAAGTAAATCTAAGCTAACTTTAAATTAAATTAGATGCATGGGCCACTCATCATCAGAGGTCATTAATACACATATTTCCAAAAATTCTGTCCACATAAAAATAATTAAACCAAATGTTGTAAAATTATAATTTAAAAGACTTACAATTCCAGTGGTGAAAACTCTGGATGAACATATTAAACTTAGTATGTGTCAATTGCCACTTATAACCATATGCATAATCTATATACTTAAAAATAAATATAAATTATTGTTGGTTGGTTTGTGGATGATAAAACTATCATAACAGCACAATTCAGATATTGATATACCTTTAAGCATAAAAATAGCTAAATACAACCTGAAGAAACGAAGTTCCTCAAACAAACATATCTTGTCATTACATATCTAAAACAAATGCAACATGACATACTGTGGTGGAACTAGCATTAATACATCATGAGTGATAGTCCAAAATAAATACACATATGCTCCATAGAGCTGAACAACTTCCTAAGAATGTGGTGGCTTCCAAAAATATCTATCTTTGAGGCAGAAAAGAGGATGCCTAGACATTGTCTCTGCACATCAGGGAAAGGAAGGATGCACCAGGAAAATATGATCCACTTCATGGGATCTAAACATTTTCAAAACATGTGATTACAATCACTAAAATACAATTTCTAATATATAATAATTCTTACTGGGAATGGACACCATCACTTCATGGAAAAGCAATACAATAAGAAGGGAAAACCTTGTCTATACCATCAGGCACACTACTAATAATCACTGATGTCTTACTCTATGAGGATAACAAATACTTAGCTAATAACAAGATATACACATCATTTTAACTGACTAAGTCATCATCAAGAATTTTAAAATACAATCTGTATAATCAATGTCAGAACCAACAATGCGAATTATGTCAACTGACTATATAAGAATTACTTAAAAATTAAGTGCATATAAAATTCTAAGCAAAGGTACAATGCACACATAATAAAATATTAAACATTAAAATATAGTGGCTAGTGGACATTTAAAAGACTGCAAATTAAGTGCAAGAAAATTAATTCCCAACACGTATATAAAATATTTGCAATTAATTATTAAGGTAGCATTTGTAAAACAAATGAATGAAAAACCCTTTAATAAACCTCTTTGGCTCATTTAGATAAAACTGAGTGAAATACCATACATTTAAATTATCTAAGAATGAGATATTAAAATCTCCAGGGATAAAAATTATTAAGTATATGTTAACTTGTGAGACTTTTATCAAATATAATAATACTAATATTACCTAAGAATGGTAGAATATCTACTCATTGTAATAAACCCATTAAAACTAAATTATAAAATTAAATTACCTGGCATACTTATACCCAGCAGTACTGCACATATTTATAAAGTAAATATTGCATAAATATTTTTCCATTTTTTTTTACAACCAATAAAGCAAATAAAATAAAAACACAATAACTTTAGTTCATAATTTTAGCTTCCTCCATACTGGCTTTCCATTAACACATGCACATTATTTATTGAATACTACTTATTTGATGGCATGAAGCTTCTGGCCAAAACATTTAATTTAAATATGGCAAAGATCTTCAAACAAAACATATTCAATAGTTCTTTAAAGTTAATGCAATTCTTCTTTTAAAGATTTTTTTAGTTTAAATAAGCAATATAATAAACATAATAATGATACTAATAAAATAATAATCCGGCGATAAATGGTAGGTAAAACAAATGATTTGGCTGAGAATATCATTATGGGATCTTGGGTTTACTTAGACAATAATATAGCTTCATTTTAATTTCTTTTTTTTATATAAAAGTACACATTTTTAAGCAGTTTTCCTTTTTAAAATTTCAGAAGCAGGTAATTAACATAATGAAGAATGTCTTTAGTTAGTATCAGGAATATTTAATCTAATATTGAAACTTGGAATTAGGTAGAAATGAAATTAACAAGGATATTGAAGCTTTTCAAATATATAATTAAGTCACTACACTTGCTTTTAAGTTTTCCTCATTTAAATTTTATTCTATTTAATAAATAATTGAGTAAATTTAGACTATAAAGTTTGGTGCAGTAACAGTCATTTAGCCATAAATGTAATAACTTCCTATATGTTAAATTCATTTTACAGAAGATATAATTTATGTGGTTAGTGGTAAAGATAGCACAAGTAAAATTTTCTCCTAGCATTTTATGATAGTTTTTAAGAGTTAACTGAAAGTTCAATGACAAGAAATGGGTGACCTATTCCTTTTAGCAGTCGCTCATTGTAATTTTAAAGTAATTAAATATATAATTTACAATACTTTTGTTAAAAAAATAATAAACTTTAAAAATAATTATTACTTGTTCTAGAGAAGAAAGACTTTAGGAAAATTCAGAATTCAACAACCCACAACACAATAAAACTTTTCTATTTACCATCCATATTCTTTCTATCTCCCAAAATTTTCATGTCAATTTCATTTAATACAACCAATGAACATACCTTATTTTTTAACTATAATTTTTTCCAAAATCAGCTGGAAAACTGATTGATTGATAAATGAAGTCAGTTTGATCTAAATATTTGAATATCATGTGGTTTAACAACTTTAAATTAAAAGTTAATAATTAGTCTTTATATAATCTTAATTAAAAAATGTATTATATAAAATAAAAATAGAAATACTGATATAAAATTAAAACCAATTTCATTTATCAATAGACTTTTTAAATATTTAATTATAATGAATTTATTCATTCATTTGTTTTATTGTTTTTAATATTATAGCTAATTATTTATTCATTTTCTTCTTATATCTCTATGCATGCATACACACACAGGGATGACCCTTAATTGACCTCCACTAGTTAATTATAATATTTTAATGACTACAAATAAAAATATTTAAGAATATTATATTAGAAATAACATTTAACAAGTTAAGGCCAATTTACACTAAAGATCAAATTATTATTTGACTGCTCCAAGAAAACCAAAGATTAATTTTAAATCAATTTTACATTATTTATTGTATTTATAATATTAGTCCAGTTATTAGCTATATGCAAAAAATAACTAAAACAAAAGTTATCCTATGATATAGTCAACATCATCTATTATTATTTTAAATACTAACTTAAATATTTATTTTGAAAAAAATGCTATCTTACATCCCCAACAAAACTAATTACAAATATGTTACTTATTTTGAATACATAATTATATATAAAATTTACTAAATATCACAACATTACCAATTATTATTACATTCTACTCATTAATTACTAATTTCTTCACTTTTTTATCATTATTTTTTTAAAACAGATAATTGTATAAAATGCTTAAGCTAGTATAAATTCTACTAGCTATTGGAACCAAGTAAAATTTCACTTAGAGACTATATATATATATATATATATATATATATATATATATATATATATATATATATATATATATATATATATATATAGTATGATATGAATCATACACCCACATACAAATTTATATTTAATAAACTTAATAAATTGATATTTTTACTATTTAAAATTAAAACAAATCATTCCTTTATAAAATTTGAACCATTATATTCGCTGTAACACTTGCTAGCTAGTTGTAATAGTAAAGTTTATATGTTTATTTTAAGAAAATGAATATTTTAATAGAGTTTGAACCCAGCACAGATAGGTTTGGTTGTTAAACTAAAATGTGCAATGGGATGGGATTGAACCTGACTGTTGCAAAACATTGTGTGCTATGAGATCATTTTGTTTCAATATGTATATATTAATTTAATTTGATTGAAGGTATTTGAAGTTAACTTTTTATAATTCATTATTCTCCATCCTTTATTGTTTATTTTTTGAAAAACTATCTATCATTAATTAGTTTTTATTTCATTTATTTTTAGTCTTATTTTTTGTTTTTATCTGATATCCATTGTAACACTTGCTGAAGTTTTGAAGTTTTTTTTAATTAAAAAAACCACAAATTACATCAACTACAAAACCTACACATCTTAAATCATCTTTTATTTGTGCCCTTAACTTGTTATTTTCATCGATAAAACTGCTACTAAAATCTTGGTAAAAACAATGCATAGAACTGAAAAGTGACTAATAAATCTGTAATTTTTTTAAATATATTATCATTGCTGCAGTCTTCCAATTATCTGCTATATATTTAGACATTTAGTATATGATTTTGCAAACTGTTCTCTATTTTACACCTGCCTTTTTAAAAATATTTATAATATTTTCATTACTTCTTGAATCTTTTCAATTTTCTAGTTGCTTATCTTGCAAATATCTAAAAAAAATATTATATTAATTTTTGTAAAACTTTTTCAAATACTTTATGATATTATTTATTTTTTATATTAGTCTTATTCTTTTTTTCTCTATAATTTATGTTGATTTAGTTATATTTTCTTATATCCCAATTAATTGTTTTTCCTAATAGTAAAAAAAAAAAAAGTTTTCTTCTTACTGAATCATTTCAAAATAATTTTATATGATTTTTTTTATACATTATTTTATCTTATTTAAAATTTACTGGTGAAATGTATTATGTGGATTTTTGGGTATTGATCGATGTCACAGCACTTAGCATAATATCACATATCTACTTATTGCTCTCTTTTAAATTGGAGACAAATAAAATTGGTCAATATTTTTAAATGATTTGCAATTCTGGGATTAAAATTCATTGGAGTGCTTTTAAAGCTTAGGAATCGAATCTATTAAGAACATTTCAGTCTTCAAATGTATTTTTTTCTGTTCGAATATAATACAATTTCTTTCTATTTTTATTTGTAAGCTTTCCATTCCCATTTGTACTCCAGCTTTTCCTTACATAAAAATTTATTAATATATTTTCTTATTCTGCAAAATATACAAGCCTAGTTTCCTTTAATTTCTGTTTTTGCATCTCAATAATTATCAAATTTTAATGCTATAATTGTAAAATAATTTTAACATTAAAATTTGTTAAGTCAATTTTAAATTGTTAGCCTTATCAAAATCATTCTTTATATTTATCTAAAAAAAACCTTTATAATTCATCAGAATGAGAATTTGTCAAAATATAATCCTGAAAAATTTATTTTTTACATATATTATCAAACTGATTAACTAATCTTTTACAGATATACCATTCAGATTATTTTTTCCTGCATTATCAACAATATTTTAAAATTTTTAATTTGTCATCAATGAGTTTTTAAAATAATGTTTCATAGTTTAAACTCTATCATACATAAATGCATGTGCAAATGTGTGTAAAGGTGAATGACTAATATATACATTCATCTATTTCTGCCTGGGTGTATCTAATTATCTATATATGTTAATTGTAATAGTCAGTTTGTACATTCTCATAACAAAACCCATAGTTCAGGTAAAATACACTGACATTGACTGGAATGGGATAGAGAGATTTCATATCCAACAAAGCTTCAACCCATTCACCAAAGCTCCATGGTTTAACACCTTATGAGTGGCATTTTTGCGTTTATACAGGAGCCTTAATTTGATTCCCAAGTCGGCTCTAAATAAGGAGAGACACAAGACCCCAAACACCCAAGCATTATCAAAATGGGTCAATAAATTTAATAATATTAAACTTAAGTCAAGATCAACAATTAATTCTAATGCATATCAAACATATATCGAAACAAGAATAATTTAATTGGAATTGGAATATGAGTAAATGATAAGAAAGATGAGGTAAATCTCAAATAGGTTTTATTAATATTAATAATATTTTATAAAATTGAAAAACAAACTAAACCAAGATGCACATACAATTGTAAAGCACAATATATATGTAGGATTTGATGCATGAAGGTGTTATACAGTGGAATGAGATTGATCAAAGTTACAGTGTTTAATCTCACTACAAGGTGATTAGTAACTTCATGAACAGTGAATAAGTCATGCCTTTGGAAATTAATATGCCAAATACTATTTCAGTGTCATGGTTTGCTAACTGATGAGTGATTACACTAGCCACACATATACAACCAACAACTGCACTAATATGGCTGCTATTTACCTAAATTACATAATATTTGAGCGTAATAATAAAGCTCAAAAATGATGCAGATCTATCAATAAGAGATTCTCATGATTTCAGACAAATTCTGAATAGATATCCTACAAGGGAAAAACTGGATAAACTAGCATTACATATATTTGCTATAGGTACATGCTAAATATTAATAAAGATATGATGGTGTGGATGAAGAGTTATTTACAGGATTTTACATTGCATATGTGCAGTACCTACATACAATGTTTTCTGTTTATTTCTCTCCTCTTTGTTTCTTTCCTCCATCTCTAAAGGTTCAGTGGTCCATTAGTATCTAATTTCTCCTCCATATCTAACATATACATTTCATTTTCATCTTGCATATTTAAAACAACCTGTTTGTTCTTTCTTTCCTAATCCATAAGATTGTTTATTATCTATAGTTGAGAGATGTTTCAAGAGGCTCCTTGCCCCATTAGTGCTGTTAACATTCCTTACTTCCTCCTTGGAACTAGTGAGGTTCCCTATTATATCCACCTTATTTTGACTGCTTATTGGGTCTGACATAGGATCTGCTTTGTTGGGTTTTTTCACCTCTAGCTGTCTTACATTATCTAAGCCAAATCTCCAGGCCTCTACTTTTCCTTCTTTTGTTTCTGTATTCTCTTCTTCCTGTATGTCATTGATTATCTCTGTCCTTTCCTGGGTGGCTATCCTATTATCTTGTGCCACATTTTTCTTCATTTTATATAATTCATCTCAAACCTCTTCTTGCGATTCTTGGAAATCTATTATTATATCTTTCTGACTTTTTAGTTTTCTACCCATATCTCTCAATCTAATATTGGGTCTGAAAATGTTTCATATCCCTTTACTTTATACCATGTATTTTTGAACTCTCTCTTTAGTGTCAGTATTGTATTGCTAGTTTTTTCCTGATGTTCCTCCAGGAGTATTGTTAATTTATTTTGGACTTCCTCATAGTTCTTCCAACAGTCTACTATCAGTTCCTCCAGGTTCCACCTTTATTTCTACTCTGCCTTTCTATCTTTTTTATACCACTTTTTATCTCTTTCTTTTAAACTTTTCTGTATCCCTAAAATATTCTGCTGTATTCTATTTCCTAACTTTTCTCCCAGTTCTAGACTATTCTGTTCATTTCTGTTTGCTAACTTTCTCTCCCAGTTCTAGAGAATTCTGTTTGATTCAAGCCTCCATCTTACTATCCTCTCCTTTATCCTTTTACTCTAGCTTTTATCTCTAACCAATCTTGTTTGCTTGTTTCCTCCATTCTCCTCTCCTGCATAATTGTGCTCCAAATTACATTATCTCTTGTAACTTTCCCTATGAGCTCCTCTTCTTGAATTACCCTGGACAAGTCTTTAAAAGATATGGGACTTTCCATTGATTTTTCCTCTATATACTTACTCATGATTACTTCTACTTCTATTTCCTCTTTCATACTACTCTCCCTAAAATTTCAGCTCTGGCTATCTGCATTATTTTTGTGTTCTAAATGTCCCCTACTGATCCCTCTTTTTGAAGCACCCTATATGGTTCCTTGAATGTTATGTGCTTTCTTGGTGGTGAGTTTGATAGCAATTATTGTTCTCATGATAGGCAGCATTGGTCCAGTTGAAGTCTTAGTGCAGCAAGTTATTAACAGGAATGTCTTCCCTCATTAAGATGGCTATGTACCAAAGGATATGTACCACTTTGGTACATAGAATGGAGATGAAGATCACTGTTCCCTGGGCATGGGAACAGCAAATTCTGTCTACTCTACTCAGTCATATTAAAGTTTAAACTGAAGTGAACTCTGTTAGCCAATGCTTCCTAAATTTTATAGAGTCCTGTAATAGTATAACAAAATATAACCTATTTATACTCATTCAAAACAAAGATATAATATTTAATAGCAAATTTCCTTTGGAGAGCCAAGCAATTAACACCTATAAGGTTTTATATTTTAAATTACAAAAATAACTTTTCTTTTTTCCCCAGAACAGGATGTTTAGTATGATTCGATCATTTAGCTTTCATCAAGATGTTCACAGTTGACTAAATCTTGTTTACAACCTGAGATATATTATTGATAAACATTTATTGTCTAACAAATTTTTAGATTTAATCATCATGGGAAGCTAAAACAGATGTGTATCACATAATTTTATTTACATGTAATTTTAATTCAACTTAAAAAATATAATAAACGATCAAATAACAAGATGCTATATTTATATATCATAGTGGTATGTGGAATACACACATATACATGTGATTTAATCATATTAAAATACAAATATAAACTATGATTTAAAATGTATATATTACTTTTAAATAATTACCATTGTAATCTCACTATATCAATTAGATTATAAACATAGATGTCTGCATATATACATATATACATATTATACCATTCCAAACCTTCCTACCTCAGTCTTGCAAGTAAACAACCTATATACTCATTGAGCATGAAATGATGTATATGTTAAAGTTAAAAGGTTGATAATAACTTTTAGTAATACCCCCAGTTAAATACAAATAAGTATGTACTAAAGAATTATTAGAGGAGGGGATTTAACCTTAAATAGATCAATCTAAAACCCTCCATTTTTAAATTAAACCCATTCCGATCCAATTATATATATATATATATATATATATATATATATATATATATATTCTATATATATATATTCTAAATCTCTGTCCTTCCTTTGCATTCCTTTGAAAAACTGTACTATTAGACAGCTCTTTGCACAACCTCTGGTAAAAACATCTTCTCACCTCTTTTCTCTTCTGAGAGAGTATGCAAATAAGAATTGAACATTTTAATAATTATATTAAATAAAGAAAGCTTGGATGCCAAGTAAGGTTATAATTTAATCCCCTGATAAGTTTATCCCATTAACTAGCTCATAAAATGGTTTCTTATCTCATGTTATTTAGGTAAGTTTATCAACTATATCTCTATAAGTTTAAACACCAATGAATTATACTAGAAACAGATTAAAGATATAAAATATTTATTTTTTCCTTTCCCTACACTGAATATAGACTTGCATAATATCAGCCTATGTCATAAATTTTCATTTATTAAAATAAAAGTTTAGTTAGACTATAAATAAAGTAAAAGATAGTTGCATAATGGATTTGGTCTATACTCCCTCTCTGCTTTATAAACATTGTGTAATGAATATAAAATAACAGAGAATTTTCTTTATAAATGTATCTAACATTTATATATTTTTTTGTTTTAGGTTACATTTGTTTTAACAAATATTATCTACGTCACCCTTGTTCTGGACATATAATGATAATATTTAAATGACACATTCTAAGACACTCAATATGAGGTGTCACCTCCATGATTAGAAATCAATAAAATAAATGGATCCTACATGTATGGATCAATGTTAGATACATGATGTAAACTGCTAAAAATATAATATCAAAGGTTATTAAAAGAAAATAATTAGTAAGAATAATATATGAATATATAAAGTAAATATATACTACACAACACAAAATAGATAATACACTAAAAAATTATAAAATATAATATATATATATATATATATATATATATTATATTTATATAATTTTTTAGTGTACATATATATATATATATATATATATATATATATATATATTGTGATCTTCTGGATTGGCACCAGAAATAATCATTGTATTAGTGTGGTAGTATATCAGTAATACCTGATATAATCCTTTAAAAAAAAAAAAAAAGAAATAACATGAAATTTTTTAAGATTTTTTTTATTTTGACTTAAAACTGTAATCAAAAGTAAGTGTAGGTGTAATTAAAAGATTTCTTAATTGTTTAGTGTCTTGTTTTGGGGTATAATCAGTGATAGAATAGGGAGTGGCTTGTTATATGCATAGTCAATACAGCTTAAGTTGTTGCTTATTTGTTTTATTTGCTCATCCAGTAGTATTCAGTTTTGTTAGAATGATTTTCTAGTCCATTTGTTTTGTACATTTTAATTTATAGCATAAACAGTAAAATATGTTTCACTCATCATCATTCACATTGTCATTTCAGTCAGTATAGTATAATACCTATAGCATATTACTACTGAATATTCATGCATTATCCAACTTCATTTTCCATTCATATGTTTCATTAAACCATTAAATATCACACATTACATTCAAATATTTAATTATATCAATAATAGTATTAAAAAACTAACTTAATTACATTATAAATAAATCAATGAATTATAGACTGGTGGATATGACAAATACTGTAAAATATTTTATTTATTAAAACAATTGTCATCAATTTTATTTTACTGCTTTAAAAATATTTAATTATTAGTTCAATATTTTTTTTCCATTTATTTAAAAGATGAAATAATTTTTTTTTCATCTCTATTTTTTTTTTACTGTCTCAAGTTTTTGCATAATTAAGTAAGTTTGCAAGGGGGAGGAGCGATTGACAATCTTTTCTGGTGATATAACACTGTCATAAACAATTGGAAGAGAACAATGTGATGTAATGATTTTTTTAAAAAAATCTATAAAAGGAATAATTATTACTTTTAAGAGGGTAGAGGGCAGTCAATTATTAGTACTTAAGGCAGAGTCAATTATTAAAACTTTTATGAGGGCAATTATAGCTAACCAAGGACAGCTATAACTAAGTTTATTTAGCAAAGTTTAATAGTGAAATTGTTTTTCCTCTTCCAAAGTCAAGTTGAAAATTTAAATATATTATTTGTTTGCAAAATGTGTACTTAAGACCACTAAAAGATATGTCAATTTTGCTCCAGCTGATTGTTTAGATTTTCCAATGTTATGCTAAAGTACATGTAAATGTTATATTCTATTATTCAAGATATATTATTATTATTTAAAAAATGGTAATACTTGATAGAACTGTAAAATTGTTTTATTTAAATTTAAAATTAACAGGAAAGGATAAAAGAATGTTTGTTTATTTTATAACAATTAAGTTTTTAAGTTTTAATCATACTATGAAGGGAATAACTGCTACATGCATCATTTATATGTGGGAAAGATGTGAACTGTCATTGAACATTTTCAGAACTTTAATAAATAGATTTCATGCTAAATATAACAAAAATTCAAAAATATACACAAGAATTATATAATTTTATTGATACATTTATTGGAATAGTAGATGTTTATTTCCACTTTTACTCATTGAAGGAGATAAAAATTATGTGTGCAAAAGAAATGAACAATTGATATTTACCTGTTTTCTAATACTAACCCATGAAATAAATGATAAAATGGATAAACTTATATGTTTCCACTTATTGAAGGCATTTTAAAATTTCATGAATGAATAGGAAATATTACCTTATACGTCTTAAAATGTGCATTGCCTGGTTAATGTTTCCTAATACACAGCATTAACAGGAATTCATAGCAAACTGCTAGAACATTGAACCTGTTATTCCAAATTAAAAATAATATTGTGTCATTTCTCCTGCAGGAATTGTGCCATTTTGTGTCAATATTTGTCTTGTGCATTATAATTATCATTCTTATTCATTTGGAGACATGACAAGGAAAGTCATGTAAAAACTATTGATAAACTTTTCTTTCATTTAAGAAGAAGAAAGAAGACAAGAACTTTATTATTATTATTTAATAGCATATTAGATAGTATTAGTTAAGAAACGTTTTATTATTGTATCTATTATCATTATATATATTATTATATTTGTTTTTCAAGAACGTCTCATAAATAGCATAGTGAAAGAACACATTATGCTGGTAATTTTTATTATTATTATTATTTTAATATGAAGTTTGGTTGTGTGTTAATAATCCATGCATATAATAAAATGAATGGAAGAATCCATTTATTGATCAATAGGTGTGAATAATTATTCTAAAAAAAGTCATTATATTAAATCTTACCATATATATATATATATATATATATTATAAATTAGAATACCATTATTTTCAATAATTATTTCATCTATAACATACAATTTTATTATTTATTTAGGTTCAATTTAACTACAGATCTGTGCCAATATCAATGCATTATATTATAAAAAATTATTTGTCTTGCTTTGCCCATAGTAATTAGTATTTTATTCTCCAACTGTTCTTTGAACATTACCAAGTCCTAAATATTGTCAGATATGAGATATTTATTCTTTATTAATTCTAGCAGTAATAATTAATATTTTAACAGTAATTCTTTGCTTACTGTGATTTTAAATGGTCTGTATATCATATGCTTATATGTGTGTGTGTCTATTATTAAACTTATTTATAATTATATGTAATTGCAAGTAAAAATGATTTTAAATCAATCGGATTTGGAAGGAAAAGATGATCAATCATTTTGAAGAATTAGAAAGTTATTTAAGAGAGAATGATTATTTCTTGGTTATGACTGAATGAAAAGTATTTTTGTGGCTATGTTATAAAGTTCACAATGTTTATAATATTTTATGGAATTGAGCCAGTGTGTTAGTTGAATATTTAATATGGGTAGTTTGCCCAGTGCAGTGTAGTGTAGTGTATGGAATTAAGTATTCCTTTTCTTATCCATGTATTGGAGTATTTTGATAGGAGTGGATTGAATCCTCCTTTTATATTTGATATATTGAATTAAATGTGTATGAAGCTAGAGATGTTATCTCCCTGATTTTCATTTGGTGATGAGTTATTCCACCAGTTATTTAGTCTTAAAAATAGACTTGGAAGTTATTGTTATATTTTCCTGATTTGAATTATAGAAATCTTTTATCCCATGTGTATATTGAATGTTTTCCAGCTTATGCTATAGCCTAGTGTTTGATAGTTTATGGATAAAAAAGAAGAATAAAAAGAAAGTATAGTGTCTTATAAAACAGCTGTATTGTAGTTAATAAATAAAGATTGATTGATCTTCGCTTTCATCCGTATTATGATTATATAGAAATATCATAAGCAAAACAATTGGATTGATTAACATTATTTATTTACTTTATTTGACACACAGCATAATACAGAATCATGTACAAATTATTAATTTTGAGATATAAAAAAATTCATTATTAATGTATAACTTTACTTATCATGTTAAAACATTTGTAGTAATCATTTAAGCTTCATCTCATTGATTTTTATCATTCAATCATAATTTGCATAAATAATCAAGCAAAGATAGGACATAGTTAATGAATACAAGGATTTACTTTATTTTGGCAAAGCAGAACCTAGTTATTCAATAGAATACTGTACCTCAAAATTACAAAGAAAAATACATTTAATTAATAGAAGTATTTATTTTCTTTGGTAAGATAGTCCAATATTATTCCTAGTTTAAATCCCCTTATTTTAATTTTATTTAAGATAATTTTAAAGTAACAATGCAAAATCTTAATTTGTTCAGTGTAATAGAATATTAATCTATATTGTTGTCATTGGTAAATAAGTGTTATTCAGCAAAATGCTGAGTATAAGATAATTTAGTAATCAGTTACTAAAAGTATAAGGTCATATTTTTTTTATTATTATTTTTGTATAAGTCTATCAGAAATCACTGATAGCTAAAGAGCCATTTCTTTTATAGCAAATGATATAGACTTATTTAGTTCATTTAGTGTTTAAAATAAAAATGTTTTACCAATCTATCAGAATGCACCTGATGAATGAAATATAGTAGATGTAAAAAGTCAACAAATTGTGTTGTATTATTTATTCTTGTATAAACTGTGAATAATAATATTAAATCCCTTTGGAATTTGTGTTCATACCAATAAAAGAAAAGTATATGTTGATTTAGCTATTTTCTATTTGATAAATAAATATTTTGTTGTCTAAATTTGTATTTGGAGTTTCTTCTATAGCATTTATTCATGTTTCACATCCAGACATGCTTATACATTTATTTTATTTAATGTAACCTAATTGTATTTTATTTAATTATAATAAATCTCTAGATATGATGATATTGATTTCCTTGATTCAAACACTATATGAGATGCCAATTACCTACTGATCATTTTTAAAAGGGTTTTGTTATTTAATTTTTGTTTAGATGATGAATTGAAATCAAAATGTGCCCGATTTCTTTCATTATCTAACTGCAATTATCTAATTAGGGTATTGTTTGGTTTATAATATTATTTTTATAGTGTTAAATAATAATTTGAGATATAGAAATGTTAGATCAAGCCATACCATAAATTAATTCCCTGAGATCTTCAATTTTAATTTAGATTAGATAATAAATTCATTTAGCCAGATTACATTAGCGAGTAGTTAAAATTTAGTAATGATAAGTTTAGTTTCAGTTTAGATCTAGTGAATTATACATTACAATTTCTAAAATATTATTTTTTTATTTTAGTTATTAGTTTAATGGTATAATATAGTAGAGGTTGTTCAGTGCATATGGATGATGGGAGGAGGTGAAATATAAAAGTATAATTAGTTAATTTTAGCTGGTAGAATTTTTATTTAGCATAGAATTTGATAGATGTTTATTTGTATTAGTAATAATATTTTCTCCCACATCTAATGTACATTGTACACCTCATACACCTCTGTATCCCTCAACTGAGTTATTTCTAGGTGAAAGCTTTAATTAAGAGCCTCATGAATAGATTTAGGTAAAGTTAAATAAATATTTTATTCTATGATCCATAGAATTGGCGCCCCTGGGTAATTGTTAGTGTTAGTGAAAGGAGTGAGGGGTTACAATATATATATATATATATATTGGCTTTTTGGCTCCATCCAAGTTGAACTTCTAAGTGGACCATATGACCACTAAACAGGGCTGCAGGGACTTCATTTATCTATCCATGTGCATTGTCCAATTCTTCAGCAGGATAGGCTGGATCGCTTATATTCACATCTTGGAAGCAAGGATATGAACAGGCAGGTTCACTGCTCTGGAAAATCTGTATATTCATTAGGTCAAATAAATAAACTGTTGGTACCGTCTTTCCCTTGTTTCTTTAAAAAAAATACTTTAATTAAAACTTACCAATCTCATTAGTTCTTTAAGACAAACTTCTCATGAAGAAATGTTTTTTTCTTTCTAAGTTCTTTCAATTGAAAATTAATTATAGTATGCTGGATAGTTACTGTTCACAGTTTCAGTATTTCTTTCTAAGTGATAGGTGAGTCTTTTAGGTTAATTTTGAATACTCCCAACTTTTACTTTATTTAACTTTTAGCAATGGCTTCTTCTTTCCATGAAGGTTACTAGCTGTAATTTTTAAATAACTCTTATTTCCCTTCTCCTTCTTGTTACCTCAATGGCCTTTATTAGCTACTTCTTATAAAATTATTTTTAATAATCAAGCTGTTTTTTCCACTTTCTGTCAGTAACAGCAAAAATACAAATATCCAGAATGGAATTTAAGTAGGCAAATAAGCCGATTCAAACTGGACATGAAGGTACTACTGTCGAATATATATATGTGTGACAGCACATGGACAAATCAGCATAGAAAAATAAATAAATAATGGATATGATTGAATACAGCATGAAAACTGAGTAATGAATCATCCCAGCACCTGGTAGGTAGCTTATATAGTCTGCCTATCAGCCACAATTTCATAAACCTCTCTACAAAATATTGCATCAGCTAACAAAATTACTAATTTTATTTCATAATATTAAATAGTGCTATGACACTTAATGTAAATATATATAATTAATAACAATTAGTTGATTAAAATGGCTGAGTGCTTTTGAGAAACTGTACTTCTCATAATAGCCAGTTCTGACTTGTTCGTTGAAATCATTCTATCAGTATAATATGCAAACTTTATGCAAATGAATCAATTAGACCATCTTTTTGATATAGCAAAACATGCTTTTTTTTACAATTAATGGTGAAGGAGTCCTCTGCTATGAAGTAAGCCTCCTTTACCCTATGCTTAACATCATGCCTTCAGTACCCTCACTTTTACAGATGTGGGTTCAAACTTGTGTCCTGATACTTTTTGATGTTGTGCAAAAATTGAAGTCCATTCTGGGTTAGTATATGACTTATTATATCTATACTTATGCTGTGACAACCTAGTAGCTATGGTGACTCTGGTTTCACCATATCTATACTTATGCTGTGACAACCTAGTAGCTATGGTGACTCTGGTTTCACCATAGTATGAAGCTTTGCATACATTGTGAAGGCATGCCACCCTATACATGGCCTGTGAGGTCTGATCCGAAGCTAAGGTGTCTTTTGTGTTGTTAATAAGACTATTAGTTGAGCTTGGTGTATGAAAATTCAGATGAAATTCCATAGAGAAAATCCCATAGAATGTCTTATGCAAACAGTGCACGTAGGGCAATAATATCCAAGGCTTGTTCCAATATTATCAATGAAATGTCTAATCTTTTGTAGACATCATGCTTGTATCCTGATTTGATTAAATTGTTAGTATAATAATTCATATTAGACCTTCTGTCTGCCTCAAATTTGCACAAATGGTAATTTCTAAAAAGAAATGATGTCAACTCAGCAAACTTGTGAGCCATAGGTGTGTATGAATCTCAGTGAATCTGTCCTCAAACTTCTGGTGGCTTCATGACGATTGTATAGTTAAGAGTATTTCCTTTTCTGTGTAACATAATATCTAAATATTTTACTTCTTGCTTTATATTTTCCCATGTAATATTTAAATCTAAGGATGTGTGCACTTCACATTCCTTTAGACTTTTGTTTTTAAAATCTCTTTTTTTTTAACCTTTTATATAATTAAAAGGGTTCCGTCTTGGAGTAATTAGACCACCTATTACTTACATTCTTCAGATAAAATCATTCATTTCAATTTCATCTTTACAAATCAAAGTAAAAGAACCATTCCTAAATATAATTATATATGTACAAAACAATGATTAATTACACAGAAATCCATTACTATAATGGATAAAAAAAATTATACATTCTTTCTATAAAAAAAAAAAGAATTTTACATTATTTTCTTAAAAAAAAAACAATTTCTACAAGTAATATAAAAAAAATGTATGTAAGCAAATTTTTATATAGGAACATTTACAAATAAGAATATAATAATAAATAATTAAAAAAATATATTCCATACATAAAGAAATGTTTATTCCTTCTCTTTTGTTCTTTTTTCTCTTTTTTTTATTTTATACATGTATAATTGTCAATTACAAATTAATAATAATTATATCCAATATATATGAATTTGGAGCATATGTGAATGTATTTATAATAACATTATGTGTTCATAGTGTATGTGTGTGTGTAGGAATATAGCATAGACAAACTCCCATTATTTATGCAATGAGTTGAATAAAAGTCAGCTGTGCCAAATTCTTGGCTACAGCCATCTTGTGCAAGGATGTTTTACATTCTGGAAATATATATATATATATATATATATATATGGCTATACCTGTACAAACTGTATAGGCAACTAGAAGGATATTCTTTCAGGTTTAAACCTGGCACAGATTAGAGGTTGTAGGGATAAATAAGTGAAACATATACGACATAGGAAATATATCATTTAAATATATATGACTAAAGATTAAAAATTCCAAAAAAAAAAGATAAATATAAGAAACACTATATTAAGCATGATTTAAATAATAGCATTATATTTATAAAACTTCAGTAAATTTATTTAATACGTGATTAATTAAAAATGAATGGAAAATTATATAAGGTAATATATATGGTATATATATAAGAAAGAATTTGAACTCAGCCTTTCAAGCTCTATTGCTATTCATTCCATCTTATACATCTGAAGCACATGACCAATACATGTGAATGGTAAATATCTCCGACATATTTTGTGTTTAACTGGCATCAGTTACACCAGGTTATCATCTCTTACACACATATATAAAATTTGTGCTCAGTTATATCAAGATAGGAAATCTTCAAACTTTAAAGTCCAGGCTTCTATCTCTTACTTACACTCTCCAATTCTTTAGCCATTCATATTACTGAAAATCTGATGATGAGATGCTCAAAGCTCTTGTTGATGCCACTATTATTGTCATACATTTGTTGTCTGTCGCTCTGACAACTCATACATAAAATCTTAATATGTCCATTTAGATACACTAAAGAGAGATGTGCAGAAATCATGCTGTCTATACTGAACTTAATGCAATTAGAAGGGATTTAAACTCAAGCTTTCAAACTCCTTATAGCTATCCACTCCATTTATCAGATTTTCAATAATATTGAGGGCTGAAGGGCTGGAGGTGAAGAAGAATAAATCCAGTTTATAAAAGTTTGAAGATTTGCTATCTTAATATAAACTGAGCATTGGGAGATGATGATCTGGACTAACTGATGAGTGCTGGTTTAGCATAAATATGTATATCAGAGATTTTTTTCACATTTATGTGGTTACATATATGAGTTATATGACAGAGAGTACATAGCTGTAGGGAGCTTGCCTTAAGTTCAATAACATAGTATTAATAACATAATTTATAAATAAATCAATGTTATAATTATGAAACAGACAATTTCTTTTAGTACTTTTTTTCTAAAGGAAAAATTATCTTTATTCAAGGTGATTGCAAAAAAACACATACATGAATGACTAGCAACTCATTCTTGAGAATTTCCAAGGCCAAGTCACATTATTTTTCATGCTTGGTGTATTGAGTACAATTCTAGTCGATGCTCATCAAAAGGTCTACATCATTAATATACAAAGCCAGTTTAGAGGCCAGGCCTCATCTTTGATTAATTTAAAAATTTCTTCTAAACTCCACCAGCTTTAACTGCCTGGCAATATCCTTGGTTGAGGCAATATTCATTGCATAGGAACTTTTAATTTTTTACAGGTTAATGATTTTGGCTTGCAGGTAGTAAACTCTTTTCCATCTTTCATGCAGTCTTATGTCTATTCAGGTAAACTAAGAAAATTTTTTTTCTTACGATGTATGTACTTCAGGTATGCCATCTTCTTCAGTGCCCATTCTCTTTCTTTAACCATCATGGACTGGTGTTTATTATTCCTGAATTGTTTGTAGTCATTTGTATACAGGTTTCTTATCATCATTGGTAATTTGACTCCACATGTCCAAGTGTAATGCATGAGATGCCAAAAAACAGTCCCTGGTTTTGAGCCATGTAAATCTTCCTCAAAAATTGTCCATGAATCTAGCATACTTTTCCTGAAAATCAAATCACATCTAGTGATCCACAGTGTAAAGAAATAAAAATGGACATTCTTATAACAGCAAATTTGCCATTTTCTAATGCCTTTATAAAGTTCAGACTCTCTCTACAATCATGTTTGATGCTCCCCAACTATCTTAACTCTTAAATCATTTAATTAATGACACTTGAAAAAAATATGACTCTGAGTTTCTTCATAATCATTACACAGGCAATTATCTTCATGTTTCCCCTACAGGTCGCAAGGAAATGGCTTATTAGCAGTGAACACAAACAGTACTTTATTATGAAATCTACTATTTTGAACACAAACAGTACTTTATTATGAAATCCATTATTTTGGGCTCAAAGACCCAAAATCTTGATTAATTAAGCCTTTTACAAATATATCCACTAATGATAAGATTTTATTTTGACTAGGGTGAATGAGATTGTAGATATCCCAGTAAGTATGTCTTTCATTGAATATTTGATCAGTGACTATAAATAAACCATTTAAATGTTCTTTTATTTTCATGGGCAGTTATCTTCATGTTTCCCCTACTGGTCACAAGAAAATGGCTTGTTGGAAGTAACACAAACAGCACTTTATTATGAAATCCAAAATTTTGGGCTCAAAGATCCAAAGTATTGACTTCTTAATTAATCCTTTTACAGATATATCTACTAATAAAAAGATTTTGTTTTGACTAAGATGACTGAGATTGTAGATGTCCCAGTAAGTATGTTTTTCACTGACAATTTAATCAGTGACTATAAATAAACCATTTAAATGTTCTTTTATTTTCATGATCCATTTTTAATTAATCGGTGGGGGAGTATCTGTAGATTCCACTGTATCATATATTAACTCTTCACTTTGCCTGACTTTCACTGTTTTTAACATTGTTAGAGCTTTTTGTACATTGAAGACCTCAGTTGTGTGCAAACCAAGACTGTTCAGATATTTTGGCTTCTGCACCTTAGCAATGCTGATACACACTGTTTTATTGCATCCTTTTTCCATAGCAATTTGTTGCAGAGTGAATTGATGGTATTCTGGAAAGCCTTAGTTGGCATGACAATCGGAAGGTAATAATTTATACATGGAAAAATGAGCATGTTCAACAGTGTCACCTTTACAGGCAGTAACAGGGAGATTCTGGATAATGTGTCAGTTACTTTGTTTTTTCAATGATTTTTTCTGAATTTATTGTCTCATTGCAGCTCTTGACAGTGCAACCAGGAACCCTAAGGAGTTTTGCAGTTTTCCAGAAAATTCACTCTCCACACTGTAAACTTCATCATGTTGATTTCCAGATTAAATTTATATGTATACTTACTTATTCAGTGCTTGATATAATTTAGGAAGGTGTTGGGAGAAGGGAGGAAAATGGTAACATCATCCACCTATGACATATGGTGAATCTCCTTCCTAAGAGTCGGTACATATATTCCCAGCAGTTCCTCTTCAACCATCTTGAGAAAGGAATCTATGTATATAATGAAGCAAAGGGTGTTCAGTGGGGATTCCTGGAGAATTGAAATACGTGGTTTGAATACCAGGGCCAGTGACCCATCAAGAGATATGTAAATCATCCTGTTGAGTAATAGTTTGCAATTATCTTCACATAAACCAAAGGGACTCCATACCACCTGAGAAGATGGAACAGAAGTCCAGCACCACAAAGTCAAAAGCCCCAGAAAAGTCCAACTGGATTACAATATGCCAAAGTCTAATAAAGCCTGAAATTTTTGACTGCTTCCATAGTGGACGAATCTTTTCAGAAAAATTGGTGCCTGGAAATGTTACTGAGCAACTGCTGCTGGATTTTGTTTTGACTAGAGATTCCATGGTTTTTATTAATAAGAGAGTCATCAATATAGATCTTATATTTGACAGACTCAAGGGATTATCTGGTTTCCTCATAAATGGCACAATGGCAACAGGGTAAAGATCTGGGATGAGTTGATAGTTTTCTACCAGTATGTCAATTAGCTCTCATAGCATGGTGGTGGTGAATTTGCACAGATGAACCAGAATGAATCTAGGTATTCTATGCAACCCTGGATAGGTGTTTTCTGGGAAATCCAGAAACCTCTGCTCAATAATGCTTTCTGTGATTCTGTGCTCTTCTTCACCATTTACTTATTTCCAGATCTCTCCAATTTCAAAAAGATAATCTTGAAGCTTACTTTTAAAATGCATATATATCTCTTCCAACATTCCATCACCTGCAAAATTGCAGTTGTCAGTTTTAATCATTAAAGGGAAAGGTCTTGTTGAAGCACTAATCACCTATCTAAGGTAACTTTAGGTTCAATTGTAATTTGAGGACAAATACAACTTGGACCCCTTGATGGCTATGTACTGAGCCAACACCCTTTTCTTATTCCTATATTGACTCTTCAAGCTCATTATCTTCTTTGTTGTCACATACAGTGATAAATCTTTGACTTTTTTACCCAGAACATCCAGCTCTCTAAGCAGCCTAATGGGTCCTTTGGTCTGATGAGTGATAGTATTAATTTTGAGCTTAATATGCCCACAAACACAGACTGAAGAGATGGAAAAGACAGTAGCTGAATTATATAGAACATGATGTAGGCTTATGAAAAGAACCATTCCAGCATGTTGGCTGTATTCAGCATCCTTATTATTCTAGTTTGGTACAAATAAGCCAGTGTAATTTGATTTATTTGTGGGAAATCAACATGGCTTGATGTAGGTTTCTGAAAAGAACCATTCCAGCATGTTGGCTGTATTCAGCATCCTTATTATTCTAGTTTGATACAAATAAGCCAGTGTAATTTGATTTATTTGTGGAAAATCAACATGGTATAAATGGTCTAAAAAAGGTACTAATTTCAGAGTGCTGTGTAAATCATAGAACAATTAGTAAATCAATTAGCATGCAGTGTTGCCACATGTAGAAAGAGAAGTCATTTGGTGAGAAACAACCTTCTCCACACAACAGCACTCTATCAAGAAAATGAAGATATTTTAAATTGAACTTATTGTAGCCCATGTTGAAATCCCTGAAAAAAATGATTGATGACACTATTGATTCCATAACTGAGTTGATTGTGTTGACAAGTTTGGAGTCTCTTGGCATGTAAATTATTACAAGAGATAAATTGGCTATATTAATTTTAACTATTAATAGATTGTTGTTTATGTATAGAGTTCTGGTGCTTGTAAGATTTAGCTTTCTATTAATTAGTATTGCTATACCTGAATGGGCAAGTGTCAGATGAGGAATACTAGGAGATGCCAATCTAGCTCAGGATATAGTCAATTTTTGTTTGATTTCAAATGTAACTTTGTCTTAGACATACAATGTCCAACTGTGAATTATCAAGCCATCATTTTAATGCAAACAGCCTGTCATGGAAGTTGAGTCCCCTGACATTTAAACTCCCAATTCTTATCAACATTGATCCTTAAATCAGAAGGCAGGATGGCTATTTTACCATGTATAAATCTACATTGGACATCCTAGTTTCAACTGGCTCTGATGAACCAGATTGCTGCATTAATGGCAACTCGGAGTTCAATATTGAGTCCTGCCAATCTTTGGCTTCAGTGGTACATTCTGGCCCACAGTCAGAATTTTCCATTGTACTGTTGGTAATGTCAACTTCTGTTTTGTTTATATTCATTTTTCTTGATTTCTTTTTTTCCATTTTCCTTCTTTGCAGTTTATGTTTGGATGTCTTCAGTTGATGGACTTTGTCTATTGACTCAGCCTCCAATGATGAAATTGAAGTGTTCTCTTTCTGAGAGATAGATGATTAATTAGACCTTCTTTTGATTGCATTGGCACCAGATTTATTTTCTGCAGTTGTTGGTTTCATTTGGAGATATCCTTAGCTTGTTTTATTTATTGATCCATCTTATTGTGGTTATCTCCATTTTTTTGCATTTGTCATCTCTAGAAGGTTTGGTGATATGCTTGAGTGTGTATTCATTATCATTGGTTTCTCTCCTTCTTGCTTCATTTGATCCATATTTTCCTCTTCCTTATTCCGGTCACTTGCACTTTGAATCAGTCCTGATAATGTCACATTTTCTCCCATAGTTTGATGTCATTTGCTGTTTGGAGATAGCATGTATAGGACTCAACTCTTTGGTCTCCATTGCACATTTGTGCAACCTATAATTTCTGCCTTTCACGTTAAACATAGCTTTCTAGGGCATGCTCTAGCTAAGTGGAACTTTTATCCACAAATGAAACATTGAGATTTTTACTCCACGAATAGTTAAAAATAGAGGGCATCTGCCCTCTTCCAAGACTGGAGGCAAGTTTAGTTTTTAGGAAGTGTTCCAGTGGCCAGTTTTAGTGTGAATGCCACCGAGTTTGAGGGAAGTTCCAGGCCTCCCTATTTTCTGTTAAATATTTAAAGGATGTAATATTCCCAAATTTCACAAGAAGCCTTTGCATGTTGGCACTATTGAAATTCAGTTAACAATGTTTAACCATGCCATGAACAGCCTTCATCCTAGACATGCCAATCTTAATGAGGAAATTGTTATCCAGAAGAAGCTGCTTACACATAAAGATCTTTTTTTCCATGACATTATAAAATTCCACTATAAAATAATGACCATTTGAATGGTAGTAGATCTTCTTTATTGAGTCTCATAAGTTTTTCTCCTTGATTATTATAAAACCCTCTTCATTTGGTAATTGGAAAAGATTACATTTCTGATTCATGGATGTGAGGATTAATGTATGATTATAGTTGTAATTTAAAAAACAATTGTATAACATTACTGGCAATCTTTTATTAAACTCATTATAAACAGATTCATAATCATGCAAATCTAATTGGCTATTATTGTGTATGCAAGCAATGTTAGTTGGTTCTTCTCTATCAATAGAGATGTCCTCACCTATGTCTAACAAAGCTAGTCCTGAAAATCAATTCATTGTTGTTTGCTTTACATCAGTTTTATTCTTCTTGGTTGCCGCTATTCATGAGAGCTGATGTTTTGATGTTGCTGAGTCTTAATTTCAAAAATTTTAATTTTTCTGCATATATAGGATATTTTTATACAACAGTAGCACTTGGTGTTTTCTTAGTAGATCTTGTGTTGTAATTTCCTAATGTGGGATAATGTGATTCAGTTGATTTCTTTTTATAATGCTTATTTCCCTTAATATGTTGTGATTCAGTGCTTGATAAATCACTATTATCATGTGTAGCATTTTCCCCCAATTAATGAAAATGCAGATCATTTTCTTTGCCTGATACATTATTAATCTTTTGCTGCATTCTATCATTGATTACTATCTTTTCAACAGAATCACAGTGGTTATTTTCTTCAACAAAATGCTTATAAGTAACTCCCTTTTTATTATTACACTTATTGGCTTTCTGATCATCATAGTTCTTGCTTACATTGATTGATTGATTCGCACATTAGTTCTTCATTCTCAAGATTATTCAACCCAAGATTTTCTTTGTTGTCAATGAAATCATAACTCTCTCCAAAATGCCCTTTTTGTGTTGAGAAATGTACAATTTTTATTACTTTGATTCGGGCTTGAAGAATTTGTAATGATCCTTATGGCATCTTTATTTTTTGATGAAATTTCATAATTTTTGGCTATAATGTTTTTTTGAGATTATCTACATCATTACATAGTTTATTTTGACATTTATTAGAATTTTCATTGAAATTTGGATGATTATCTGAAACATTTTTATTAACGATAATTTTTTCCGTGACTCATTAGAACTTTTATTAATTTCAATTTTCCCATCATTCTGACCATTCCTATCCTTTTGCATGTTTGATTTATTATTTCTAGATGTAGTTGGAGCTTCCAATTTAGGATTAGCATTAGATTTCCCAATATCAAGGAATTTTTTAATCGTAACTTGATCATATAGTTTTCTCCCACTGGAATCCATATTGGAGATCACAATCATATTTACATGTTGTACAAACACTTGATTAGCATCGTCAATTCACTAATAAAAAGTCTAAAAGTTTATTAAAATGCAAAATTTGATTTTTACATTCAGTTCTTGAGTGGTTAAAATTTTGAAATCTAAAATACCCAGTCAAAAATAGTAATATTTTTTTACATGATGTGATAGCGATCTGCACTATATGTGACATGCCACCTACTTTTTAAGTACTTTGTAAATGTATTTATAAGTTTACCATTCTTTATAACTACAATAATTTATAAATTAATTACTGTTTAATACATACCAACTTCATTTTGGTAACTAAAATTAGTGATATAGCGTTAAAGTCCAGTAGCATAAAACAAAATAAATAAATAAATAAATAAAAATGCAATATGAAAGAGAGTAATGATAGTTTTCAGTTTTAAAAAATTCATCTGATCAAAAAAAAAAAAAAATCAATGATTTCGCAAATTGATGTGCAGATAATGTTTGAAAAAAAAATTAATTCCTTTTCAATTTTTCAACAATTATAAAGCAATAAAATTCTAAAAGCATTTTAAGTGTTAGTTTAAAAACTATTCCTATTATCAAAACATATAAAAGTTTGTGATCATACTGTCACGTAAATTGTATATTCTACAAATAAGCCAATCTTATTCTGAGATAATTCCCAAAGTATTAATGGAGATACCTTTTCATAGATAACTTAATTTAGATTAATCTAATATGGAATTAAAACCTACTGTTTTTTTGTTTAATTTTTTTTTTTTTTAAAAATCTATTTCAAAATATACAATATTTACTTTAAGTAATATATTTTATATTTTCATAACAAAAACCTTTATTTTATCTGATATACTTATTTTTTTAAAAATACAAAGTTTATTTGTAATTGCTTAAATTTTGTTAAAACTTTCATAAATTATCGTTTTTAATATTTATAATTTTTAATTTAGTAAAATTAATTGATCTCCACAAACCGATACAAATAGTAATATTTAATAGTAAGTATATTTTAATGCCAATAATGTTATGTATGTTTTCCAGTAATTATTTCTAATATAAATTAATATAAATAAATAGCACATTGCAATTTGCATAGATTGTTCTCAATATGTTAATAAAATTTAAATTACTGGTGTGTATGTAATTATCATCGTCATTTTCACGTTGTAGAATAAAGATCTTTTCAAATTGAATAGTTTCATTGATCATAATCCCTTTTTACTCCAGCAAACTTTCTTATTTGATTCATCCATCTTGCATAGAGTTTTAGATCATTTTATAATTTTCTTGAGATTCAGTTTAACACTTTAAAAAACATCATCCACTCTTACATTAGTCTATTTTTCAAAAAAAGTAAATGATGTTTCAGTTTGAAACTATCAGGCAACTAAGCAGAAAGATCATGATGTTTTTAGTTAAAGAGCTAGAAAATGCAGTGGTAGTGAGAAGTCCCCCATATTGCTTACAGTGGGCATTTTGCTCTACTTTGTTGCTTTAAATTCTTAAAAATAAATCAAAGAATCTCCTTTTAAATAATAGTAAATTCCTTTTCCAACCAACTCAGATATAAATTATAATTGCAGTAAAGTATTTTTCCATATTCATTGTATTTGGTTCCAAATCTTTTTATACTTATCTGAAATTATACATAATAGCAGATTCTATTATATATATATATATATATATATATATATATATATATATATATATATATATATATATATATATATATATATATATATATATATATATATATATATATATATATATATATTGTGAGTGTTCAAATTGATGATCCAGGTATATATATAAAAAAAAAAAAAAATAAGAAAAGAAAAGAAAAACATAGTAAACAATTCAGCATAATATAAATTTAACTAAATCGGATTGATATTGTTTTATACTTTTCAGATATGAATGCAGACACCATAGTAACATTATTACATACAGTTTAATGTTTACATATATGTTGTGTACATTTTATTTATAGATTTTTTTATAAAAATATTATTATTAAAGGGAAAAATATAGATGGGTGTAAATCATTGATGTGTATCAATAATTTAAAAGGTTATTATATCAATTTTGTATTTTGGTTTGTAAAATAATATTAAAAAAAAAATTGTAATCGAATTTGGATTTAATCTTCACGTATCTTCTTATCTATAACCGTGTGTGGTCGCCAAGATAAAACAACGTCAGAAAGAGAACATATAAAAATGACATTTCAGAAGATAAGAGGACACACAAGTTTTATCATTTTGCAATAGTAAAGGACAGATTTATTTTCCGTGTCTTTAAAAAAAAAAAAAAATGAATTTTTTTTTAATATTTTGGATGTAAAACTATAAAACATGAAAAAATAAAGGAATTGTCTGCCCGTTCAATCATTCAGCGGGCAGTGGAAAGGGAGTCTCGGAAGGCGGCAACAATGTAAAAAAAAAAAAAAAAATAAGAAGAAACCTATGAAGTAAAAAATAAAAAAAAAAAAATGGATTTGCATAAACATCGGAACAGGAACCCAATGGATCACTTCACCTCATAATGGGAATAGTCAAAGTGCACTCACATTTTCAGGAGAGAAGAAAAAGGAGGAAAGAAAGAAAAAGAAAAAAAAAATTTGAAAAGGAAACTTTTTAATGAAGTATTGCAGGGTTTATGATTACCATTTCTGACGGAGAAACTTTTCTATACACTATGATTGAGGTCGATCGATAGACCAGTAAACAGTGAACGAACTGATTTATAAATATATGGTATGATTTTTTTTTTGTTATATAAAATGTACGTGTGTTATATTTTTTTTTATATGTAGTAAAATATGATGATTTTTTTTTATTATCTAAAAGTAATATAAGTTATTAGATGAAAATGATCGGAGAGGCTCAAAATGTTCTCTATTTCATATTCATTTATCCATAATTATTTTGATAAACAAATAGATTTTGATATCCTCCTATTTCACATTTTGGTATAGGTTATAAGTAAACTTTATTTTAGTAAAATATCTAGGGGCCTTTCCCGTCATTTAGTCATTTATTTTTTTTTTGTGTCGTTATTGTTATTGCAACACGTATATAGAGAAACACATAGCAATATGATCATTTTATTTAATCAACCCATCTAAAATTATAAAGTTATTTCGGATGTATTCTATCATGAATATTGTCAATTTTCTTTCTTATAATCTAATAAATTGAGTTAATTTGAATATCAAGACTAGTTTAATTATTTTGTCTTATTTGGATGGCGTAAGACGGCGTAGCTATTTAAGTAGCGGAATTCAGGCTCAGCTTGGTAAGCAAATTGGAATATAAGATAAGGTATGTTTAGCTTACTAGTAAATTTAATTTGTTTCTATATAATTTTCATATTTATATTTGCATGCGAATATTATACATACATATTATCATTTATCTTAATTAATAGTACCAAGTCAATCATTTCATGTTTGTCTGATTCCGTCACAAAGATCTAAATTATACTTTATCGTTTAGTTTGGAATAATTCGTCTTGAATATTTTCTTAAACTCTTATAACATGAAGAGAATAAATTTCATTGACCGATTCAATTGAATATTATTTCAATCTATATAAATATCAAATATAATCATATGTTTTAATTGTTATCAATCAATTTTACTCAATTGTTTAAAATTTTCAAACAAGTTGTATTAAGGCTCACAGGTTAATAAACATCCAATAGAAGCTCTATATGTCTTTTATATAATGTGATTGGACATTGTAAAGTTAGAAATGAGCTAATAGAGTGTTGATATTAAATTCCAATGAAGTATTCTATTTTAAACCTAAGTGAAGCACGAATTAAGCATCATTTTGTTGGAAGACGTTTGTGAGTTATTTATAGATTATTTTGTAGCTTATGGGTAGATCAGCGACGTCCATTAATTTGTGTAAACATTTAAGTGAATGTATAAATTTTCAGAGTGTTTATAGGATTACAATAAAACCAGTTGATACCCACAGAAAATTATTAGTTAGAGATTGAAGTAGAAAAAATTGTATATCGCTTATTAACACGAGTGTTTATCTTTCTATTTAGCGTTTGCTAAAATAGATATATGCATATTTGGGTTCAGGCATTGTTTTGTTTTGTTATTTAAATAATGTCTGTTTGCAAAACAAATGTTTTGTAAAGTGTTATTACAGGTACTTAGAAGCTTTTCTAATGATTTATAAAGGCGACATCTTTAAATAATAAAGTAGAGTTAAATTACTGTAATAATTAACAGGCTAATAAAATATATATGTGTTGGAGTCTATGTTAGTTATTAATGGGATTTGGTTTTGATTAGATTGCCAATCAAGTAACTAGCCTAATCCTATATTATTGTTAGGGCAATAGTAGTTGGTTTCACTGCTCTATGCAATTTATATTGTAATTGTGACGGATTTGTTGATATCTGGAGCAGATGGTCGCATTATCTCTTCATTTTGCATATAGTTTAGGTAAATGAAACTTTAAGAGAGATTATCTGTGCTTTGTGATGGTTTATTATATAATGGTGACCCGATTGAGCTAGACCAGATTAATTTATATTGGATTTTTAGATTTTTTATCAGATCAGATTGATCATCCTAACCATCACCTTCATCCATCAATTCAGTCAGTTACAAATTGGCACCAACGTTTTGGGCCTTTCTTTCTTCAATTGAAGTAGAATACAGCATTCAACAATTTCCGACGGTTACAATATATATATATATAAATAACTACAACCATTAAATGTCTGTATTTTTAAATTATATAATAATAATTCAAACAAATATATTTAACACAGTATTCAAAATTAAATAATATATTCTTTACCAGAAGTACTTTCAATTGTTTCACTGACAATCTTTATCAACTGTTAATATAAATGTACAAAAAATAAAAACTTGCAAGTTTTTATTTTTTGTACGTTTGTATTAACAGTTGATAAAGATTGTCAGTGAAACAATTGAAAGTACTTCTGGTAAAGAATATATTATTTAATTTTGAATACTGTGTTATATATATATATATATATATATATATGATAAACAAAAATGCAAGTTAAAAAACTTGCTAACGCTTGTATTTATGTCCACAGATGGCGTCCTACCAAAAACACCTATCAAGCGTATTTTCGTTTACATAAACGTCAGAGTAGTTAGTATTCACTATCTCTAACTATAATTCCACTTTCAGATCATGATTTCAAGCTATTTGCTATCGTCAGTGGAAGACAGGAATAAAGAAACTAGATCTAAATACAAACTCTGAGCGTTTATGAAACAATTTCTATTCAGCTTGCAAGCGTGAATTTTTTAGACACGTAATGTCTTCAAACTCAGCATAGCAAACCAGATAGCTATATGGGTCTGATCTCAGTTCAGCATCACCACATAGTAGAAGCCTCTGCAATCTATATCATTGCAAGAAAGACCTCAAAGGTACATTTATGATAAACAAAAATGCAAGTTAAAAAACTTGCATTTTTATATAGATCTCTCTAGAACTATTGCTATGCTATATATATATATATATATATATATATATATATATATATATATGGAGCATAGCAATAGTTCTAATAAGCTCTTAATGATAAGTGTCACAAGAAAAAGCATTTAAAATCTCTATCTAGAAATATCCCTATCTTCAACCTGATCGGTTTCAAGTATTTGGCTCACCTCAGTGAGGAGCTAAGACATTCAACACTCTATCTAAAATACCAACTCAAAAGCCAGCACTTATCTAATATGTAACTACTAAGTAAAAAATCTGAAATTTTCAGACATGTGAATGTCTTTAAATCCAGCTATCTAACTTAAATAGATATATGGGTCTTAAAACATTTCAGCCTCACCATATATTAATAGCCTCAGCAATATAAAATCACTAAAGCCTCAAGGGCAAAATTATAATAATCAATAAATAATATTCATTAAGGCTGTAGCCTCAAGCACATGCATATAAAATGTGATAGTAGGGACCTCTACAGGTCTTAAACCACAAGCTTACACTTTGGAAGAAAAGAGTAAGCTTGTGGTTTAAGACCTGTAGAGGTCCCTACTATCACATTTTATATGCATGTGCTTGAGGCTACAGCCTTAATGAATATTACTTATGTAATCAGTGTGCGTTTAAATAAATTAATAATCAATAAAGCAAGTCATATATTGCACAACTTGTTTTAAGCTTGTATTACAGAAGTGTAATATAGAGAACATACCAATAGCTTTAAGAAAGTTCTTATTGATGTGCTGCAAGAGAAATCATTTAAAATATCTACCTAGAATTATCTTTATCCTCAGATCAATCAGTTTTAATCTTTTGGCTCACCCTCAATGAGGATCTAGGACATTCAATCACTAGTTATTTAAGTTAGATAGCTGGATTTAAAGACATTTACATGTCTGAAAATTTCATATTTGCTACTTAATAGTTATGTATTAGATAAGTGCTGCATTTTGAGTTGGTATTTTAGATCTAATGCCTAAAGGTCCTAGCTCCTCACTGAGAATGTATCAAAAGCTTGAAACCAATCGGTCTGAGGATAGGGATAATTGTAGATAGAGATTTTAAATGATTTCTCTTGCTCTTGCAGCACTTACCAATTAGAGCTTGTTATATCTATTTGTATGCTCTCTATATTACATATCTATAATACAAGTTTGGAAGATTTCTATCAAGAATTATATAGTAATAAAGAACAAGTGCCTCATATACCTATTACATCTTCCAAATTGCCCAGAATTTTAAATGAGAAAGTGAGAGGAAGGCTCCAGGTAAAGATGGAATTATAATTGATTATATTAAAAAAAACAGGTGAAGAAATAGAATTTTTTTTAGCAAAGTTATATACCAAATGTCTAAATGATAAAGATGTACCAGTTGATTGGAAGAATGCAGTGTTAATATTTATATTTAAAAAAGGTGATAAAGAAGATATTAGAAATTTCAGACCTATCAGTCTTTTATCAGTTTTGTACAAAATTTTTACTAAGATAATTACAACTCGTCTACAGAAAACACTGGATTTCCACCAACCAAGAGAACAGGCTGGATTTAAAAGTGGTTTTAGTACAGTAGATCATATCCAGGTATTGAAAGAAGTTATAGAAAGGACAAATGAATATGAGTTGCCATTATGCTTAGGATTTGTAGATTATGAAAAGGCATTTGATTCTATAAACATTTCTTCAGTGATTAAAGCATTGGATCATCTAGGTGTAGATCCAGGATATTGTCATATTTTAAAGAATATTTATAAAAATTCAACAGCAACAATTAGATTACATAATGATAGTAGGAAAATCAACATTGAAATGGGTGTAAGATAGGGTCACTCCATATCTCCAAAACTTTTTACAGCAGTGTTGCAAGAAGTATTTTGTGGATTAAAATGGAAAGCTAAAGGAATGGAGATTATTTAAGTCATTTAGATTTTGCAGATGATATAGTTTCTTTTGCAAATAATGCTTTAGAGATACAGGAAATGTTGCAGGAGTTATCAGATGAAAGTATGAAAGTAGGACTAAAGACAAATGTTAAAAAGACTAAAGTAATGTTTAATAGATTTTCTCAAAATATGAAAATAAAGATTGATTATAATGAGTTAGAAGAAGTTAACAGTTACAAATACCTTGGTCAGATTATTAATACAGATGGAAATAGAATGGATGAAATTAATCATAGAATTAAACTTGGTTGGAGTGCTTTTGGTAGAAATAACTTGATAATAAAATAAAATATGCCTATGTGTTTGAAAAGGAAGGTTTTTAATAAATGTGTTTTTTCAGTTCTTACTTATGGATCTGAAACTTGGACCCTTAATAGAAAAGTAATACAGAGACTTCAGACCACTCAAAGAAGTATGGAGAGATGCATGTTGGGAGTAACAAGAAGAGATCAATAACACAATGTATGGGTAAGAGAACAAAGAGGTGTTACTGACCTCATTGAAAAAATTAAAAGACTGGAGTTGGGCTGGACATATTTCTAGAAGAGATGATAATAGATGGACAATTGAAATTTTAAACTGGATTCCAAGAGATTGTAAAAGACCCAGAAAGAGACCACATGTGAAATGGATGGATGAAATAAGAAAATGTGCAGAGGTGTTGTGGAGAAGAGAAGCTAAAGATAGGAAAAGATGGATTGAACTTGGAGAGACCTTCATCCTGCAGTGGATTGACAATGGTTGATAATGATGATGATGAATATTAGTTTAAACAAGTCACACAATATATGACTTGCTTTATTGATCATATATATAGTAATACAATTCCATTTTAAAAAGTTATGAATTATAATAATAAAATAAAGTAATGCAAATATAAAGAAAATGACTGTAATAAACTGAGAAAGGGCATACATAAATAAACGCCAAGTATGCAAGTTAGCTGAGAAATGATTTATAAGATTGGCTGGCACATGAATAAAATTAATAAATTTAAATTAACATATTTCTAATTTATATAATATTTATTTAATATTTTCTCTAACTACACATTAATGAAACCATGGACAATGAGTTTGTAGATACAAAGATCTATTTTATAGTTGTAATTTTATAAAGTCTTGGTTTGAAATGTATGCATGCGAACTACAATCAAATCAATTAACAAAATAATAAATTTAAGATAATATTTAAATAATTATATTTTAAAGTGCAGAGATTATTTTTGAATATGTTAAACATTGAAATTGTTAATATGCATATACTCAGTATGAAAAATATATATTTGCAGTACAGATTAAAATATAAGAAAAATAAAAACTGAAAGAAAAAAAGTACTTTGAAAAAAGTTACATGTAATGAAAATAAAATAGTTGATTAGTACACTTTAGGATTAAAAATAGAAATGTTAGTATTGCAATATATTTTTTTTATAATAATATTTTAATTAGCCCTTCCTAAATTTAAAAAAATATGGGTTCAATGTAAGTTGAGTCCAATTATATGTAATAAGTGCATTTACAATATTAATATCAATAAAAATAAACCCAAGATGTGTTATTAAGCAGTGAAGCAGAACGGCTAAGATAGGTGAAAGATAAGGATAACTGTTACCTCAGCATCCATAGAAATATGACTATTCTCTCTTTTGAAACTGACAACTTTTGAACCGCTCTAAATTTTATATGTAAAGCTTGTTCATTATCTCAGAAAGATTTAATATTCACTTGTTCTGGACTCACAACTTGTCACAGGCACTGCAAGTAAATGTACTGATCACAATGTCACAAAATAATTGACTTAAAATCTAACGGATTAACTTTTGTGAGTACATTTGACTTTACCATTTTGTTGTTTGTCTTCAGAAAAATAAATAACATACACTAAAACAAACAAAAAAATTATTTCAAAGATAAATTTATATTTTATAAATCATATTTAACTAGCTTATTGCACATTTAATAATAATTATTACTCCACTGTATTTTTTAATATAAAAATTCTCAATGCATAATAATTCTATGTTTGTTTGTATGTATGCATTTATTAAAATTTTCTGTTTATTAGCATCTTTTATCCTGTCAATACTTTGTGAAAAACTTTTTCGAATGTGTTCTTGAACTTTTAAAATTTGTAGCTGTTAGTTTTAATAAACATTCTTTTTGATCTTGTAGTAAGGATTGCTCTCTCTTTATATATATATATATATAAAGAGATATATAAATGTATATAGTAAAAGTTTATTATAATTTTAATATATATATATATATATATATATATATATTAAAATTATAATAAACTTTTACTGATAAATATTTAATAGAGAATTTCCAAATGCTTGAAATTTTGATACACTGTGGGTAAATGTGTAAATGAAAACAAACATTTAAGGAGCACTAGGAATAGAAAAATCAGTCTTTCAACAAAAAGGTGGTGTCATAAAGTAAAAAGAAAAACAAATAAAATTGATTTGCACCAACCATTATGTTTAAATCAGTTCAGAGAAAACAAGTAAGAGCAATTAATTGCTAGGAAAGTAAAATTATTTCATAATTATGACTTCATTGAAATCATATATGATGTATAGCAATGATTCAATTTCTGATCATACTGTATAAACTGGACAAATTAATTTTTGATATTATGTTTAAATACGAAGATGTCAGCATAGCTTTTTATTGTTTGGTACTTAATGGCTATCCAATATTCTGACATGTTCTGATTTACATCTTTCTATATGGAAATATATATATATATATATATATATATATATATCCATATAGAAATATATACATATATATATATATATATATATATATATGTTTGTATGGGTATTATAATATAATAATTTTAATTGATGTTATTGATAAAAATATTTTAATGTGTGAAAAAGTCCACTTATAATTTTATTTAAAAAAAACACAGTCAGAGATGTTAGTAAACTGGTGTTCAATGAAAATACCAAATTTTTAATGCTTTTTTGCATTTAAAAGAATTTTCTTTTAAGTGCTGCTCTAGTTCTTATACAGAAATAAAATGTTACAATAAACATATATATGTACTTTTTCTAATTTCATATTGTATTATCTTTTACCAGTGAATCAGATATTTTTTAAGAACAAAAAGGCACTAATGGTTTTCTATTTTCATTGGTTACTGTGTTATTAACGTTTGTTTTTTTCTAAATAAAATTATAAATGGAAATTTCCACATATTAATTATATATATTGTAACTTAAAGAAAAAAAGAAAGGTATAACAAGATGTATAGATAGATGTCACAATGCTCAGTCGATCAATCAAAACTCCTGATCAACTGAAAGTCAACATGTTGGGCTTACCAAAAATGTGACCTTAAAAGGCAGAGTCTTATAACCAAAATGTAAACTCAATATTATACTAAAAATAATAGCTTATAATAATAATATTTAAATGATAATAATATAGGATGAGCCTATAACAAAATAATAAGCTTAAAAACAGATAAATGGGCTAGCTCTAGTTTACATATGCTGCAATAATAAGAGCAAAAAATAAACATTAATATGATAAATACAAAACCATTAAATCAGGAGAAGAGTTCTCAGATTCTCTTCAAATATAATAACTCTTAAAATCTTAAGCATATGACATAAAAAAGTTTGGTTACTTTCAAATCATCTTTCTTAGCACATTCTAAAATACAACCAAATCTTATTATTATAATGGTTATTTTCCCACAATGAGCATATTTAAGGTATAGTTCTTTATTAGATTAATAAATGCCATCTTTTATGCCACATAGTCTTTCTTAAAATAATTTGATTTTAAACATAACAATTTTTTTTTAAATAATTTTATAAGTAAATCTCAGGATTCTTTTATGATAAATTATCTCATAATGAATAATTTTGTTCTCTTTCTTTCTTAAAAATTAACCAAAAATGTGATCCTAGTAAAACAATAATAGCAACTGGATATGATTTAACCATTAAGATAATATCTTATTGATTCAAATAATTACTAAATTTATAATTAAAATTAAACATGAAGAAACTATTAAATTAAAATAATTGTAATACACTAGGATGACATTAATGATATCATGAGTAGGAAAGAAATTTCATTATTATCACCATATTATACTAACAGGTTTTTTCTTAATCTTTTTCTAAAATAAAATTAAGCCATCTTATTATCTTAACTGATGGTGAATGTAATAAAATGATCTTATAGCTTTATCAAAATAAATGAAATTGACTAAAGTGATCTTATGCCAGTTGAATAAAATGGTTTTATCATTTTTAATTAAATAAAATAATCTTCTTCTTTGGTGTAATCTTAACATTAATATATAATTTTAAATAAATTGACTTTCACATCATATTGCTTTATATTTTTATGCTCTCAATGCATAAAATAAACAAATATGATTATGTGGTAATATTATTAGATTTCTGAAAGATGCAGATGATGATAAGAAAATATATAAGCATTAATTAATAATTAAAATAACATTTATTGACATTTATAACATTTAATAGGCAAATATCAAGCTATTTCATAACTGTATAACTTAAAAAATTACTTGAAATTTCCCCATAATAGAAACAACTTAAAGGAAAATGCTGTGTTACAATTTAGAAATAATAGTAATGATATCCAATAATTAACAAATCCTATTATGGCTTTGATAAATTCAGTAAGTTCTCATATTTAGTACACTATCTTAGTATTATAAAGTCCCTACCTAGGTGTGACTATTCAGTACATTAAGTAAAATATACTCTTACCAATTTTTGGTTGATGATGAATACTGATTTGTATGTATACAATTTATAATTATAAATTTAATATCAAATATCTACCTAGGCACACCTGAACCCAATCACTCAGATTAACAAAGTGAACTGAAGATTTGAATGGCATATTGCAGTACCCCCAGGATATCAAATTGCCAGAATAAAGTTATAATAGTGCATTGCACATAGCTTTAAATAGAATATATTACTAAAATATCTATATTAAGGGATAGATAATCAAAGCTAAAAGATTGATAAGCAAAGGGAAAATGAAATGATGGCTTGAACTCAAATAAGCATCTATCTATAAAGGCAATAATTAGCTAGAACATTGTCTCTAGTCAGAAAATATGAAAATAAATCACCAGAAAACAGTGGGGGTTTTCTAAATATAGTGTTAGATGCTTAGTATCACAGAAATATAACAAACTCCTTGGCATAATAACATAAACTATGAGAGAGATGACTGCTACTATCCCCTAAAACAATGATAAGCAAATAATGTATAAAATTACAAAACAATAAGTATATCTATATATAAAATTGTGGCATAATAATTAAACAATAAAATATACATCAGATTCTGAACTCTTCCCACATTTACACACAAAATGGGACAAGTATAATACATCTTAAAATAATAATCTGGCAATTATTTGAGAACTTAACATGAAAATATCTGTTAAAAATTGTTTATAAAAATTATACAGAAATGCATATAAATAAAAATATGGAATTTAAAATAAAATAAATATTAAAAAGTAACATTTATACTAAATACCAATAAAATAAAGAGTCATTAATCTTAATATTCATACAATTGTGCTTGATAAACTCAATAAAAAGTTCTTGAATATTCTCTAGACTTTTGGGATATCCAGGTAATGTTATAAATTAAGTTAACACACACAGCAATTGAAAAATATAAGGTAAGTAGATACTTGAAGTTACTAACACACATAAAAGTTTAGCTATTCTGCTTGGATTACTGAAGACAAAACAACTAGAATAACAAATACAATGAACACTATACATTTTATGTAGCATATTGTATAAAAAAAATAAAATTTCTTTTAAGGAGCACAGCTTATCATCTATTGATGTATAATGGACAGTATTTTTTTTCTGAAATGGAGCACAATAATATTGGTAGCATTTAAATGAATATTTCTAGAGACTAAATTCAGTATAATACATTTAAACAAACTTTTTGAAGAGCAAACATATTTGAGTTAATGGAGTTAACATATTAAAAAATATACTTCTTTTAAAATTAATGGAAATATAATCACAATTGTTTTACAAAGTTAGCATTTGTAATTACATATTGATGGGTAAAATTAATTTCTTGCAGATACCAGCAATAATAAATGAATTGTATATCTTTTTTAACATAAGACATTTTATAAAATAAACATACTAAATAAATTGAAGTCATTTATTAGTTGTAGGCCAATTAATATGCATACAGTCAAAGTTGTGTTTTATTTTCCATTTAAACATAATTTTATTTTTAATAAGAAGATGTTTTTTTAACATAATGTACCACCATAGGACTTAATATTCAATTTTACTGCAAAAACTAAATGTCACAACACACACACACACACACACATAAATCACTGTTAAATGCTATATTAGTAAATATAATCAAAGTAAAGCTAGATAACAATGCAAATATTAGCAAAATCAAAATTTACCAAATTTTCTTCATCTGATGTATATATTTTTACTTATTAGAAAAATAAACTTCCCAAGTGAAAAGCTCATATAAAAGTCACAAATATAGGTATTCACAGAATTCCCTACAATTCAAAGACTGTTGTCACTTTCCCTCAACTTTAATCAGAATCCTTATAATATTGATGGACTAATACATTGTACAGGCTTAAACCTGCATTTATATATGTGGGATTCAAACTCAGACTTTCACATGACCCACTACTCTCAGTGCCATTTCATATTGCTGACCCACCTGATCACACACATGTTGAAAAGATAAATAATCACCAATATACATATTTAAACCATTAAGCATCACATGATCACATTTCCTATACTAGCACATTAATTGTTGATAAACAGAGCAAAACTCTCCATACAGTATTGCCACCTGTGCTAAACAGAGTAATCAATCCCTATCTAATGCCTACTCATCCAACATCCCCAGACTAGTTTCTGGCTTGTGGCCTTCGTCAGTGAGGAGATTTGGATCTGAGAGCACTCTAGCAACCACCTTTTATCTCTACTTACCTACAAAACTATGAGAATGAAATTGAAAACACAAAAAAATATTTTCAATCTAAGCTCAATAGCTTATATACTCATATGGGTCTGAACTCAGTTCAGCACCTATACATTTTGGTGTCTTTGGCTCTTTTACAACCATAGCCACCACTATCCTATTAGGCAGGATTGGTGTTAAACATTAAGCATCACATGATCACATTTCCTATACTAGCACATTAATTGTTGACAAACAGAGCTGGCATCCATTGATTACTCTGTTTAGCACAGGTGGCAATACTGTATGGAGAGTTTTGCTCTGTTTATCAACAATTAATGTGCTAGTATAGGAAATGTGATCATGTGATGCTTAATGGTTTAACACCAATCCTGCCTAATAGGATAGTGGTATCTACGGTTGTAAAACAGCCAAAGGCACCAAAATGTAAGGGTGCTGAACTGAGTTCAGACCCATATGACTATATAAGCTATTGAGCTTAGATTGAAAATATTTTTTGTGTTTTCAATTTCATTCTCATAGTTTTGTAGTTAAGTAGAGATAAAAGGTGGTTGCTAAAGGGTTGCATTAGATCCTAAGATCTAGATGCAGTGCTCTCAGATCCAAAGCTCCTCACTGATGAAGGCCACAAGCCAGAAACTAGTCTGGGGATATTGGATGAGTAGGCATTAGATAGGGATTTTATGCACAAGCCTTCTGGCATCCATTGATTACTCTGTTTAGCACAGGTGGCAATACTGTATGAAGAGTTTTGCTCTGTTTATCAATATACATATTTCATACTAAAACAGCAATCATCAGTTGGTCTAGATTACTATCCTCACACATATATACAATCATTGCTCAGCTTTATATTAAGATGGCCAATCTTCATACTTTAATGGACAGGCTTCAAACTATTCCAACTCACAACTCTTCAGACTTCCATTTCATTGAAAATCTGATGATGGAATTTTCAAAGCCTTTGTTAGTGCCAAGGTTGTCATCCTAAAATGATTAATCAAAATACTTTGACTATTTTTATGGTTTATTATTTAGGTAAAATATTTGTATCACTAAATATCTTATGACCAACATCTCACCCAAATATAAGCTTAAATATATATTTATTTTTAACTCTAATTTTATGAATTATAACTCTTTCATGAAAGCTCAATTTGCTTTTCCCTGTATGACTCTGATAACAGCAACATGCACTTTCATAGGTTATTGTAAAAAGTTGTAGATAGTAAAAATATTTCAAGAATAATTTATAAAATTTGTTGCAACTGTTTTAGACTCTTATAGAGGAGTGCAAATTCAGTCTTTCAAGATAAAAAAGTCAAAATTTCATTAAAGTATAATTAAGAATAAATGTCCTAATTCAGAGCCTTAATGGTCATAAATTATTGTTTAGTGTTGCAAAGATTGTCATTGATGAACACCATGAAATCAAAAAAAGAATTAAAAAGATTTATTTGAAGAATCATTTTGAGTCTGAGTCCATCACTCTTATGAGAAGTTTAATTGGAAATTGTCTCTGAATTGTGATTAGTCTGTGTGTACAAATATTGTTTTTGTTTGTAGTTTTTACTTGATATCTATTTGTTTATCTAATATGCAAAATCAGGTCAGGTGATGAAGAAAACTTTATAAATTTTAATTTTTCTAATATTGTTATTATTTAATTTAGATAATAGTCTTATATGATTATATCTTAGTAAATTAAAATTCAAGAATGTTCTAGTGCTGTCTTATTACTGTTAGTTTTAAGACAATAATATTATCGCGGTTTTTTAGAAAATAATAATTTTTTTATCAAAGATTTAAAAAAAATGATGATGATATATGTGCATATTTTCAAGTTTTTTTTTTTAATTGTATATTTCTCTTCTCATTTTTATCATATCACAAACATTCATCATCATAAAATCTTTGATTACCAGATAAGTTAGAACTAGCAAACACCCGAATATCCACGCTCATGTTGAACGTTCGATATTTTATTCCTTTTGCTTTATTAAAACTTTAGGACTGTTACATCAGTTAACTTAATCATATTTATATGCAGAGACATAATATGTTCATTCAAGGCTTAATCTATGTAATATTATTATATTTGTTACTAACTGCATTTATTTTTAACATCTTTTTTTTTTTGTCTAAATAAAAAAAAAAGAAGTATAAATGAGAGTGAAGAAAATAGTCACAATATATAATTTACATTTCATATCATCACATGATCGATTTCACATCTGGAGAGTAGAGCTAAATTTTTTCTCAATTTAAAAAAAATCAACTTAAGTCGTAAAGTATGTTACGCCGCTTTCTTATGATAATAGCTTTCATTTTATTCTAAGCAAACACATTTTATCTATTAAGATCTCCCGCACTCCCTTACTAAAGAAACAACTTACAATTTAATTCTATAAATATATTTTAAACAAATCATCTTTAATTACTAGAACTACTTTTTATTTACAAATTCAAAAACAGTACACGCTTAAAAAGATTCAAACTAAAAATTGTTTTTATCTTAAAATAAATAACGAAAAAGAAATATATCTCATATATAAATAAAACAACATACATTTCTTAGCTGTACACACTATTTAAAAACAGGAGCGCTGACTTTTATCAGAAATTACAGTTAACCTTCTTGAAGATTTTTATGGACTACAAATAATTTTTGTTTAAAGGACTATTACATCAAATTTTCTTTTTTTTAAAAAAACTATTGTGTATTTGTTTCTTTCAATACAGAAAAAAACAAACAAAATAAAACTTCATTTTTTTAAAAATAATTAATTGTGAACTGGAAAAAACGACTATAAATAAATGTCTACAAAAGAGTTCATATGAAAAGTAGTATGGGGGACCAAGCTGAAAATCATGAAGCAAATCTCTTAGGCCAAAGAGAAAATAAAGTTGGCAAAACATGACACAGGCAAAAGAATATTCAATGTACACGGATTAATTTCAAGTTAGATATACATATACTGTATAATGTAAAAGAAGTTTTAAATAATAGTTGCTATTAATTTTACATTAAATTTTTCAATATTCACGATAATACTAATATTTTAAAATTTAATTTTAGAATATTTTTTTTTAATATTTTAAGAAGAAAAAAAGATTGAATAATTTCTAGATTGACTTGAAATGGTTGTGGAAAAGGTTTTAAAAAAAGAAAAGTTATATTTCATTTCTGCGTTTAAAATAAAAATTTTGCAATGGAATTTAGCTGTTTCAGAAATTAATATTTATGCATATAAATAAATATATTCAGAACCAATATTACCATATACAATTTTGATACATCAATATAAAGAATTGAGAAGTGTAAAACCTGGAGACCATGGATCAATTATAAAATTAGTTTACACATATTTTGGTACGGTTTTGATATATTCTAATTATATTATGTATTACTTATTACAAATATTTACTATTTACATATGTATTCAAGAGTAAGATTTATATATGTAAATTCTTGCTTATTTACATGAATTTTGAAAAAAAATATATATGATGGTATCCGAGTTAGATGTGCATGTGTGCATATATAAAAATACAAAAATATAATAATGATGAAGTAATTAAAAACAATAATTAAAATATTTGAAGGACAAGTTAATAAAATTGAAATAACAAGACATTATCTATAAAATTAAATTTCTGCTCTATTAATATTGTTTTTAGAGGTATAGTTAATTATACAATGGAAATCTGAAAAATAAGAAAGTTAAAATTTTTTAAGGCATCAGTTCACTTAAAGCATTCAATGGCAACAATTTTATGGCTTGTCCATGATTAGTAAATCCAAGATGATACTTTACCTGTACCTTTATTTGACCACCAGTGAAGTATAGAGTAAAAGACTGTGCAGTTTATTACATAATTGCGAATATAATGCCTCATAAATCATATAATGATTTATTCGAAATTACTCCTAGATTGCAATAAGGTCAATAGAATTAAATACAACTAGTTGAATGTACAAAGAGGCAAAACTCTCCATATAGTAGGGCCATTCAGGGCAAACTAGAGTAATCAATGGATGCACTGAGTGATGCTACTGCATTGAGAGTTTTGCCTCTGTGAAAAACAGCTTGTGCATGGATAAAAAATGATAGGCATGTGGTGTTTGATGATTTAATACCCATCCTGCCCAAATCTATAAAAAAGTCAGATTTACTCAAGTAGAAAAATGTATAAAATTTGAAAGTAAAGTCCTAAGATAAAAATAATAAGTCTTTCTAAGTAGAAAATGGAGAAACATATTTTAGCATAAAAAACAAACAAATTATAATTATTGAATTAATTAATTACTTATATATTTAAGGCTATAACCTTAATACTATGCACCTTGAGTGTTCAATTTTCCACTACAGGGACCTTTGCAAATCTTCACACAAGATTATGACTTATAAATATAACAATGGCCACTCTTATTTTCAACCTACTTTCTAATTATATAGGAAAATCTTGTGTGAAGATTTGTGCAGAGGTCTCTTTAGTGGCAAATTGAATACTGATTAAAAATATACAGAGTTTTAAAGAAAAGTGGAAGAGAATGATGGTTATAGGAGATATGAATGGGCATATTAAAGAAATTGATGATGTAGACAAGAAGAATGGACAGCTTTTGAAGGAATTTTGTCAGAGAGTAAATTTGAGCATTAGAAACTTATCAAATATTTATGAGGGACAATACACATGGTCTAGGAATAATATATCCCACACAATAGATTATGTATTGGTAGAGAAAGAGGGAATGGATAAAGTATGAAAAATTAAGGTGTTTGATAATGAAGAGAGAGTATGTAATAGTGATCATAATTTCTTTGTAATTGAAATGGTTAGTAATGTGATGGAACATAGAAATAAAAGTAGAAACAATAGTGAAAGATGTGGATGGAGAATGAATGATAAAAATAAGTTAGAAGAGTATAGAATACAAGTTGAAGAAACCATGGAAGAGTTGGTTGGAAATGAGTATGAGGACTGGTGTGATGAAATAGAAAAAGTGGCAAATAGGGTTTTAGGTGAGAATATTCAGAAGAATAAAAGTAATAAAAAATGAGAGTGAGTAAAAGTGTAAAAGAGAGGAAAAAAGCATGCAGAGAATATAAGTGTGCTATTAAGAACAAAGAAAGTGAAAAAGATATTAATGTTAAATGGGAAAAGTACTTAGAAAAGAAGAGGTTAGCTAAAATAGATAATTATAGAGAGAGAAAGAAACTAAATAGTAAATTATTGGATGATATTAATAAAAGTGGAAAAGATGGGAGTAAAAAAAAATGGAATTACATTAAAAGGAGGAATTTAGGGGAGAGTGAGATAGTACTACTAGATGAGAAGGGAGTAAAGTGTAGCTCTAGAGAAGAATTAGAGAGAATATTGAATAGTTATGTAGTGGATATAGAAAAGATGTTAGATGTAAAGGACAGAGGGATAGAAAATATGAAAGCATATAGTAATGAGAATATTAGCTTTACAGAAAAGGAACTGAATGAGGCAGGGAAGAAATTGAAAAGTGATAAGGCAAGAGGGTTAGATGGATGGGCAGCAGAGATGGTAATGAATTTAGGGCATAGGGCAAAAGTAAAGTTACTATCATGTTTTAATAAGATGGCACAGAAGAGAGTTTTTCCAGGTAGCTGGAGTAATACAAGAGTAAGATTATTATTTAAAGAAAAAGGTAAGGATAATAGAAAGTTAAATAATTATAGACCAATAGCGGTAACATCAGTTTTATATAAAGTTTTTTCATATATGGTGTCTGGAAGAGTTGCAAAGTGGATGGAAGAAAATAATGTAGTGGGGGAAATGCAAGGAGGCTTTAGGTCAGATAGGCATATAGGAGATAGTTTATTTGTAGTTACACAACTTATAGATATGAGTAGAAATTCAGGTAGACAGTTATATATGAGTTTTATAGATATAGAGAAGGCATATGATAGGGTGAATAGAAGTAGATTATGGATAAGTTTAGAAAATCTGGGAATGGATGAAGCTTTAGTGGGTATTATTAAGAAATTATATGAAATTATATGAAAATAATTACTATACATATCAATTAGGGGATATAGAATCTGTTAAAGTTAAAAATTTGGTGGGACTGAGGCAAGAATGTCCTATGTCACCTATTTTGTTTGTGTTGTATTTGAATGAAATGGAGAGAACAATAAGAAGTCTCGGAAGAGGGATAGAGATACCATTAATAGGTGGCAAGAGAGTATGTACATTGTTGGGTCTTTTTTTTTGCGGATGATGTCTTTTTGTGTGCAGAAAGAAGATATGGAAGTTATGCAGAGGACCTGCGCAAGGGTGGGTAAAGATATGGGGATTAAATTTAGTGAAGAAAAATCAAATATAATGATGGTGAATACTGTGGAATGAGAAGACAAAGATTTCTTATTGGGGGATATAAAGTGTGGTGAATAGATATAATTATTTGGGAATCATCTTGAGTAATAAGAATAATTGCTTAGATAAATGGAAGAAAAAATTGATAAATGAAGCAAAGAAAAGAAAGGGATTGATAAAGAAATTAACAGTGTTTTCATATAATAAATATGATGTAGCTAGAATTGTATGGAAGGGAGTGGCAGTAGCAGGGTTAACATATGGCAATGATGCATTATGTGTTAGTAAAGGGGTATTAGATTGCTTAGAAAAAGTACAAAGGGAAGTAGGAAGACATGCATTAGATGCTGAGGTATGGACAGCAAAGAAGGCAATTCAAGGAGAAATGGGATGGTCAAGTTTTCATATGAAGGATGCAAAAAGCAAATTGAAAATGTTTGATAGATTGCAGTTTATCGATAATAAAAAAATAGCCAAAATAGTATTTAATTAGGTTACAAGTAAAGGGCAGGCAACAAGATGGGCGAGAAAGGTAATGTGGTATGCAGAAGATTTGGATAAAGAATTTATGTCAGTATACTTGTACGAAAGGTGGAATGATTGTGTTAGGAGGATTGTTAAGTGTTATAGTCGTAAGGAATGGGATAGAAAAATAAATGCATTAATAAAGAATAGGGAGTTGGAGAGATACAGAACTAGTATGGAGAGTAAAATGAGTTTAAATATATATTAGAAGTAAACAGAATATTGGGTGTGAGTTAATTTATGATAATAGTAAGGAAAGTAGTTTATTGTTTAAGGCTAGAATGGGATCTTTAGCAACAAGAGAATATACACGTAAATGGAAAAATATGGGTGATTTAGTCTGCAAGTTGTGTAAGGAAGGCATTGAAAATATTAGGCATCTGTTACTTCAATGTAAATGCTTGGAAGCAGAAAGGGTACAAATAATAAACTTATGGAAGATTAAATATGAACAAAGCGATTATACAGAAAGTGAGTTATTGGTTTTTATGCTAGGTTTTGGAAAAGGGAGGTTTAGATATGAAGGTCATGGAGTTGACAAAGATTATGTTGTGGAAATGGGATGGAGCAGATTATGGGAAAACTTAGGGTGGACAATGGAAAAGGAAGGTAAAGTTGTTAACAGGTTTCTCTGAGCATAGCTGCTGAGAGATTCCTGACTCCGTTTAAGGAGAAGTCACAGTGCATCACATCACATCACTGAAGGCACATAGTATTAAGGTTGTAGTCTTTTATATATATGTACTTACATGCAGACTATGTGTTTAGTAAATTAATATTTACAACTTTATATTGAATTAATTAATGTAATCTGTCTCTCTGTCTCACACACACACACACACACATATATATCACTTGATTATATTTCTTATATATATATATGGAATAAAGTAAAGGATAGAAATTAATATAGAGATATTACTCATCACATGAAAGTAGCTATTAAAATAAAATAAAAAAGCCCGAGATATCTAGGGAAAAAAAATACCAGAATGTGGAATATGTGATATAGTTTTAATTTATAAAGTTGATTAAATAAAAAATTAATAGTGACATAAAAAAAATGAAGAATCACCAAGATCAACCCCAAGTTGCAGGAGACACAGTGATGTCATATAGTAGGGTAGATTAGGGGAAAAAACAAAGAGCTGAAAAATCTTAAAAATTAAAAAATAGAACAAAATAAAATCTGTCATAAGTAAAAATGCTCTTGCAAATGATGGAAGATAAGCTAAAAGAAAGAAAGAAGGCCAAGAAAAAAACATGATATAAAAAAAAAAGAAAAGAAAAAAAAAAAAAAAAAAAAATATATATATATATAATATATATATATTTATATATATATATATATATATATATATATATAAAAAAAATAAAAAAAAGAGAGGAAGGAAGGTGATGAAAGAGAAATATAATATTTATATTTTATTATTATAAAAAAAAAAAAAAAAAAAAAAAAAAAAAAAGAAAGAAAAAAAAACAAATGGAAAAAAGTTAAAAAAAAAAAAGAAAAAAATAAAAAACAATTATTAATAAAAAATAAATATTAAAAAAAAAAAGGAAAAAAGGAGAATAAATTTAAAATGAAAAAAAAAATTTTGAAAAGAAAAAGAAGAAAAAACCACATTTTCTATCCCAGAAAGAAAGAAATTAGAATGTACATTTCTAGATATATTGCTGAGAAAGATAAAGGTTCTTCAGAATAAAAAAAACAAATGTAATCAACTATTAGAAAATTAAAGAATAAAGAATGTGAGAGTTGATGCTATTGTAGAAAGAAGTTTAGGCAAAACTGAAATTAATGGTTATAATATAAGATAAGATGATGTTAAATAGCAAAAGTTGTTGATGAATCAAAGCCTAGAGAACTATTCAAAATTGACAAGGGAAGAAGGATGATCCCATGAGACTATGGAAAATATCCTAATTCTGTGTGATATTTGTTCACGTGAAATTATTCCCAGAAATGGCTGGAAACACCAATGGTTTACCTTGATAATTATTTCTCTGTAAATGGGAAGGAAGAAGACACTAGTTAAACAATGTCAACAAGAAATTTATAGAAAGCATCTATTCCAGGTGAAACTCTTATGCCTGATAATTATAAAGATTACAAAAACAATAGGTCTGAAAACATGAACAAAAAAATAATAAGATAATATCAACTACCAAGTATCATATAAAAGACATCAAGTGGAGGTTGGAGAAAACTATATACAGTTTTCAGAAATGATGTATTTCATACAGATTCTTAAAGAATGTTGTTTTATCAAGTCTTTAAATCATGGGGATTACTCACCTTAAAAGCAGACAATAATTTGTAGTGGTGGATCAAATATCAAACAGGTTGAAAAGCTCTTCAAAGACCAATGACAATAAAGGATTTCATAATAATAAATTATAATATTAACATTAGCATAATAAATATGTATGTAGTGTGAACTGAAAAAAAGATAATGAAATGATGATAATTTGACAAAGTATAATAAAAAATTATTATTGACCAGAATTAGTTAAAGCCCAGGTTAAAGAAGGTGTAGATATTAATCTGAAACAAAAATAAAAATTCATACTTATTTTATTTTTTGATAACCACAGATGTGATTATGGATTATAAAACAAAGCCATAAATCGATGATAAAAATTAGACTTTTTTATATTTATCATTCATTTAGTTAGCATTATACTGGCTATGTTCAAATCACTGATTGTAAATATTGTTACATAGAATAAAAAGAACCCATTCAATAAGGACTGATTGGGAAAAAAATGAATTAGATGAAGAGTTTGTTGAGAAATGTCTTGAATGCCTGAGATGAGATAAAGATTGTAATTTCTTGGTTCTTAATTCTTATACTTCATATTCCTGGCCATATATCATATTATTCTTTTTTCCAGATAGAAACATTTCTGGTATATTCATATATAGTTATCATTTGGATAATTTATGGAGACCACTAGAAGATTAATACTTATTGTTAATAATGCATAGTTCATCTTCAAGTATTCATTTTATTATCCTAAGGTGATGCCATTGTATTAGGGATGAAATATAGTGATATGATAAAGTATTGATAAGGAGATGAAAAACTAAAAAAAAAGGAAGGATCTATATTTAAATTTAAGATTTGCATTGCAATATTTTTTTTATTTAAGAGGTGTGAATGAGCACCCAAAAAAAACAAACAAATAAATATATATTAAAAATAAAAAGCCCATAAAATCATAGATATTAGAAGAAGAAAAAAATAATCAAGATGAGGTGAAATGGCAAAAGTCAATTAAACAAAGATTTATTCTGAAAAAAAAATGTAAACAGATAAAACAATCAGATAAAAGTTAGATGTGAGATTATTTTAAACTATTTACTGAGGAGTTTTATGCCCTTATATATGGTCACACACATATATGATTTATGTTAAAAAATAAATTAAAATTAAGTATTTAAATCTACTCCAATATACAAATAAGCAAAGATATATTATGTATAAAAGTTTATATGAATAAAAAAAAAAAAAATTTCAGCTCTAAAAATTAATTAATACATCATAAAAGTAAATTGTAAATGATCACACTAGTGATATATCTATATTTAAATATTAAAGTAAAAAGAACAAGTGAATACTATTCACTGCATCACATTAGAGATATAGTTATACTTAATTCTGAAGAGGCAATAATAAAAATAAAAAAATGTAGTGAAGGACTATGTATCCAAAAGTTACATTTCTTAACACTATATACTGAAATGCAAACAAATTTAAAACACTGCAAATTTTATTTAAATTATATAATAAAATATAATTTTTTTTATTTATTTTCTGTTACAATCTAGACGTTGTTAAACAAATAAATAGGTAATTATAAAAGCCAAGGTGAAAAAAAAATCAGTAGTGATTATTTCTATTTGAAAGATATATCCAACACCAATATATACTAAAATGCAAAAAAAAAAAAACCTGAGAAACTATTTTTAAAATTATATTTATATAATAAAATATCTGATTAAAATTTTTTTTTCAGTTACAATCTAGAAATTATTTTTATAACTACACCAATACTGACTTTGGAAATCTTGATATTTATGAGATAGAGTTACACTTCAATATTATATATTCTAATGAAATACATGTTATAATCAAATTGAAGCCTTAAATGCAGTCATGCACCAATTCCAAGTTGGTCATAATCTTAAACCTATGCACCTGATATATATATATATATATATATATATATATATATATATATATATATATATATATATATATATTTAAGAATCATTAAATATTACATGATCACCATTTTTTACGCTTACACAAGTTGTTTTAACAGATGCTAAACTCTCCTAACAGTAGCATCACTCAGTGTAAGCCAGAATAATCAATAGATGCAGAAAGGTTTATACATAAAATCCCTATCTAGTGGCTATTCATCCAAAATCCCCAGGTTAGTTTCCAACTTATGGCTTTCATCAGTGAGGAGCCTTGGATCTGAAAGCACTGCATCTAGATCTTAGGATCTAATGCAACTTTTTACCAGCTACCTTTTATATTATTAGCTAAATATAAAGTGTCAAGCCCAAAATAAAAACACAATAAAGTTTTCAATTTAAGTTCATTAGCTTGTATAGCCGTATAGATCTGAATTCAGTTCTGCATCCATTTCTTTAGTATTATTGATTTTTTAATAATCACAGTCAGAAAAGTCCTATTGGGAAGGATTGGTACTAAATCACTAAACATCACATGATCATCATTCTTTATGCTTACACAAGCTGTTTACACAAAGGCTTGCTTTAATTGGTGCTATTGTATGGAGAGTTTAGCCTCAGATCAACTGTAATAATTTGCTGAGTGATCAAAGAAAGATGAGCTTTTAAGAAATATGTTAATTACATGATGTAATGAGGGTGAGTAAAATACCAAGTCAATGAGAGATGTACACCTCTTAAAAAATTGCCTTCATTAAGAGGAATCCCTTTTCACTCATTAGAGAAAATGACAGTACATTTAACGAGTTATTAACAAATTTTTCATATGTTATATTAAAATTTCCTAGTAGAAGGAATGGGTATAGTGAGAATGAAAACATGAAATTTATGGTAAAAGTAGAACTTTTAATTATCATTGGCACCATGGTTAAATAGACAAAGGCAATGTTTAGTGTTCTGTGGTAGAGGGAACAGAACTGCATGTATTCAGCTAGATATTATATTTTGAAAGAATTGAATGGGTTTTATTTAATCACTGATAATAATATAGTGCCTGCAGATGGCATACTTTGAGTATTTAGAAAAAAAATTGAAAACCTTTACCATTAAGATATGTAGCTGAATCTAATTGTGATCCACTTCATATTTTGGTTTCAAGTAAACATAGTATTTGTAGTTGAATAATGTCATACCATTTGCTAAGTTGATAATTTTTATCAATTGCATTTATGCCTCTAATATTAAAAGCTCCTATTCTAAATTTCAAATATATATTTTACTTGTTTACACAAAAAAATATAAACTAACTTAATAAATATAAATTATTTTATAAAACAATCAAAATTAAAATTTTATATTATCAGTTATTTGATGATTTACTGATGTTAGATCATTTAAATTAGTTATAGTCTTTATAATTTATGTTTTTAGAATTGATGCATCACGAGCTTTTATTAGATCAGATTACTTTTGAAATATGTTGTAAGCCTTATCATGGATTGCTTAATAAGAACATGATGCACTAATATTTATTATAAAGATCTAAATCTTCTATTGATAAATCAGAGACAGACTTTATATTAGCTAAATACATTTTGATTTTCTTTTTGGAGTTATCAATTATTAGAGGTGTGTCTTCTGCTTCACTATTGTCAGTTTATAATCCCTTGATACACCTTTTGTAGATTGGTCTACCTGGTTTGCATTTTATCAATCTATTGATAGTTTACATTAAGGGTATGCCACTGAAGTGAATCCATGATTAATGAAAACACTTTATCTATAATACTATTATTGTTATCTGAATCCATTACTATTATATTCATGTTATTTGATACCATAGTTTCCATTTGTTGTTAAATTTCTTTGATTTGGGCTTTGATTCTCATAATACAGTGTATGAAGTATAATTTAGGGCACACATTAATCAAATGTTCACATTTTCTACAGTGAAAGATTTGAAGATTTAATCCATATACCACTACAAGAATGTGGTCTCTTCATTGATAATCTGTGATGGGATTTTACTTGGATTTATATTTTTATGTAAATGAACTATATTTTATTGATGTTTTCTGAAGTAATGTTGCTTGGAAATCAATAATTTCTCAAATAACTTCTTTAACTTGATGAAGTTATTAATGTTACAATGTTTTTTTTAGTAATCCAGACATAATATTGTCTCTTAATGGATTTATTGCAACCAAAAGTTTGGTTGATCTTCTATTCATAAGATAAATTCCTCCAAAAATTTGAAGCTTGTTTATTTAAATGAACAAATCTTTTGGAAATCTATATTAAGAACAATATTTATTTGTTACCACAAATAATAGTGATTGGTTGGTGAATCTTTGAAAGCCTTTTTCTTGTCTAAGTTTTATAAATTTAAAGTATTGGTGATTCTGATATGGATGAGAAATGATCTAGTTTTATTAGATCATCAGCAGTGGATCATTGAAAACTTGGTGTCAAATTCTGCTTGCCTTTATTTGCTAACATTCTGTATTATTTCTTCCAATATCTAACTTTCCAATCACTTCTGCATATGTGACCTTGCTTGTGATACATATATTGTCTGTGACAGCAGACATCTTGATTTGCCAGAGATAGGGAAAAAATGAAAATTTAGTTTCCAAAGCTAATAATTTACATTTTTTAGAATATTGTGAGTAAACAACCTTTAAATTATTGCTTGACATAGTCTTGAAATTGAAATTTATAATTTGATTTCATCCATTATTATAATGTAATTTTATATTTTTAAATTTGTCATTATTACTAAAATCTCAGTTTGGATTTTCGTTTGATTTTTTTATTATGTTTATAGACCAAAATTTTGAAATTATTATTTGAAACCAATACTTCTTTGAAACACCCTGATTGTTTTATATTATTTAAATAAATTAAACAGTAGGAATGTTTATTTATAAACCATAACAATTTAACATTATCTGATGACTAACTATTATATTTTTACTTTAAAACAAAGTAAACTGGGTGACTTTTTTTCAATAACTGTTTTCACTTAATGGAAACATAAAAGGGTACTGATTTAATAAGTACTCATCATCACTCAAAACCACTGCTGACACAAGCAAATAATCCACATGAGGTCATGATATGACCATTCATTACAAAATCATAATTAACATCAATAAGTAAAAAATTAAAGTGCAAACTTTCTATAACTATGCAAGATCAAATCACGTGACTAAAATACACAAAAACACTATTTTCATCAATAATTCAAAAAGTGATTTTGTACAATGCTTGATCAAACTAAAAGCTTATTAAATATAAAATATATTACAATATATACCCATAAGCACATGTATAAATAACATAAAATTGATCTTATCAAGCTTATAATTTCAAAAAACTAATTCAAAATGGTGGTGAGTGCATACTAAATCAGTACCCATAAAAGTCTAGCTTGATAAGAAAATACAAACCCTTTTTATTTTTTTTATTTTTAAGTCAGTATTATTTTTAAGTATAATCTGTAAATTTATACAATTTCTAACATTGCTCCTAGAAAATAATTTATTATGCAAAATACTGCAAATAAAATTCAGGAAGGATAATAAAGAAAAAAATAAAATGTATATATATTCAACAAAAACAGAAGATATTTTATTAATACCTATAAGCATGTACAATACTCAGAATATAAAATAAGCTGTTTGAATATAAAATTTATAATTTTTAATGATATTTTTATTTTACATTTTTATTTTAGATAGTGTATATATGAAATCATATAGTTAGGTACAGTTAATTTGCAGTTTCATGGTATAATATGATGTACTTACTAGAAAGATTTTAGAAAAATAAGAAACTTCAAACAAATTATCTGTATAATTATTAAGTGATAAAATGATATGTAGTAATTATTAATAGTTAAAACATAAACAAAAAACAAAAATCATATAATAGTTACCTTGGACAATTTTTTTTCTTCCTCTTCCTCTGAGAGAGGATTTGGAGAATACTGATTCAAAATTAGAACTAGATATGCAACATCAACTCTTGATCATTCACCAACAGGTAATAAGATAAATCTTAGCTTAACTTTTAAGACAATTAATAATATATAATAAGTAAAGCAAATTTCACATGAATAATGTCTATTACTAATTATTGTATGTGAACATTAATATTTCTAATAAATCTTTGGGTTTTGACACAATTTCTGACATTATATGCTAATGAGTACATAACTATTCCTTTAAACTTTATATGTGTGGTTAGCATAATATCACTATTAACAAATAATACCTTAATTTATATCACTTTTCAGGGATTTGAACATTATAAAGACTCATACATTTTGTATAATAAAATTTCTTAGGACATGACTGAACACAAATTGGCATTTTGTGATTGTATCCAGTTTATATTTCTAGCATATAAATAAGGCTGTGAAAGAAGTGTGGATGAGCTCTCACAAATCTTCAAAATAAACAATATTCACTTAATTATTTTATTTAAAACATAACGAAAATTAGATAATTGTAATTAAATTTATGTAACTACATAAATGAATTAAAATGATAATAATAATAATAAAAATTCAATAACAATTAAATAATTTTATCAACAAAATAAGAATATATAAATAAGGGAATAAATACTAAATCAATATCTCTGATAACGTTCTCTAAATAAAATAAGTTTATTTATTAAGGGTTGTTATAAAAGAAAAGACCGCAGGTAGATGCAATGATGTGTAACTCTATGTGTTGCTCATACAAATACAAAATTCTTAAAAAAGGTTGCCAATAAATAGGACTTAAATATATTCTTATTGCCGTAAAATCTAAAAAATAAAATAGATGTTTATCTATGTCTTATAGATCCCAAATATTTCTCCTATCAAAATGGTATCTTCTTAATTTATCCTTTTATCTAAGTGACAACATTTATTTTTTCTCGATAAATATAATGTCAATATGGCCAATTTATATAACATTAAAATCTTAAACAATACATTTTATGTATGAACTATAGCCATGGACTAAGTATATATTTTTTATATTCTAATCTTATTACTACAAATGCATTTTAAAGCATTGTTTATTTATTTAAATAAACACAACTATAATGCGATACCATTTATGCATATAAGTACATAAGAAACAAAATATAAAATCTATAAGACAAGATGATCTTATAATTAATAAAAAAAATTAATAATATTATTATCTAATAATAACTTCTTTCTAATACAATAATACATGCAAATATCTTAGACCACTTTAAATATTGAAAGCATACTACCTGGTCTTTTTACTGATGAAAATGTTGATAATTATTAACACACGCAATTAAAATATTACACAAAAAACATAGTAAAAAAATAAGCTATTAATTCACCAATATCCATTAAAGTTTATGAATTATTTAATCAGATTTCTCTATGCACACATTTTTCTGTAGGTTTCTTTAATGGATTTTCTTTTATGAATACACTCATTATTTTATTCTTTTAAAATTCCATGTTATAATGTATGATGAGTTCAGTATCATTATTTTTCCAAAATGTTATTGACAGATAAGAATAGATCCTTCCAGTGCCATTGATTCACTTAGGGTATGATGTTTTGCTTTTGAAAAGCAATAACAAAATTGTTTATCCCATTTTCTAAATCTATTAAGAAGGTAATTAGGTCATTGATTCCTAAGACAACTAAGTTTTAAATTAATTATCATTTTTAAAAAGTGAATGATGTTATTCTGCTTCAATCTCCCATGGGATTAGATTTTATAAAATTAGCAAAAACACAACCATTAAGTTAAATTAAACTATTCATGTATGTTTAATTAAACATTCATGTATATTGGAAAACAAAAGCAAAATCTGATCTACACAGCATAGCAAGATTAATAATACCATAACTATTTGAAGACTTGAACATTTGGCTTTATTCTTAAATAATTCCATGATTAAAATTAGAATTTATCTAATAAAAAAATTATTGGCTTTAATGTCAGCAGTCAATTTTTCTGCTATTATTAAGTAATGTTTGATGATGTTGATCACAAAGGTTCACATTAATCTCTGAAAGTAAATGTTCAATGATTTCATCTAGACAAATATGGATGGCTTTAAGTGGGCATAATGGCAAATTAAATACTTAAAACTTATAAAACTTACCAAATGAATTTTTTATGCAGAGAACCCCAAATTTTGTCAAGCATTTGCTTTTATACTGTAGAGCACACGATTGAAAAATGATGTAGATTAAAACTTTTCTTTCACTTAATTTTGATTTTTATGTAAAATTTGGGAGTTGCTTAATGATAACCTTTTCCAAATGATGGGAATCTTTCTTCCAGCTTTCAACACAGCAAAACTGTCCATATTATATTACATTTCACATAATAAAATATTTTAAAACAAATTATTATAAAGCTAAATATACAATTAATTCCCCTTATTTTGATGTTTATTTTCTGCATTTTAACACAATATAAACATTACTTTGTTAGATGCGAAGTATAATTAACTATTTAATTACATGAGTATGGATCAATATCCCCATTACAAACATATATCACACCTCAACCCTTTCTATTTGTACTTTTCATCAATGCCTGAATTTCTTGCAGAAGTGTGCACAGTTTCATATAATTCCCAAATGTTGTAGAATTAAAATTAATCGATCAATATATAATCATCATAATATTAATGCACAAGTGCAGATGCATTTGCTTAACTTTGTCATCAAAGGATGCTGAAATGCATTGAAGAAAGGATAAAAATGCCTTTGCAGAATGATTGCACCTATGATATTCCACAGTATGTTACTAATAAATATAATAACTTGGCAGCCAAATTAAATTTGAGCATAAGTTTACTTTCTTAGACAATAAACAAAAGATCAACACTGCTGAAATGAAAAAAGTGGCTTCTGTCAATCTTACTAATAAAGCTCCACCCTCTGATATTAGTACTGTGTTGGAACTTGGACTGAGATTTGTGGGAAACCAATGGAAACACTCTATAATGGAGGCCATAGAAGACATAGAAGCTGCCATGATAAATAATCCACCCAGAGACAATTTCATCATCCAAATTGCTAAGATAATCTGGCACAAACTGCTGAACACAACTTTGAATGACTGGAATGTAAATATTAAAAAGACAAAACAATTTCTGGCTAATAACACAATCACATGTATGAAAAAGAATAAGAAAAATAGATTTCTTTTTATGGATAAAAGTGAATACATAAATAAAATTAATCTTCAAATCCACAAATTAAAATTTGAGGAAATTTCCAACTTTAATAATAAGCTGAACAGAGAGAAATTTATTTCTTTTGTGCTTCATGTTCACTGTAATAAGGTATTTTCAAAAGCAGATTATTATTGCATATATCCCTCCTCCTCAATAGCTCGTAGAATGTTTGCAAATGTCAAATTACACAAGCCAAATGCTCATCATAGGCTCATGTTGTATTTTGGTGGTGTACATTATTTTAATACTGCAAAAATAATAAACCAGTGGCTTATTGATGATAGGATTTGATTCTTATACTATTAAATCCTCATTTGATTTCATCACTCAAATTAAAAGTGCCATTTTGAAATCTGAGTTTAAAATTGTAATGCTTGACATAACTGAGTTATATGGCTCTATTAATTGAAAACTTTCGATTGATATTATCAATACTGAGCTCATAAATAATAATTGTCCACAAACATGCCTGTTTCATTATTGATTTTCTGCTCAAGCTGGATAATAATATTACAGCAATATTTGATGGCAAAGGGTTCCATATAAAAGATGGATAGCCTATGGGTCTTCTAATAAGTGGTATCATTTCCAGCATTTTTTTAAATTACCACAAGAAGCTGATTCTACCTAAATATTACACATCAGTATCTAACATATTATGTGCATGCTATGTAGATGATTTGTTTATTGCTGCACCTGAGAATGTCACAATAAATATTCAAAATGAACTCCAAGAACACACTGGTTTAACATTAAATATTTCATGGAAGAACTTAAAACAAGAATTTAGGTATCTGGAAATTCAAGTACAAGGATACACTACATAAATAAACTGCTGGAGATATGATGTTATATTCACCCAAATTCAAACTCACCCATAGCATCTAAATTAGCAAGGCTTTTCTCTTTTCTCTTTAGAAACCTCCACCTCTGTAAATTTGAATCCGATCACAAACTAACCTAATTAATTACTTAAAATATTTGACTAATGCCAGATTTAAATATGGAACTATTAATAAATAAGTTAAATATTTTTGTAATAGACTAAGAATTAATTGCTTTAAAGATGATAAACCATGGATGCCTACAATCTTATATACCCTCTTTATCCAAAAAGTTCTGCAAGACAATTGCTACTTCATTTAACTTAAGTTTTCATACACCATCAGCAACCAATAGACTTATTAATAATTCCAAAGATTGGATATCACCTGACCAAATATCCCAGGCAGTTTACAAAATACCATGCACCCAGAACAGATACAAAGCAGTCTTTTGTGGGGAAACTTATGCCACTCTAGCCACTAGAGTTTTACAATATCACTATTTATATAATAGAGCATGAATCAATTCGAAATATAGTTCAATATTTTTACAGCACCAAAGTTCTATTGGCCAAGCATTTGAAACCCTATAGGTACAAATACTTTTAATGGAGCAGAACAATGTAAAACATAAGGTAAAAGAGGCATGCTTTATAGCAGACAATGCCAATGCCCTCAATCGGAAGGAATCCTGCTTTTCCATTTCTAAAAAAAGTGGGACATTTAAATACATTGCATAAATTTGCATACATTAAGTTTATACATAACATTTTACCAGCACTTCCATCATATGCTATGAATATGGGGACTAGATATTCCTGAAAGCACTTAGCCATTATATTTTGCTTATTATTTATATAGCTTCACGTTTTCTGCACTTTAGCACATTAAATAATTTTCTAACATTTAGATCTTTTTTTGTTTAATGATAACAAACTCTAAATTTATCTATTTTAAATAACATAAAATTCAAATACATAATATATTATTCTCTGTATTTTTAAGAAGGTAATTTATATCCAATGATGCTAAGCTCTATTGTTTTAGACAAAAACTTTTTTTAGATATTCATTTTAATGTTTTTAAAAAGTAAAAAAAAATTTTTTTAAAAATGCTTATCACAGTAAAGCTTATGTTTATAATAAATAATTTTAGGATTATCAATATATTATATAGAAAAAATTTAATTGTAAAATAAAATGTTCAAATATGGAAGAATATTAACAAAACATTCACTATACCCCATTCAAAATAAAAGGGAGGAGTTTTCAGCTAAACATGTTAAGCAATTTTCTCAAGACATTTTTTTGTTTCTTTGACCATAAAAAATCTTGCAATTTTAAATTTATTTTTAATCCAGATCACACAAAAATATTATGTGTAGAAAAACTTCACGAAAAAAATAAATTAAGAGATGATTTTTATAAATCATATTAAATATTGCATAATAAATAGACAATTGACTACTGTCCATATCTGCAGTTCTCAGCAAATCACATAAAATCTGTTTTTTTACTTGCAAGATGTCAGGGTAGTTTTCTATTCTCTCGTATCAGCCACTTGATAGCATTGATGCTAATCAATTACACATACATATTACGATTCTGGGCCGGTCCTATGATTCTATCTATATAAATATTAGCTTTTTTAGTTTTGTAATAGGAAATTAGAGAACTAATAATAAATAATATTACTATTTAAAAAACAAAAATTTAGAAATTCATATTAAATTTAAAAATGATACCCGAATAATTGACGTTTTTTGGACAGTAATTAATCATAAAATGGGTTGTTTTTGTTTGTGTGTATATCAATAAAAAGTTACGGTATTTTTTTTTTTCCATGTGTCATAGCATCGGCCGGGACGCGAACCCACAACCGTCTGCAACCAACTACTTGCTTACATGGCTCTGCGATACCTCCCGGCTAACAACGCAAGACAAAAAAAATAATACGCAATTATACATTTTTCAATTTACATAAAATGTCCACATTCACGCTAAATTTAAAAATGATACCCGAGTCATTTGCTTTTTTTTTTGACAGTAACTAATCAGAAAGTGAGCTTTTTTTTGTTAGTGTGTATATATAAAAAGTACCGTTCTTTAAATATTACATTCAAAAATTATACCCGACTATTTTGCACTTTTTTTGGACAGTAATGAATCAGAAAGTGGATTGTTCTTGTTAATGTGTAGATATCAAAAGCTGTAATATTATTTAAATACTAAATTTAAAAATGATACCCAAATAAATTTTTTTTGGTATTGACAATAATTAATCAGAAAGTGGGTTTTATTTTCTTTGTGTGTATATATAGAAAAAGTTACGGTCTTTTTTGAATAGAAAATAATACGCAATTCTACATTCATCAATTTATCCACAGCATTTAAAAATTCACACTAAATTTTCAATGATACCCAACTAATTTGCTTTTTTTTTTGGGACAGTAATTAATCAGAAAGTAGGTTCTTTTTGTTAGTGTGTATATATAAAAAGGACCGTCATTGAAATACTCAATTTACAAATGATATCCGGCTAATTTGCCTTTTTTTTTTTTTTGACAGTAATAAATCAGAAAGTGGGTTCTTTTTGTTAGTGTGTATATATAAAATGCAAGCTAACAGAAAGTTACGAAATTTATAACTTGTTTTGTTTATCATAAATATACCTTTGAAGGTTTTTGCAATGATATATATTGCAGAGGCTTTTACTACATGGTGAAACTGAACTGATTTCAGACCCATATAGCTATCTAGTTTGTTAAGCTGGATTTGAAGACATTACATGTCTGATAAATTTCATGCTTTCAAACTGATAGAAACATGTTTGACAAATGCTAATTTTAGAGTTAGTATTTAGATCTAGTTTCTAGTCTCCCTACCCTTCACTGACATGAGCCAGATAGCTCAAAACCAGTTGGTCTGGAGATGGAGACAACGAAAGAGATATTAAATTCTACCTCTGGGCGTTTATATAAACAAAAGCTTGTTAGGAGTTATTGGTAAAGCTTCATCTAGTGATATATATATATATAATGGGCTTGAATCAAAAACATTATTGTGTTTTCATTTTGAACTCAATGCTTTTTAGTTAGCTAAGACTGCTGCTTGATTGCATTAGATCCTAAGATCTAAATGCAATGTTCTCAAGTCCAAGGTTCTTCGGCAGATGAAAGCCACAAATTAGAAACTAGTCTTGGAATATTGGATGAATAGGCACTAGTATGGAAGTAAGATTTGGACACCCTTTCAGCACAATATAAATATATTAAAATGTTTCATTCATTGACTATTCATAACATTTTAAAAATATTATGGAAAAAAATATAAAACTAAAATCAATGTGTTCTTCAACATGCTGGTTGTAATACTATATATTACACTATTGTAAAATTACACCCACATTTGAATGAATATTTAAAACAAATGACTAATGCAAATCTTACTAAAAGTGTGTTTATGAATGAACTTAAATATGGTTTTATGAGACAGGTATACCCAATCTATATAATATGAATTATTTCAAACATATTCTAAAGAATTTTAATGTCAATTGTTTAAGTTGGGAACATAAGGCAGCAAAGAGAATATACTGGAAAGCTACAATAAGACATGGTGCTGAAGTATTTCAGAAAGAAAATTTTTCTGCTGAAGAAATTAAAGGACAAACATAAAATATTAAGAAAGACAGAAAAATGAACAACAATATTTGTGCTTCACAGATTGGTTTGCATAGTAATTATTACAAAACACATTTCTAAAACATTGTCCCCCCCCCCTATTCTGTGTTTTTGAAGTTAGAATTGGTCATACTCGTTTAGGAATAGTTGTTTATTATTATATTTCTTTTTGTTTTATAAAAGCGGATTAAATATAACATGAACGTTTTTATAGAAATTTATGATTAATTTCATTTTTGCATAAAAATAAATTAGAATTATCTATTATTTTATATTTCTGACTATATCTTACTTAAGTTTGCTTATTTCAACTTCAAACTTTTAATTGGTTTTCTTTTACAATTAAATCGCAATGAGTTTATCATAAAATATTCATCAAATTATAATCTGAAATGAAAGTAATGAAATAAGCTTAAAATGTGATTAAGAAAACAAATAAACAATTATGAACTAAATTATCAGCCTTCAAACAAACATTTTATTATACATATATTAAGAATGTCAATAACTTTTGTTTTCTAAAATTTATTAAAATGTAGCTGACGATTTTTGAAGAAACTACGTGCCTTTATGTGAGAGATTTACATTTAGTAAAGACAAATTTATAATTAATTAACATTTTAATTAACATTAATTAATGTATTTACTTTGTGCGTGTTATTATTTCGTTTGGTAAATTTTGTGATAATTCTGAACTTCAATTTATTAATTATAAATTCATTTAATTTTAAAATGTAGTTTTACGTCAAAAGATTAAATGGTACTTGATTAAAAACAGAAAAAATATAAAATGTTTTATTTACTGACAGTAAATAATGTCATGAAGCAACAAAATCAATAATAAAAAAAAAATAATTAAACGTTAATGAATAAATAAGCAATCTAATATGTAAAGTAAAGAATAAAAAAGCGCATTATATAGTAAAAAAAAATGTCTTGAACATAAAATAGTTAAAAGTAGCCATAAGATATAAATGTTTTCTCATTATTTGAAATGTTTTTTAAAAAGCCCATTATATTTAATTTATTCATAATTACTGTTTTATGAAACCTTAGTAAATAAACAAGATAAGATATCGTATTAGTAATTTTCTTTTAGTAATTCGTATTAACACTACATAATATAAAATGATCATAATAAATAAAAAAGTAAATAAAAGTATATGCAATAAAAAGGAATAGTTATCTTCAAATAATAGCATTAACTTTGATGGATATATAATATTTGAGCTTTCAAACAACATATTAACATATAGTTATATTTAAGTTAATGAAATGAGATTTTTTTTTTTACTTTTCTCAATAAGAAGCATTCCCTAATCTTTATTTAGTTCTTGAATACATTACTTTATCATTGCTCAATGCCAATAAAGAATAATTAGCGTTCTTTGATTAAAATGGCTAAATGTTTAGAAGCTGACAGCTAACTATTGTTTAAAGTTTAATGTTTTTCTTTGCAAGTTTGTTATCACTTATTTATACTCTTAAAAAATCACACTAAAAGCTTTATTATTTTATAATATAATTTTAAATAGCAGAATTAATTTAAGCGTATATAGATGTGTAAAAAATGATATTACCTGTAAACGAACATATTAAGGGATTAGCAAGCAATTATGTATCTTTATGATAACGAATAAGTATTGTTGTTTTTAAATAAAAAACAATACATACATGTTTATAAAAGTTATTTTTAATTTTTTTTATCATTGATCTCTCATCTCAATTCCACAATCTCACAACCATTTATCTATGTTGAAAATCAAACTACCTGAACATTTCTTGTGTATTTTACCAATAATTTTTATTATTCAAGTCAGCTAGAGTTATAAAACACCTGATTTTCCATGGATATGTTAGCCACTCAGTATTCTTCATTACATCATTCTCATACAAGATAAGAACTGAATTTGACCTGTTTTTAACACCTTGTGAAAAAATGTGCAATCATTGCAAGGTTGATATATATTTTCAAATTTTTTGGTTTTACACATAGGGGAGGGGGAAATCATTTAACAGTACATATTAGGCTGAATAATAGAAGGTAAAATTTAATCTTTTTACTTCCTAATAACAAAATCTAGCTACATTATTTTATTCTATATTAATAATAAAATATTATTAATTATTTATTTTTCTTAAAATTTAAATCCCTATATTTTAATAACTAATTTATTAAATTATTATTTTTAAATATTTATTACAAAAAATATTATTTTTTGTTTATGGTACCTTTTATTATTTAGCTTCAAAGGTATTATTAACCAGTTCTTTGTGTGTTAGAGCATATGGATGATGATAAAATAGGTATCACATTATCTGTTACAATATATATATATATATATTAAGACAGATACACCATGTATATGTGACAGAATGTTTAAAAAATATCAAAAATGAAAAAAAAAAATCAAATCAAAATTATTGCAGTCAAATAAATGTCTATATTTTTTAAGTAGAATATTACTAATTTTAACAGCACATAAATAACTTTTACTTCTGCTTAAATATGTAATGTTTAGAATTATAATCATATCACAGTCGTTTCTCATTCAAATACATTACTCGGAATTATCTGTAATCAAACTCATAACGAATTATTTTAATAAACTTGCAAATACAATTTTACTTTTCATTAGGGATCATTCTACTACACATGTACTGTAAATTAATAAATATTTTTAAGAAACACTCACCTTTTCAAACACAAGTTAGTCTTTTAAAAAGATAGAATGAATACACTACCATTTTAACCTAAGCGCACACACATACATACATATATATATATATATAGGCAAATATTAAGCATTTGAAAATGAGAGCATGAAGATATTAATTAATCACTTTTAATTTTATTTGCTATGTTTTAATCGTTGACATCTGTGAAAGATTTACAATGTATGACATGTCAATATTAGATGTAATATTAAACATATATAATGAGTTATTTATTTATGTAATGCTATGTTTTAATCTGTAATAATCATTAGAGATCACTCCACTAATTTCACAGATATCAATAATTATAACATAGCAAATGGAATTAAAAGTGATTAATTAATATCATCACACTCTTACTTTCAAATGCTTATGATTTGCCTATACATATATATATTTAGGTTAAAAAGTAGAATGGATTTATTCTATCTTTTCAAAATACTTTATCTTGTGTTTGGAAAGAAGAGTATTCCCCAAAAATGTTTATTAGTTTACAGTGCATGTGTAATGAAATGATTCCTCATGATTGTTACCAATTAAAACATAACACTATAGAAATAAATAATTCATTATACATGTTTAATTTTAATTTTCATTTATCAATGCCCACCCATTCAGTCTGATAAAAGAAGAATTCCTCTTTCATCTGACTTCAATAGTATATATTATAATTAAGTCAACATTGATATCTAAAAATGCTGAAACTTATTATTAACTGTGATCTTAGTCCAAAAATTAACCAAGCCAGCTCAATCTTTCATATATTATTTTAAATTAAATATTATTAATTTCAGCAGCATGTAAATAACTTTTACTATTGCTTAAATATTTTTAGGATTATGATCATATCACGGAACATTATTGTTCAAATATGTTACTTAGACTTATTTATAAGCAGATCTGATTACTTTGTGAACTAAGATTGCCACTAATAAAAAGTTTTGGTTTTTTAATATAACAATGTTCATTTATTTACAATATATATAGTTAGAAGTCAGATGACAAAGGAATTATCCTTTTATCTGACTAATTAAATGGCATTGATAAATGAAAAGTAAAATTGTATTTGTAAGTCTATTAAAATGATTTCTTATTAGTCTAATTACAAATAATTCTGAGTAACATATTTGAATAAGAATATTCAGTGATATGATTATAATCCAAAATATTACATACTTAAGCAGTAGAAAAAGTTATTTCCATGCTGTTAAAATTACTAATATTTAATTTAAAATGCTGTTAAAATTACTAATATTTAATTTAAAATAATATATAAAACATAAAGCTGGCGTGATTAATTTGTGAACTAAGATTACCTCTAATAATAAGTTTCAGCCTTTTCAGACAACGATATTGATTTATTATATACATATTGGAGATCAGTTGAAAAAAAATTCTCCTTTTATCATAGTGAATAAATGAGTGTTGATAAATAATAAATAAAATTGTATTTTCAAGTTTATTAAAATGATTCAGAATGAATAACATATTTGAATAAAAATATTTTGTGATATGTTTCTAAATAGAATAAAAAGTAATCATATAATCTAAAAAATGATAAAACAAGTTAAATATAACTGAACATTTTAGTTCATTAATTAAAATGTACAATTTGCTAAAAATAGAAAAGATAAAATATTATATTTTACTGCTAATCTAAATATAACTTTAAAAACATACTGCGTTTATTATATTTTGTATAATCATCTTTAATGATGTAAGCAACTTCTTTACCTTATCTGGCTTAGTCTAGTGGCCTCAAGAAACATAGATCATGGTTAAACATGATCTTTTCTGGTGCTTTTATCTCATTTGTATTCTTGAGCAATAAATTATTTAAATATTTTTATTTATTTATTCAATTAAAGAAATTAAAAGAAATTACATTATAAACAGAGTCTTTAATGTTGAAAGTGCTGTGAATGAATTTGGTCCAGGTGATAGAAATGAGAGAGTAACAAACTTGTGCAATTTTCAGAAAAAGAATTGGATTCTATCTTATTTAACAGACAATATGTATTTCACTGATTCTAATGTTTTTAACAAATTCATCACATGAAGTGAACATCAACTAGTGAGATATAAAATATAGGCAAATGCAAAACTAGAGAGACAAACATTATGAAGAAACAGTATGAAAATTAAATAAAATATAAATAATATATTTTAATACTCTAACATTCAGTAATATAACTTTTTATTAAAGCTTAAACAAGTAATCAAAACAGTGTTTCAATATTTTCAGAGTAAAATGAATAAATTAATAAAATCAAACATTACACTATGATCCACAAGTATAGATAAGTAATGTCATCTTAAAAAAATAAAGAAGTCAATCTTTTAAATAAAATAATTAGTTCATATTTTAAGCAAAATAGTAACAATAATAGCCATTTTATCACACAGGATTTTTAATCAATTTATGAACTTTATATATTGAATAACATACACTATTTATAGATTTGTACAGAATATATTTTATATCTTATAGATAAAGTTCATTTCAGATATATAATTAAACACTACATGATGATGACACTGTTACTGCTACTACTGCTACTACTATTACTACTACTACTATAATAATAATAATAATAATAATAATAATAATAATAATAATAATAATAATAATGATGATGATGATGATGATGATGATGATGAAGATGATGATGATGAAACAATTCAAAAATCAACTCTTTGGTGAATAAAACTATTTCTTTCTCTCAACAAAATCTTCAGATTAAGATGTATCTGTTCCTTTAAATCATATCTATTTTTTTAAAAAAAAAACTAACTACAAACGAGTCCTGAAGGTTAATCCCTTTTATTCAGTAACAAGAGATTTTTTTAATATGACAAGGTCATCACTATATTTATACAATGCTTTACTATATGGCATTTAATAGAAACCAATAATTAACACTATAACAGCTCTAAATGATTCTTTAGGTCTTTAGAATTACATACACATATATCATTCTTATTCATATATATATATATATTAAAAGCAAGTTTATTTTTTGAATGTCTTTCATGACTAAGAATTATTGTAAGTTGTAATTAATTGAAGTATGCCTACATGACTAATAAAGAAAGAATTTAATAATTTAAGTAATCTTTATTCAGATATATTCTATTATAGATTTAATTCAATACATCTATGTTACATAATAAGTGCAAGTGTGTGTGTGTGTGTGTTATGAATAATATAATTGAATCATAAAAAAGTTAATACCTGTTATTTCAAACTCACAATCTTTCCATGGATAAATGCTAGAGAAATAAAAAAATATACATAGCAAAAATATTTGTATATACATGTTAATATAAATACCAATTATAACCTTTTGACCTTTCTCCAATATTTTCTTTTTTTTTAAAAAATTAACTACAAAATAATAATTTCAAGAATTTCTACTTCAGCCTTCAAGCTTGAATAACCATCGTTATGGCAGTTAACTATAATCTCAATGGCAGAATTTGTGGATCTGGAATCATTTAATTTGGTAATGAGATATTTACTTTTGTAGACTAGTAAACAGGATGGACTAGTAAAAATCATTAATAGATTTTGTAAATGCCTGTTTAAGCCATGGTGTTGATTCTTTTCTTTGGGGATGTGGATAGACAATTGCTTACTATGATGCTTTTTTCACATATGCATATTTGTGTTAATGATCTCCAATTGATGTAATTTGGTAGATAACAAAGAGGAATAAAACTCTGGATAGATGGGCTGTTTATTCATGCATTTTGATAGTTATATGAACCATAAATGAAGTTTATTTTAAGTAAGTAAAATTAATAAATTTTTTTCTTAAACTAGGTAGAGGTAAATCTAGAATAATAATGGTAACAATAGCAATGTCCATAATCTCTCTTCTCATTTATTCCATTATGTAAGCAATTTTCATACTATTTTAAAATATCCAATTTCACAAATCATGCACCGTCAAACTTTAAGTGTTAGCCCATATTGAACAATATTCATATTCAAATTCTTTTTGAACATTTTAGTGTCCAATTAATGACATTAAATATATATAAGAAATAATACAGATAATTTTAAAATAAAAAAATATTTTAAAATGTGTATATAAAAAAATTTAAAAATATGTTACAAATTTATTTTTCTTCTTTTTTCTACAACAAATCCATACAGTATATCTTTAGATAATTTTGTTATTAATATTGTTTATAATATATAATTAATACAATCTATTTATTTTTTTTTGATTTCCTATTACTATTAATATTGCATTCTCAATAATCTTAAACAAAATATCAATTATCAATGTGTCAAAAAACAAAAAAAAGTAATAATAATTACAAGAATTGAAAATGAAAAAAAAATTGCAGCATGTATCAATCATTTGCACACTGAAATAGATGCATGCATAAATGATTACAAGACATTTATATAACTATTGAAAAATGTTAAAGTAATTAATAAACGTTTCTCCTTTATTTTTACTACCCCCCTTTTACTATACTATAATTGACGTAAGGATTAAGTTGTTTAATCCCTACAATATATATATATATATATATATATATATATAATATAATTTTTTAATGGATGATTTAGATCAAAATATTTAATATGTGGAGTTATTGATTTATAATTACTTAATAAAAAAGCACTTAACCTTGAACAGTAATAAAGCCAACTGCACCAATCCAAGAATTAAAGTAAAACTGTCAGTCTTTTTTTAAATGTAATGACAGCTTTACTTTAACTCTTAGCTGGGGCAATTTGCTTTCATTAGCTACTGTTCTAAGTCAAGTACTTTCTAATTAAATAATTATAACTAGATAATTTCATAAATTAAATATTCCCATTGAGCTGGTATTTTTCTGCCAGCTCATATTCATACATATATATGCATATATTATTATTATTATTATTATTATTATTATTATTATTATTATTATTATTATTATTATTATTATTATTATTATTATTATTATTATTATTATTATTATTATTATTAATAATAATAATAATAATAATAATAATAATAATAATTCAAACAAATTTATTTAACACAGTATTCAAAATTAAATAATATATTCTTTGCCAGAAGTACTTTCGATTGTTTCACTGACAATATTTATCAACCATTAATACAAATGTATAGAAAATAAAAATGTGCAATACCCATCATTCAATCCATTCAAATTTTTCACCAATTCTGTTGTTTTTATATTAGCTGATTGTCTATTCATTAAACCATCTCTATTCCTAGATATCATCATTGCCTCCTTAATTTTTTATTTTCCATTACATCTTTCAATTTCAATAATTTTTACATCTCTATTATTAAATTTAAAACCATAATTACATGCTTTATTATGATCAAAAATAATTGATGGAGTATTCATATTTACTGAAGATACATTTTTTTTCGGTACACATTTATATAATGTCTTATGATCATTATATCATTTTTGTAATGTACATTTTGATTCCCTTATATATTTCATTCCAGAACCACATACCAACATATATATATATATATATAACAAAACTTAATTTAAACCTAGAAATCTTAGTTTTAGAATTATTTATCATATCATTTATATTATTTGAAGAGAAAAAAGGAATTCTACACAAACCACTATAAAGTTTATTAATTAATTTAGCTTGTCAATTATAGTGGTTTGCATAGGATTTCTTTTTTCTCTTCAAATAATATAAATGATATGATAAATAATTCTAAAACTAAGATTTCTAGGTTTGAATTAAGTTATGTTATATATATGTTGGTATATGGTTCTGGAATGAAATATATAGGGGAATCAAAATGTACATTACAAAAATGATATAATGATCATAAGACATTATATAAACGTGTACAGAAAGAAAATGTATCTTCAATAAATATGAATACTCCATCAATTATTTTTGATCATAATAAAGCATGTAATTATGGTTTTAAATTTAATAATAGAGATGTAAAAATTATTCAAATTGAAAGATTTAATGAAAAATGAAAAATTAAGGAGGCAATGATGATATCTAGGAATAGAGATGGTTTAATGAATAGACAATCAGCTAATATAAAAACAACAGAATTGTGGGAAATTTGAATGGATTGAATGATGGGTAGTGCACATTTTGATTTTCTGTACATTTGTATTAATGGTTGATAAAGATTGTCAGTAAAACAATCAAAAGTACTTCTGGTAAAAAATATATTATTTAATTTTGAATACTGTGTTAAATAAATTTGTTTGAATTATTATTATATGATTTAAAAATACAGACATTTAATGGTTATAAATATATATATAATTAAAATCACATATAGATTATTTTATAATAAGCAAAACTTATTGTCTGAAATGGAATTTTAAAACTTTTGAAATCAATTAAATTGAAAAAAGGGAAAACAAAACTTAGAATCGTAGCATTTTTTTTTTAATTTTTTATAAAAGTTTGTTTTTTGTTTTTTTTCTAATTTTTAGAAATTCTTAACGATAAAAGGGGAAAGAAAGTATAGTATATAATTTTTCTGCAATTGGCTCTATTGTTGAAACTTTGATAGTGGAGATTTAGTGGGGAATTAGTGTCCCAGTAGGGGAGAGTTTTGAGTTCAAAACAGTTTAAAAAGAAGAAATAGAATGAGTGAAGATAAAAGTACCATAGAAAGTCCAGTGGTGACATTTAAAAACCCCAAGCAGTATCGGTTCGAAGAAATACTAAAAGCTATTGCTGATCTAAAAGAGATAGTAATCAGAGATAGGGAAGAAATTAAAGAAATGAAAGTGATGATTTAAGACCTCAGAAAAGGCATAAATGAATTAAAAATGAATGAGGAAAAGAGAAGTGGTGGAAAAAAAAATTGATGGGGATCTAGTAAGAGCAGGTTCCAAAATTAATAAGGTTATGGAAAAAAGATAGAAAGTGTAGGAAAAGAACAGTTCATAGGGGAAATAGAATTGAGTCTTAAAAGGTACACAGAATAAAAGTATAATGGAAAGGATGCTTAACAAAGCAGAGAAAGCTAATTATGAAAGGACAACATTAACAAAATTTATTCAAATAAGAGTATTTAAAGGTGATGGAGGGGGACCTATTTGATTATTTGGATAGCTTAAATGATTTTTTTTATTTCCATAAGTTAAATGAAAAGAAGAAGGTTATTATAACAATGAGCCATTTAAGTTGTCTTGCTCGAGAATGGTGGAAGGCAGTGAACTATGACCCTCAAACATTCCAAGAATACAGGACTATGATTCTGAAGGGTTTCTGGAGCATGGAAAAGCAAGAAGCTATATGCATAAAAATATCATGAGAAAAATATAGAGTGGATAGAAATGAAACTTATAGCCAGTTTTTTTCAATGACAGGCAGCAAAACTGAGAACACTGGTAGCTTACCCAATGGATCAATTCCAGATTGTAAGAACGATAAGGTATAACCTTCCAATAGGGGTTCAACATAAGTTGGCTGAAAACCACCATTTGTCAATAGAGGAAGCACTAAAAATATTAATAGATATAAAATATAGTGATCCAGCAGAAGGATAAGATTCTAAAGTTAGATGGGGAAATTATAATGAACCCATGGGGAAGAGTAACTATAACTCCAAGAAAGAATGGGAAAAGACCCCATGATGTGATTAAAAGTTGTTTTTTTTTTTTTAATTTTTTGCTCTTGTTTTAGGAAAGAGTGCAATGAACTGGTATTTTTCTGCAAGTCATATTCATACATATATACGCACATATATATATTATTAAAATTGCGTATAGATTACTTTATAATAAAACTTATATTTTTTATACTAAAAATAAATAATAAAACTTATTTTTTGAAATGGAATTTTAAAAGTTTTGAAATCAATTAAATGGAAAAAAAAGAAAACAAAACATAAGATCATAGCAAGTTTTTATTTTATAAAAATTTGTCTTTTGTTTTATTTCTAATTCTTAGAAATTCTTAAAAATAAAAGAGGTAAGAAAGTACAGTATAGAATTTTTCTGCAATTAGCCTTATTGTTGAAACTTTGATAGTGGAGGTATTTTTGTGCTATCTATTACAAACTATAAATTATGGGATTGTCTTTTGTTTGCAATTAATTGGAATTTTGCCGAAGTTAGTGACTGGTTTGTTGGTTTTGATTTGGCTTGGACTCTTTGACAATTTAAAACCTGCAGAGTAAAATTAAATAGAAAAAAGTGTAGAGAATATGTTGAGTAGCTAGAATTCATCAGAACTTTCCTCTTTGGGGAAACTCTCTTTCCATTACCATCTGGAACTGCCACTGGAAATGCCGACCTTGCATAGAGACATGTAGAGCTAACCAAGGAAACTGGATTCACATGGAAATGTAGGACAAACCACAACAAGTATAAGGATGAAATACTTCTCCCACAGGACCATCACTGATCGATCAGGGTAGCTATAAACTATTACTGAGTAAACTTTGATATCATTTTGCATAATATATATATACTATTAAGTGTCTTAAATGTTTCAACAAAAGAGTGCGGAATAATTGCTGGGAATTTTATTATATTATGTTAAATTAGTTCAAATAAAAGGGAGAGGGGTTTAAACTCATATATTCTTTAAATATGTTTTTTTATATGCATTTTATTATAATTCATGTGTGAATCAGATTAGATTTTTCCTAATAATGTTAACTGCTCGATCTTGAAAAACAAATAGAGAAGGGAAGGATTTAGGCCAGTTGTATGTTCAGCAATAAGCAACACTTGAACCTTATGTCAGAACATTGTGCAAGAACAATGGATGCTTTTACGGCTGTAAGCAAACAACAGACACTTACGCTGCCCATTGAGATTAAAATAAATTGTTTAACATTAGAAAGGGAAGGTCTGAGTGTTGCCATTCAGCATGCTCTTATTAGTAAGTCGCCCTTGTATTTCACTCCTACTTGATCAGGGTTCTCATAATTATTTGGGACCACTGTTATATGTATGGTAAATGATGGCACATGTTCCTTTAAGAAAAGAATATTAGTTAAATAATTTGTGCCATATTTAAAAATTTTTTTTTTTTTGCATTTAAAATTAAATTTGCATTTGTTCTCTACAGAAAAGAATGCTATAGGAAAAGAGAATGTCTTTAAATTGAAATGAATATAATAGTCTATCAAATGTCATATTTAAGTGACTCTGTTTAATTTAGTTTAGTAATTTAATTCAGTGTCCATTTGGTTGAAATAAATTCGCACAAAATTACCTTTTAAAAATATATTTGGGGATTGCCGTTCATAAATAAATAAACGACTGTGACTGTGGAAACGTTTGCAATCTGGTTCCAAGCTAAAAATACTTTGTGGCGCCCTCGAACGGCCACTGTATTTTTGTAATCTTAGAGAATTTGTAGATAATGTCAAAATGTTGTGACACACCATATATATCAAACTTTTAGACGTTTTAAAACGACAGAATGTCTGCAGTAATAATTTATTTATGACAATCTATATAATATTTAAATATATGAATAATATATATAGTTTAAGTTAGATATAATTAGAGATGATTTGAATGCACTTTCAAGCTCTCTTGAGTCATATATTCCATCATATACAAGCAATACACATGACCACATACATGTGAAAAAGATAAATAATCTCCAATATAGGTGTTTTGTACTGAACTAGCACTCATCAGTTAGACCAACTGCTGAGTGAGGATTCAGCCCAAAAAAGTATTGGAGACCATTTATTTTTTTGCTATGTATGTGATCATGTGTATTGGTCATATAAAATGGAATGGATGGTAATCTATTTAATACTCTTTTTGTAATTAATTTGTTTTAAGCCAATAAACATAACATGATCACCATTTCTTATGCTTGCTTATAACTGTTATTAAAACAGGAAAAACTCTCTATACATATTGCCACTCAGTGCAAGTCAGAGTAATCAATGGATGCCAGAAGGCTTGTGCATAAAATACCCATCTAGTGCCTACTCATTCAATATCACAGACTAGTTTCTGGCTTGTAGCCTTCATCAGTGAGGAGCCTTGGATCCTAGATCAGTGCAACTAGATCTTAGAATCTAATGCAACCCTCAAGCAGCCACCATTTCTCTTTATTTAACTACAAAACTATGAATTTTAAATTTAAAGCACTATAATATTTTCAATCCAAGCTCATTAGCTTATATAGTCATATAGGTCTGAACTCAGTTCAGTACCTAAACATTTTGGTGTCTTTGATTTTTTAATAACCATAGCCACCACTATCCTCCTGTGGTTATTAAAGAACCAAAGACACCAAAATGTATAGGTACTGAACTGAGTTCAGATTTATATGACTATATAAGATAATGTGCTTGGATTAAAAATATTATAGTGTTTTAAATTTAAGACTCATAGCTTTGTAGATAAGTAGAGATAAAAGGTGACTGCTGGAGAGTTGCATTAGATCCTAAGATCTAGGTGCAGTGCTATCAGATCCAAGGCTCTTCATTGATGAAGGCCACAAGACTGAAACTAGTCTGGGATATTGGATGAGTAGATACTAGATGGGGATTTTATGCACAAACCTTCTGGCATTCATTGATTACTCTGGCTTGCACTGAGTGGCAATATGTATAAAGAGTTTTGCCTGTTTTAATTTGTTTTAGTAGATAATATTGTTTTACAATAAATATTGATGTCTTAAAACTTCTATTTTTTTTTTTATAAATTGTAATAATAAAAGTACTTAAAAAATTATATTGGAATGCCTTTGTGAAAATGTATCTCTAAAAATATTTTGACAGAATTTAAACAAGCACACGACTACTATACTTTAAAGCTTTACTAGGAATTTTATAAAGACATGTATCTCTAAATATATACTGACACTTCCAAATGTTATTGTCTTTACCTGCTATCTTTATTTGTAACCAAGTACTAGTTGTATATGGTGACAAAATATGAAATAGTTAATTTATATTTAACAAAATATGACCCTCTAATATTTTCATCATTTCAAAAATGTTTAAATATTAAATTATACTATTTTACTTATTCTGTTATATATTTATAATGAATTAAAATGCATAAGAGTAGTAAAATGAATGCATGGAGGTTTTATCATGTGAATATTGTTGTAGACCAATTTGAAATTAAACTATATATACCTCTCTGTAAATTTATATTGGAAGAATCATCATCCATACTTGCAATCCATATTATTAACCAGAAATAAAAATAGTTACCTTTTCATCTACTTAGGCAGTTGGATAGTTATATAACGTATGCTTAATTATATTTAACTAAACATGTAGGAGATTTTCCTCAATTCTAAAATGTTTACATATATGTATGCACATACAATGAATTCTTTACTTTTTGTAAATACGTATATCAGTTTTTCATATTAACTGTCTACATTCTTTGGTTATGAAACCAGTACAAATCTATCATTTTTATATTATTGGCAAATCACTTATCCGATATATTTTTCCATGTGGATTATTTTTTAGTTAATTAAAAATAAACATAATTTTTATAATTTAAATATACATATTTCTTTAACTCTTTTTGTATTAGAAACATGTAATTTTTCCTTGTTTTTTTTTTTAAATTTTGCTACTTATTCTTTAAAAAAGTTATTTACTTTTGTCCATAATTTTTGTTTTTCTTAAAAGAAAGACAAAAAATTAAACTTTCTATTCTTTCTGATGAGATGTTTTATAGTGGTATTACTCTATTACTACTGTTTTGGTTTTAAAATCTCAGACTGCCTGTTGTCATTACAATAGTTGAAGTTCACAAATGTTTTCATGTAAAATCTATTATATTGTAATTATAATTTGCTCAATAGTTGGAACTTTTTGTCTTGCAAAAACATGCATGCATAGTAGAAAAGATGACTATACATGGAAATATAATAATTTCAATTGGTATCATTTTTGAATAATGCATGGAAAAAATCTAAAAAAGTAACTGTTATTTGTTTTGTTTTTATATTTAAAATGAGTTATTTATTTATATAGCACTATGTTTTATTCTATAACAATCATTATGAATCATGCACTGTAAACTAATAAATACTTTAAAGGAATATGCTCATTTTCAAACTCAAGATAAAGTCTTTGGAAAAGATAGATTGAATTCATTCCACCTTTTTAACCTAAACATATTTGTATATGCAAATCTTAAGCATTAAAATATAGTGCTATATAACTAAATAACTCATAATATATAAGTTTAGTATTATATCTAATACTGATGAGTCATAAATTGTAAAATTTTGAGTCATCAATAATTAAAAATATAGCAAAATGGAATTGGAGAGTGATTAATTAATATCTTCATATTCTCATTTACAAATGCTTAAAATTTACCTATAAATATACATTTAGATTTAAAAGGTAGAATAGATTTATCTTCTGTCTGGAAAGGAGAGTAGCAGCACATGTGTTGTGGGTGACCCTAATTATTGTCATATGTATAGTATCAATTTGTATAATACTTAATAAATATATAACATTTTTATTTAATTTAAAGTTATTATTATATGAAATTGAAGAGAAAACGCATGAGTCATAGTGGGATCTTTATTCAAATATATCTATTAGTGGTAAAATTGTAATATTTATAATTTTTTAATTATATATTGTACCTACTCAAATTTAAGTTGTATATTATAGTATATTAAAAAAATATTGGTATTATTTATTTATTTTTTTGTTTGATTTAATTTATGGATAATGGAAGTGCATAAAGGTCAACTAAGTAACCATGACAACTGTAATATTAAAATATCATTAATATTTGTTATTAATATTACTATTGAATTATAAATTGATTGTAGTCAATTTATAATGAAAAAATAAATAACTAAATAATAAAGTAAATCACTTGAGTAAAATTATTATTATTAATTATCGCATGTTTCAATTTTTGTTACTGCATTCACTATAGCAATTTACTTCTTATAAAATTAAATATTTCATATTTCATATATGTTTGTTTATTTATTGGCTTATTGGGATATAATACAGTTATGTATTAAGGTATATATTTTCATTAGGATATATTGGAAATGTCAGGTGAATTCTTAATTTTTAGTTAAAATTAAAAATAATATTAGATACGTAAAGTGAGAATTTTTATTATATATAATAATTTTTAAAGGTCTTCATTTTCATTTATTAAATCAAAATAATTTTATTAAGCAATAAATGGAGTAATGATTGAGTTAAATTGAACAATCACCTTGGTGACATTGACATCAGCAAAGAAAGGTTATATAAAGAACTGAATCATTTTAATAGAGGCTTCTATTGTTTGTTATTATTTATAATGGATGCTTTTAAATTTATCTTTATAAACTGTTATTTTTACTTTAAAAGTGTATAATTGCTAAATTATGATGGAATAATAACAACCTAAACAATCTGCCCATTCAGTTGAGGGCAATTTGTTGATAAAATTCCAAGAGAAATGACAGGATATATTGAAAGGAAAAAAAAAAAAAAGAACCATCAAAATTCATTTTATTATACCTAAGCTATAAAATATTTCATTATTTAAATTTGGGATTCAATTTATATATATATTGATGATGAATACAAATATCATGACATGGATATATATATATATATCATATTTTGATTATGTAATTTTATGAGACGATTGATTTAATTTATATGCAATATTAAGTAATTAAAATTTCTTCTTATTGTCTTAGAAAAACACTAGCATTTGTTATTCATGTTGATCATAAATATTCTATTATCAGTCCCTAGAGGAAGCCAAGGAATCCAATTAACTCTGTTTCTGCTTCCCATTTCATACCCTTTTTCCTAGTTTAGGGAATTAATTTTCTCTAAAACTATCCCTATTAAAAAGGGAAGTTTCTTAGCTCTCTTTTAATATACAAGCTATATCAAGAATGTAATCACAAGTAAGAATAATTTCTTTAACTTTTATAAAAATGCTATGTAAATATATGGCAGCCATTGAAATTACAAAAGATTTCTACAGAAATTTTATCTTTTAATGAAAATTTTCATTTCACTTAATGTTATTGAATGAATGAGAGAATTTGGTTGCTGGGAGAGCCCCCAGGGGCCTAAATCCTAGTTATTTTGAAGGAGGGGGCTGGGATGAAAGTGCTGTGGTAATCATTACCAACCTTTGTTTTTCTCATTCACAAGATAGGAAAAATAGTATTATTTATGGTAATTTTTTAAACATTATCATCGTAGATAATTTTATCCATGTATTATTGCAAAATAAGTTATAGTCTGGCCTCATGATTCTAATTACAAGCGATTCACTTTATTTAATTTTTTATTACTTCCAATGTTATTGATAGGGTTGGCCTTTTGCTGTTCATGTGATTTTCATGATGGATTAAAATGATTTTCAGCAGAGACATTTTGAAGCTTGGATTTTTCCCCCTTGTTCTCCATAGTTTTTCCATAATTTTTCCAAAGTATTCAGAATTGTTCTCTAGTGAAGATATTCAAGGCCATTTGGAAGATCTAAACAGTAGATTGATTTAGTCCATATTTTATGTTATCTCCAAGTGTTTTCCTTTTTCTCAACTTATCTACTGCAAATTGGATTTCTCAATATTGTACTCCTAAAACACTATTCATATTTGAACTCTAGACATTACAAATAATTCCTAATTGTACCTTTTAATTAAAATTTTCATTACACTCAACTTTTCTGATTGGATGAGAGAGTTTGGTTATTGGGAGGGGCCCCAGAGGCCTAAATCCTGGTTTTTTGGGGAGGGGGGGTTGGATGAGAGTGATGTGGGGATCATTTCCAATGTTTATTTTCTCATTCACAAGAAAAAAAAATGCTATTCATAGCGGTTTAGTGCTAATGTTATAAACAATTTTATCCAAGTATTATTGCAAAGTAAACTGCAGTGTGGCCTAATGATTTTAATTGCAAGTGGTTCACCCTATTTAAATTTATTATTTCTAATGTTGTTATCTCCCAAGTATTTTCCTATTCTCAACTGATCTATCACAAATTGGATTTCTCAATATTGTACTCCTAAAATGCTACTCATATCTAAACTGTAGACTTTACAAATAATTCCTAATTGTAACATTCATTTGTCTTTAATAGTTGATCTTTTCGTGGACTAATATTTTGAGTTTCCACAGATTTATCAATGTCTAGAAATGCTATGGACAAAAAAAATTCAAATTTCCATATTACACTATGTAAATCAATATTTACCTTGCAAAACATTTTAAAATCAATAAAGTCTCTTTTTTTTGAGAAAACAAAATTCTATCAATGGAAAAAACATCTCTTCATATATCATTACAGATAAAAGAATAATAGTTATAGTATGTAATTTGGCATCAACCAAGTAACTGTCACTTATAAAATGAGATGGATATGCATTTAAAGAAAATGGAAAAGTATTGGAATAATAAAAATCGAAAATTGAATTCAAAATCTATGATTTGATTATTACTATTTATGTTGGTCTCTTCTCTACCTCAAGAAAGATGATTTCTTTACATGTAAATAATCAACAATGAAACAAAGCTCTGTAATGGAACATAGTGGTTTTAAAAAAGTATGATTTAGGTTATGTGTTATATAATTTCGTTATATTAAAAAAAGATGAATGTTTTGTTTATCTTTATGTTAATATATAAGATTTATTTATGAACAAACAATATGTATGTTTATAACTTCATTGATAAGCTATCTACATAAAAAAAGGTAGGAGGGATTTAATTTATTTTTTCAAGTTTAAATTTTTATCTGATGATATAAATTAATTCATGGCTTAATATTTTCAAATATTCATTTTTTTATTTAAAATTTAACTTAAAATATATTTGTATACAAGATTAAATGCAAGAAATTTTCATGCTACTTTGGTTGTTTATAAAGCCAATTTTATTTAGTCATATATATTTTTTTAATTATATTTTATTTGAAGCCTAAAGAAAATATCTTGAAATCTCTCCTATGGTTTATATAACGCATTGTCATATAACATACTTTTGTGATTTACATATATTTATTTATTGTTTATTACAAATTATTATAGAATAACTAATAATAAGATGATAAATATTAAATTAAGATCAATCAGATTTGTTAGGTATTAAAAGAAATAGCATCTGTACTTATTAATTAGTTACGATTTTAATCAATAACATTTATATTTTTTTATTATATTATTAATCAATAAATTAGAATTTAATTGAAATCTAATAAAGTTGTCTAATTATTTTATAAATGTGCAAATAATTTGTGACAATAAATTTAAAATAAGATAAGATGAACTGTCTATATAAAAAAAAAAAACTTACACCCTATATTAATAGCTTTAGCAATATAACATCATCAAAGCCTCAAAAGAAAAACTATAATATTAAAAAAAATCAAATTATACATCATGATTTAACTTAATAAGCTTGTACTACAAATGTAATATAATGAATGTGAAAATAGTTCTAAACACGATTTCTCATAAATGCCAGAAGAAGAAGCATTTAAATCTCTATCTAGAATTATCCCTATCCCCAGACTGTTTTTGAGCTGATGGGTCTTCTCAATGGGGTGCTAGGATATTCAAACACTGGATCTAAAATACCAACTCAAGCACAGTATTTATCTAATACTTAACTATTAAATAGAATATCTGAAAATTTCAGACATCTACTAGCATGCTCATTATATTGCATTTGTAGTACAAGCTTATTAAGTTAAGTCACATGATGTATGACTTGATTTTCTTAATATTATAGTTTTGCTTTTGAGGTGTTGCTGATGTTATATTGCTAAAACTATTAATATATGTTGTATCTGAATTTAGTTCAGTTCCTTATGGCTATTTAAGTTAGATAGTTAAATTTGAAGACATACATATGTCTGAAAATTTCAGAATTTCTATTTAATAGTTAAGTATTAGCTAACTGCTGTGCTTGAGTTGGTATTTTAGATCTAGTGTCTGAATATTCTAGTGCCTCACAGAGGAGAATCATTAGCTCAAAACCAGTTTGAGATTTTAAATGCTTTCTCTTCTGGCTTTTATCAAAAATGCTTGTTTAAAACTATTAGCACACTCATTATATTACATTTGTAGTATAAGTTTATTAAGTTAAGTCACATGATGCATGGTTTGATTTTCCTAATATTAAGTTTATATATATATATATATATATATATATATATATATATATATATATATATAATATGATATTATTAAGTCTAATTAGAGCTAAACTTTATATAGTCATTATATTAAAATATTTGTTTGCTTTATCTAAACTAATATCAAGTGTATAAATAATGTAATTAGTTTGTGGTTAATTTTTAAGAGATGATCTAGTTTGTCCATAAGAACCATAATAGTATAATTCTGATATTAGTCAGAATAATTTGACTTAATTATCTTTAAACCTATTTAAAGTGGATCATAAATTTAATTAACTAATATATCTTAATACTTATATTTGACAAGAATAAATGCCAATTATTGTTTTATATGGTTTGATTGATATAAAATTCTTTTTTTCCTCAGTGACAAAAGTTTATTCATCAAAAATAAACAGATACAAATACATTTAAAAAAGATACAAAAAAGTGATTACATAATAAAATGAAATTCAGGAACAACTTGGTGAAAAGGGGAAGAAAACATATGAGAAGGAAAAGGGATGTGGAAAGGGTATGCAGTTCAGGCCAAAAAAATCTTTGATTGCAAGTCCAAGACACACACCCCCATTGAGGAGTGATTGCACAGGTAACAAACATTTAATTGAATGAGTTCTGTGACAGAGGCTAAGAGCATGGTAGTTGGAGGATTGCCCAGATGTGTGTGAGAAGCAGAGGTGGGGCTAGTTTGGTATCTGTTTTTGAGAGAGTGAGTTAGGTCCAATAGTTTTTATTTCACTCATTGGAGCAGCCAGAGTGCATAGAAGAGGAAGACTGATAGTTTGATAGTTGCAAAAACTTCTGTTTCAATGGATCCTCAGAGATTGAAAATGGTGTTCCTATGAAAGGAAGGGCAGGAGTTAATGGCATGTCTCACTCCAAGCAAAAAGGGACATTCAAGTAGGAAGTGCTGGAGGGTTTCATTGTTAGTTTTACAGATCTGGCATAGAGAAGAGATCTTGCTGAAACCCCTACAGTTGACTAAAAAGTGATTGGTGGGAAGGAAATGAAGGTTGATTTTGAGGAGGAAATCAAGGAATTTTGCCTCAAGGGACCACCTTTTGAATTTGAAGATTAATTGAGCATTGGTAAGATTGAGGAATGTAGGGGAGACAATGGAGGAGTCTATGATATGATGAATGTAGGGGAGACAATGGAAGAGTCTATGGTCTGATTGAAAACAGCAAAGCCAGCCTTTTGAAGGATGTTTGCAATGAGAGAGATCCATGATCTGGGCCTGCTATTTGGAGAAAGAGGGTTGGTGGGAGTGATGATGATATGCATAAGATGAGCAGGAAATTGACTTATGAGTGTGAGTACAATATTGTGAGTTTTCTGGATCAGAAGAGTGTCAATGGAGTGCAGGCCCAGCCCATTGATGTTTTTAGAAAAACCAAGTTTTTTTTAGACTGATGGTCACTACCTTTCTACCCCAGAGAAAACAGGTGCAAAGGGTATTGATTTTGGATATAAAGAAGTGTGTAGGTAAAATGATGGGGAGGCAATATGCTATCTTGGGAAACACTATAAGATTAAGGAGGGTAACTTTCCCATATAGAGAGAGGTAGATGCCTGTAATAGTGCTGAGGGTGGATGATATGTTTTGATACAATGTGGTTTGGACCCAGACCCTCATGTCCTTGGGAGATAGCATGAGGGAGAATCCAAGCAAATTGTGCCACTTGGCATTGAAGGTGGAAGGGATTTGTTTACCAGAAGAAAGTTTCCAGGCTCCTGATTTGTCACTGCTAAATTCCAGCCTGTATATTTCAGTGTAAATAGATGGATAAGATTAGTTGATTGTTATTTGGTAAATATTCATTGAAAACCTACTGCATATTTGATATAATGATATGATTGGATATTGTAAATACAAGATTATATCATAGGTTCATTGATAGTGCATTCTTGTTGAGCATTTTATTTTGATATTGTAATGGAAAGTATATTCCATTGTAATTTATTTTAGGTCTTGGCTTATTTTTATCGAAGTCTCAGGTTGGAAAGCCAATTGTAATATAAAGTATACATATAAAAGAAAATAAACTAGCCCAATCATTGGATGTCAATTGTAATGGATTGGATTGTGATGCTAAACTCTTATTTAATGATACTATAGATTTAGGCAGCAATATAATAAACTGCATCTATGCATCAGAAGATAAATTTTAATCATGAGTAAATATGGTTTAATTATTGATTAACAATTACAATATTACCCATCTGATTAACTATACATAAAATATGCATAGATACCAAAGAGCAATAATAAGAGACATTAAATAATTTACTCTCAGGGTTAACTTGACCACTGAGATTTAATTACTCACCAAAATATAAATTGGAAACAAAGGGAATTTTATTGAATCCAATCTATATTTGCAACTGGGGATTATATGTAAAACAATATACTAATTAGTGATGGCTTAGATGAATAATTATAAAATTAAATATTGGCTAAACACAAAAATAATCATTTAAGTAATTACCCATCTGATTAACTATACATAAAATATGCATAGATACCAAAGAGCAATAATAAGAGACATTAAATAATTTACTCTCAGGGTTAACTTGACCACTGAGATTTAATTACTCACCAAAATATAAATTGGAAACAAAGGGAATTTTATTGTGCTCAATCTATATTTGCAACTGGGGATTATATGTAAAACAATATACTAATTAGTGATGGCTTAGATGAATAATTATAAAATTAAATATTGGCTAAACACAAAAATAATCATTTAAGTAATTACCCATCTGATTAACTATACATAAAATATGCATAGATACCAAAGAGCAATAATAAGAGACATTAAATAATTTACTCTCAGGGTTAACTTGACCACTGAGATTTAATTACTCACCAAAATATAAATTGGAAACAAAGGGAATTTTATTGAATCCAATCTATATTTGCAACTGGGGATTATATGTAAAACAATATACTAATTAGTGATGGCTTAGATGAATAATTATAAAATTAAATATTGGCTAAACACAAAAATAATCATTTAAGTAATTCTAAGTCTCAAGCATTACCTATTGACATTTATACTGAAAAGAGAAAAATAAAGAGATTTCAAATAAATCACAAAGTCATTTCATATAAAACAAATGGTATATACTTTATTTTAACCTTTTCATAGTTCAAAATACCTGTTGGCTGAGTGAATTAAAGTTCTAAACTTTTGATTGGTCAATTACAGAATCAGCATTAAAATATATTCATCTTTTAATATTAGATTTGTTTTAGTTTCATTTGTAAAAAAGCAAATTAATAATTTGTCAAATTATGAAAGTGAATGAAAGTTTTTTCAAAAATAATTTTCTCTTTATAATTATAAAAATATTCTATAGCAATGAACTTAAAAAGAACGTTCATAGACTATTAGAAAATGCTTCATACATCATTGATTTGTTTTCCAATTTATGTTCATGTAAAAATAAAGAATTATACTAAAATCTTAACTATTTTTTTAAAATAATTATATTTTCAGCATATTTTATCAAAATAATTTATAATATGTAAAAAATACTGGAAAACATTCATTTTCATTTTGAAAATCAAAACAAAGAACTTGGAGTGGTGAAAACTATTGACAAGTGGCCCTTTTCTTCAAAATGAGAAACAACCAATCAGTGTCTTCTCCCATTGTTAAAACTTTAACTTTAAATATTATTGACTTTTTACTTGTAAAATAATTCTTTAGAGAGCAGCATCTTACAGTACATTTTAAGCTTTACAATGAGTGTAAATTTACTATGATAATGTAAAAATTACTGTTTTTTTAGCCAATTCGATTAAACCCAAACCTGACAGTAAAAATGTTAATTGTGGTTTGATTTTCTTTTCAAATAGTAATAATTGTATTAAATACATACAATATTGTTTATCTTTTAAGTTTTCATTTTAATTCAATACTATTTAAATTAACAGTACTTGCTAACAACAAGCATAAATTGCTGTTGTATCTACATTAGAACCATTTACTATTTAATGCATAGAAAAATACAATAATGGAGAAATAATGAAAATCATAATAGCTTCTTAAAATAATAATTCAGAATCATTTATACATTCTTCAAGGTTAGATCAGTTAACTTAAAAAAAATTATAAGTATTCTTTTTCTACTATGTTAGATATTTTTTGCTTCATTTTTAATTAAATCTATACTCCTCTTTCTGGACTACAAGTACAAACTCTTTAGATTTATTATTTATAATAAGGCTTCTATTATGGCTGAAAAATTCATTATCTTCCATTCTGAGACTTCAATAAACATTTATCATGGATTACATAACCCTTAGTACATGAAACTTCTATAAATAAAATATAAAAAATGACTCCTATCTCATATGTGAAAAATACGCATATATAACACAAATATAAAATATATATATCATGATCTACCTTTTTAAACATATCTAATGATGAAACTGTGAATTAAATTCTTAAGAGAAATATAAAATAATGATAAAATTGCAAACACAAATATAATACATTATGCGTATATTTATAAGTGATTCCTATGAGAACAAATAACAATCAATTTAATTTCCAGGCTACATTGTGTACAACAGATATGTATAGTAGGTATGTACAATGCATTTAAATTAAAACAATAAGTGTTTTAATGACAAATAATATCTAATATATAATCATTTGTTAATAAATTGAAATTTAAAACCAGTTTATTTATATAATATACATATATAAGGCATAAGAATTAAAGGACAACAGAAAATTTTTAATAATAAGTGACCTCTAGCATTTTTACTATTAATATTGATAAATTAAAGATTTAAAACAATTTACTTATATTGTGTCCAAATCTATATTGCATGTGAATCAAAATAAAATAAAATTTTTTAATGCTTAATGAAACTTAATATGTTGTTAATTATAATGATTGATTTAAACTTAAAATTAGTTTATATATATAAAAATAGTTAAATTTAAAATCAATCGTACAAAAAAAATGACCAAATTAATTACCATTCAATCTTTTTTGTTTTCTCTTCATTTTAAAGTTCAACAAATATTTGAAGCATTTTTGTCCATTCTAGCATAGGTTGAATTAACAAGTACAATAAATTTGAAATTATGAACATGTGAATTCATGAGCCCTTTGTAAATTGTTGTCCCAGAGTATTCTTTTATTCAGATTAGGTTATAATGGATCAGTTGAAAGTGACAGACTGATTTTGAATATTTAGATAATACTTATATTGGCTTGCTGTATATGAATAGCTATTCGTTCCTTTGTTTTCTATTCCAAATGCCTGTTTATATAATGAAATACGGTAAGACGGAGAATTTAAACCCCTGGACCATAATTTATAGTTTAACCTGCCATTCCATGACATATCAAGTCCAATAAATATTATAGTTACACAAAAAAAAATTGTATAGGAGACAGTAGCAAAGTTTTGCTTTCTTTCCTTAATGGCAATTGTCAATCTCTGTTGCCATAGTATTTTTTATGTCTATTGCTTAGCTCAGTCTTTCATGCACTGCTGATATCAATATCTTTATTACACCAATCATCAATTTTTAAATATTAAATTTAAAAAAAATACATATAAAACTTAGCTTTACAGTTTCAAAAACAATTTCAAAAACAAAATAAATGAATAAATAAATAAGCAACATATAATAAAATTACATTGCAAACAATTTGAAAAAGAAAAATATGATGTAAACCCATTTAGTAATTTTAAATGCCAATATTTGATCATTGATATTACTAAAGAGAAGTACTTTAAATATAAACCAATTTCTTTGTAAAATCTATATACACATATTTTTTTATATCACCACTGCCATTTAATTCCTACAATCATAAATAAAGTATACCAAAAAAAAAATGACATAAATAACAATAACAACTAATAGCAACAACACACACATACACATATATATATATAACTCCCATATCAAAGCCGAATCAAATATTTTTTAAACAATAATGACACTTTGATGGAAAGAGTAGGTCTTTCCAACCATTGCAATATATTGAATCAGGTGAGCAAAGATTGCTCTTATTATATAAATTTACAATTAAATCGTGATCTGCTCCAGCTGCACTTTCAATATTGCAGCAAACTGACCCTTCAAGCACAGAAGTCTAATACAGAAAGTGGATAAGACCAACAGCACCTATAACCAGACTGAGGCCATACAAAGTATTACTTGCAGACACATTTCCAGGCTATACAACTTCTCAGCTGCAAAATTCAAATCTCTGTCATACAAATCATTTTATTTGTTTTAAGGTAAAACCCCAGGTGCCAGCTAATCATAAGTTATAATTAGCAGGCTTAGATGACTGATATACAATGTAGCACTTGATTAATCCCTAGTTAGCTCTTTTATTTAAGTATAAGGTAGACAAACTATAATGTATTGCTTAATACTTACATTTAGCTATAGAATATCTATTAATGGCATAATTATCAAAGAGAATTGGCCAAACAATAATTAGCAAACAAATGATTTATTTAAAACACTTCTAGTTAAAACATGGTAATAAAATATTATAATAAAGAACATTATAAGTTTATTTAAACACACTTCTAGTTAAAATATATGATAATCAGGAATACTATAACTAAAATATTTAAATATAAAAATGCGCACACACATTAAAATATAAATTCATTACTCAATTGAAAGCATTGCAAATATTAAAATATATTATGAGAAAATTAACTATGCACACTCATGTTGGGGTTCATTCTATATAATGTCTTATAGGAGACACTTAAAGATTGCTATTACTATCAAAGTTCAACAAAGTCTTTTATTTGAACACAATCAGTTTATAAATGGGAATAAGGAAATTTATAGCTACCTGGGATTTTGCACTTTATATTTTCAAAGATACGACCCCACATTTTTTTCTGTCATATTGATCACCAACTGGTCAGATTTCGGATTCCACTATTGGTTTTGGTTCTTGGATGACTTCTTACATTCACTGAGATAGATATTCCATGAATGTTCAGATTATTAAATGGGCATGAATTCTAGATGGAGGGCTTCTGATGTTCTGGACAACTGGGACTGAAGATGGGTTACATGCTCTGGTGACTGTTTAGTATTGCATGATATTAGATGGTTTTTTGATAAATGTGAAAACACCTAATTACATTCTGGCATGCTAATAGCTTTCCCTGTCTTCTCTTCTCTGGAAACTTTTCCACAGTAGTAATATGAGTAAGTGTTAATCTTAATGATTACTATGAATGAACCTGAATGATGCTGGAACTTCAAACATTAAGAAAACTGTACTAAAACTATAATGAATAGAGTTTTAGTCCCTTTATATGATTCCCCTTTATTGTCTCTAGTTATCATTCTGATCTAGTTTAATTAATTTACAAATTTTATTAATTACATTTCCATTGTGTTTTAATCTGCATTTTTGCATAGATTAATCTAGTCTCTGAATAAGATACCATCTTGAATTATTTTCCATTGTTTTCATTTAATGCAATTTAGGATTATTATTCCCTTTTTTCCTTTTATTGACTGACAATCTTTAAGTGGATTTTAAAGTTTATATGCTTTCTTTTCATATTTTAATTCAATTTTCATTTTTACACATACACATTTTTTTCCTTTAAGTTTATGAAAAGAGAGAACTATAGTTTTAACTTTTTACTTAGTTAATTTTTCCCCCTTCCCTACTCACTCTTTAACTACTGAAACTTTTCATTATAACAATTTGTCTTTTGGCGATTTGCATTTCTTTTTTTTTCTTAAAAAAACTCTTTAAACACTTTAGTACTAATATTTCATTTATTAAAACTTTTTTCTTTTGTGAAATTTAATCCAAGTATTTAATAGTAAATGGTTCTGCAGTATTTTTACTTTTTAAAATTTTAGATTTTAAAATCTTAAATTAACCATAATTTTTCTTAAAAGGTTATGAAACATGTAACACTATTGACTAGTGGTACAATATATAACTTAAGTAATAATAGTAGATTAATGTAAGATAGATAAGTTAATACAATTTAACATTTTATTAAACTCAATATGAAATTATTTCATGGTTTATTTTATTTAAACATTATAGATATTGTAGGTTTATAAGAGATTATCAAAATGTTATCATAACTATTTATGAACTAATTTGTTTAGGTAGGGGATATCATTAACTTTTAATATAAATTTACATTACTATATGCAATATTTGATTAGTAATGTATATCAGAACTTAGTTATTTAATGATTTAATTTTTTTTCTATTATAAATTAAATGGATATCATAGGTATATATCATTGTTTAAGACAGTCTGATTTAACTACTTATTGTAGTTTATTTCAGATAACGAATAGATTTGGTGATATTTGAAGTGATGATCTTGTTTGTTTTCTTTTTGTTTTTACATTCTGTCTGAACAAATTAGTTTTAATAAAGATTGTCATCAGTATTTTATTTTAGGGTGGTTGACAATATAAATAAATATTTATTGGAAATATTTTTATGGCATAGTGTGACCAATGACTGAGCTATATAATTTTATACAAGTTATAATAGATATATTATTTATTGGTACATATTTTGCCCTGTTACAAATAGTATTTAAATTATAATGTATTTCTTCATAATATTTTTTATTTTATTTTGTATCAGTAATAAATGATTGTTTAAAACCTGTAGGGCAATTTCTTTTGTTACATTACAAATGCTGATTAAACCAATGCAGAGATAGTAGAGTAGAAGGTCAATCTTATGTTGTAATATGTAAAATTTTTGTACAAATATTAGTTTAAAAATATACTGTTTCCAAATGTATGCAGAGAAATAATATTGGATTAAAATAGTTTTGTTTTTTCACAAACACACATAATCAGATTACTTTAATAAAAGATCATATAAGTTGAAAAAGTTCTTGTATTAAAAAATTTAATCTTTCACATATATGTCTTTTACTTTGAATACAGTTTGTAGCAAAATGAAACTATTTTTAGCATAATTATTATTATATTAACTTTAGACATCTAAAATAATAAAATATTAAAGGCAATGAATTTATTTTAAAAGATATTTTAAAAAAAAGCTTATCTTTTTAAATTAGTTAGAATAATCTAGTTTTTTTGTTTCCCCATGATATAAGTTTAAATATTTTCTTAAATCATATAATTGTATAAATAAAATTATATTTTATACTTATTAAATAAAAATATCTTTTAAAATAATAAAAATAACTTTAGGACAAAAAATAAATTACTTTTCAAAATATCCTTTGAACTTTACTAATAAAATATTAAAAAGTGCCATTATATTGCATAAGTGACAATGGTACTATAAAGCTTTTTTTCTTATGATAACATTTGATATCTAAAAACATGAAAATGAAATATAGATTTTTTTTGCTATTTTACTGAAACCATTTAATGTAAAATTACAGCATAATCTATAATAGTCAGACCATTCAAATGCTGTAATTAGTAACTTTCTAAATGACAAATATTGACAGATAGATTAACCTGTGAAAGTGGTTAGCTTTTACTTGTTTAATATACATAATTGCATGTACACAATTTAAGTGAAATTCATTAAGGTGCTTTTTATGTATGATTTTTAATAGGCTTCACGTTTTATGAATTTGAGTTGTACTCAAAGCCATATACAAAATTATAATGAATAATTTCTGTAGTAATTAATATATTCTCTATTATAATATTTTTAGCAATCTATTGTTTATTTTACTAGTGCTATGAAAAAACAGCAAATCTAGAATTCACTCTATGTATATACAAACACAAAAGAAAGAAACAAGTAAAAGAAGTACTTCATTTATATAGTATTATTATATTTTATAGTGATATTTGCATCATAAATTATACAATATGAAAATAAAATAATATTCATATTAAAAGGGATTTCAACCCAGTCTTTCAAGCTCTCTACAGTTATATACTCTATCCAATATAACTGATACAGAAGACCACTTACATGTGAAAAAGATAAATGATCTCCAATATTAGTATATCATGCTAAACCAGCACTTGTCAGTTAGTCCAGATCATCATCTTTTTTACACATATATAATTAGTATTAGTTTATATTAAGTTAGCAAATCTACACATTCTAAAGGACAGGCTTCAATCCTCTCCACTCTCCAATACTTCAGCCATCCATAACACTGAAAATCTGATGATGGAATGCTCAAAGCTCTTGCTGGTGCCAATATTATAGTCATACCCATATTAACCATAAGCCAATCTGACCCCTTATACGTAAGACCTTAATACGTCTGTTTAAATATAGAAAGAAGGCATGGACTAAATACAAACTGAACATATGATATTGAAATATATGTATATTGTATATACTTAATCTAGATGTAATTAAACGAGATTCGAATCCAGACTTTGAAAGTCTTATATATTCATATTAGTTTTTTTCTTTGATTCAAAAACAAGTAAATTCAAGTTGTTTTCAGTTAAATATGCAGATACAATTTTTATAGCTATAAGAATTATTATATTATTCAATGATATTTTCAGATTTAAATTTAACATCTGCTCAATTTAATGCATAGACATCTGAGTAATGAAAATAAAACAATTCAGATTTTAAATATTTTTGAGCTCACTACCCTTAAAATGTAAAGAGAGAAAGAAAACAATTCAACATTCTTGATTTCTTTCAACATTCTCAACAATGCTTCGATTATAACAGTAAATATTCGCACAATAGACATTATTTATATTTACTTTTTTTTTTTTTTACAAGAATACATTTTCTTTTTCAAAATACATGTATGCGTAACTCTGATGCACCGGAGCAATAAGAAACAAACGAACAAATAAAAAATACAAGGATAAATTCTAATTACTAAATTTATTTATTATTTAGTTTTTTTTTTAAAAAAATGTTATACATGTACACCACACAAAAAATATGTATTAATAAATAATATTTATGTTGCTTCTAATTAAAATATTTCAATTGAAACATTTATTAATAATATAGGTTTCTTTAAAAATCGCAAATAAACGCATAGACGCACAATAAAAAAGTAAACAAACTAACAGAACCAATTGTTATAATCTTCCCCAGACCAATTCTTAAAAAAAAAAAAAATGTTGCCAATAATAGAATCAGATGAAAAGCAAAATAGATTACTGTAAAAACATAATAATAATAGAGAATGTTTATACGCAGTAAAAAAATAAAGTATAAGGAATTTATTTATAATTGCAAAAGAATTCCAGATAGCAACTTTTTTAAAATTGAATGGAATATTTATAGCATATACTACTTAAATGCAATAATAAATTACTTTGATTAAATTCTTAAATGATAAATTTAATAATATGATTAAATGAAGCAGAAAAATAGTGATTTGTTGATAATAAAAAGCTACCATTATTATACAAATATATTTATAAGTAAAGATCATTCCATAATTTCTCAATTATCTTAATAAAATACTTGCAATTTGCTATTAATTCATTTTGTAATGATAAGGTATTATTATATCCAATGCAAGCAATTTTTGAATTTCCATTTCCTGTTTTTTCTCTAAAAGAGGGGGGGGGGCATTTGCTTTTTTTAAAAATCTTATTGGTGAACCTCTCATACTGCTGATCATTTATTTGTACGCACAAACTCTTTAATTGTCATTTTGTTCAAAACAATACAATTATTAAGAATTTTTTACAACTAGATATGAAATACGAGTTTTGCTGGTAAAATGATTCTTGGTTTGATCATTCCACTTGAGGAATCCTTTTCTTGTCTCAAATATTAGTGTTTAAATAAAAACTGATCTAAAATGGTGATCATAAATCTGGATAAGTCATCTCACCATGTCAGATTTAAGTAATAAAAATAGTTATACTATTTAAGGTAGGAAGTAAAGTGGTACACAAATGTAAATATTTCAAGATTTTTCTGAATATAAATTCAAAAAACATCCAATTTTTCTTTACATGGACTTTTTTTAAAATAAGATATAGGATAGTGATAAGTAGTTTTCTAGAGGGACAATGAAATATAATTTTAATATTTAAATATAGATAATCAAATAAAGAGAGAATACAAATTTGAATTTGCTATGGAGATCTAACATAATTCTGAAATTTCGATTTACATTATTAAAAACACAATATTGAAACTTGTTTGTTCACTGATATTTGTGTTCATGTTATCTGTAATTCTGTTATATAATGCTTCTTTTAGAAAGTTCAGAATAAAATTGCAATTATTTATTATTGGATAATTTTATTGCCTTGACTTTTTGTAGATTTGAAATGCATATATCGGTAGAAGCATTAATCTATAGCCCAATTTATTGCAAATAATGTTATTGAAAATATGACCTTGAACGGTATTGCTGCTTCAAAATTTTTTTCAAAATATATACAATGACTTTTATGAAGATTTAGTTTGGACAGGAAAAACACAACCCATTGAACCTAATGATAACTTAAAAATTATAATACAGTTTGGAAATCAGATTGTCAAATAATATATAACTTATAGGCCCATATAGATGAAAAATTCATAGATTAATATGCTAACATCTTGAAATGATACATTAAAAGCAATTTTTCATAAATATATAATTCATTTTCCCCATTATATACATCACTGTAAGGTGGTTTTGAATGTGTCAAAAAGATATTAAATTATCAAATTATGTCAAAAATTTATTATTTTTATTATTCATATTTGGAATTTAAATGTGTAATAAGATAATTTTTGTAATGACCCCCCCCCCCCCTATTATATTAAACCATTTTTTATTTATATATTTTTAAACAGATCATCTTAAACATTGATTAAAAAAATTTTACTTTTGTGTAAAATTATTACAATTTAATTTACAATTGTCAAACTTTCCCATTCACAGATTTAATAAATGTTATAATACACACATAATTTTTAAATTACTTTTTATATGTATGTATAATTTTTAATAATTATTTGTTTACATATCACATTTATTATGGATAATAAAAATTGTAAATAGAAGAAACAACAAAACAATTTTTACTTACAAAAAGTAAATAAATTGATAAATATATATAAAAATGATTAAAAAAAAGAGGTTTCTGATTAAAAAAATATTTTTATTGTTTACACCAATTTTTTAATAATGTTTATGCTTATTTCCCACATGATGTAAAATAAATTTGGAAGTATAAGTCTCTGCCATAGTCGCTGAAGAAAACTTTATATTACAATCATTTTTTACTATCAGTTTACCTAATTGAGATTAATGCGTAATTATTGCATTGAAGCCAATAACAAGGATCAATATTAGGTTGAATTAGTTATAGAGTTATTATTTGGAAAAAAAAAATTCTGTTTGCACAATAAAATAATTTCAAGTTATATCTGGGTTGAATTTGAAAATTAGGTTGTGAGAATAAATATATATATATATATATGCACCAATCATTACAACTGTTTAAGAAATGTACCATATTTCTAATCAGTGAAAATCAGTTCTTTCATTAGTCAGCAGCCTGAAAAATAATGTAATAAAACTATACATTTAATAAAACACATAGAATTATTGACAAAATCATTAAACAAACCATTATTAAAAACTAATTTGAAAATCATTTCTAGTAGTAGAAGATTATTCAAAAAATTATACTCCCGATAAATATATAAAACTTTCTAGGCTATAGACAGAATAAAGGCTAAATAAATGTAATGACAGATGTTATAATTTCAGATACTTAGACAAAAAATTTGCAAAATAATTTATTTATTTTATATATATAACAAAATGCTTTATTTACAAAAAGAAAAAGAAAAACATTTAGAAACAAAAGTGTATTTAAAAGGAACATTATCAATACAAATTTTTAATGAATTCCATTATTGTTAATGACGCCGCCAGAAGCAGAAACCGGTCTGGGGTTGAGGATATTCTCAAAGCTTGTTAAGAGCTTATTTTGCGAGCTCTATATATAATATGACATAGTATATAAATAATATTTCACAAAATAAGAAAATATGATACAATAAACACTTTTAATTTTTATCCAAGCCATATAGTTATTTAATTCATTTAAATAAAATGTAACAAGGTAGAAGATAACATTTTTCTCTCACTTTTCTTTCCATATTTTATCTCTTCTATATACCATCCTACAACTATTTTCTGTTCCATATACAAATCGTATATTTGTCTCCAATCTATACAATTTTTTCCCCTCAAAATATCTCACAAATTAAAGCCATTTATTCTATCAAAAGAGGTTTGAGGATGAAAATAACTATTAATATTTTTTTCCAACATGTCTATCAGCAATAGTTTATATTATTCCATTATTTTTTTCATTCCTCTGTGTTTTTTATAGTCAAACTTTCTTCAGATAAGAATATTGTTTATTCATGATTCTCAGTATTATGCAAATTAATCCAATTATTTACAATCTCATCATTTTACTTCATATTTTTGAAACAATAACAGCTAAAACAAAATTCACTGATATTGTTACAAGATGTCAATTTATTCTTTTATCTTTTTCTCTAAGCTTGTCAATTTTATTATACATTTTTTCTTTTTTAAAATATATTCAATTCTTTTTCTATCCTATCATTTTTATCCTCTTCATTTCAGTGAAATTGCTTTTCTCCAAAAGTTTATTAGAATTTTATATGAAATCAAAACTATATTTTCTTTAAAATTCTTTTAACTTTATAAATTCCTCTTCTAGCTATTTTTTTTCTAAAGTTATTTGTTTTATATCTCAATTTATATTTATTATATATTTTTTTAAATTCTTTATTTTCTACAGAATTCTTAATATTTTCAAGAATTTTTTTTGTATGTTTGTAAATATTATTCATTTACTACAGTATCTTTTAATTTTTTTTTGAGTAATATTAATACTCAGTTTGAATTTATTTTACCAATTTGCATTATTTATCTTATTTTAGATGTAATTATATGGGGGTGGGATGGAATATATTTTATGCAACATGTCAATGGTAAATTTTATTTTTGGACCAGTTCTGGATCAAATTAAAAATATTTGCTTTTAATATTGTTTTTAAATCTATTTTAAATCAACGCATATTTCAACAATAACTATTTCCATTTTTTATTATCTTGAACTTTCTACTTGTACATTTTCTTCTTATAAATATTTTGAATGATGTACTATTTATTACCATTCTATTTTTTCCACTATAAGTAATCAATTTTATACTTTTACTCTTTCTTTTCCCTAAGTACACACTATTTCTACATCATTATTATTAAGACTATTATAAGATCTAAACTTCATTTAATTATTCCATTATTTCTAGGTTATTTACAACACTGACATGTAACACATAAAATTCATTTTACAATATTTTTAAATGTTGATAATTTTAAATTCTCAATGCTACATAAATTGTCATCTCAATACTCAAAATGCAAAAAGAAGCTATTGATGAAGTTTTCTGATTCACAATGATATCTTTAAAAACATTTTTCTTACAATATTTTAATTTCATTTAAAAAAAAACACACACACTTCTATTACATACAGCACCTTAAAATAATTTATCACAAAATTTGTAACTGTATGCAGGGTATCCATATTTAGTTGTAAACAATAAATAAAAATTAAAACAAACTGAACATTTAAAAGTGGTTAGATTAAATATCAAGTAAAAATGAATTTGGATTATTTATATTTAATTCAAACTACAATTGAATATATATATATATTGATTTTAATAGTTAAATGAAAAAAGTGCAAAGAAGAAAATTCAAAGAAATTGCTCATATGACAATGGCAAATATTCCTATAAACCCAGCATGGCAATACATAATGGCTGGAAGCTTCTAATAAATCTTGCTCTTATAAAAAAGTAATATAAAAATAAATAAATAAGTAAAGAGGAGGAATCATGAGGATATAAATCAATAATCATAATTAAGTATATAAAATTTCTACTAATTGTTGCCTTTGACAGAATAGCTCAGTTGTTAGAGCTTTTCCTTAAAAATTGATACTAAAGAATCTGAAGGTAAAATTTTAACCCCTAAGCTAGTATTGTCACTGGTCAGGTCAGCAATACCTGATGAAGAGCAGAAAATAATACCACTGAAACTGTTGGGTTTCTACTAATCTGTGTTGTCTATTTCCATGTTAAAACTAACAATTGTTTGTAATTGAATAATTTAAATAAAGTTTAAAATTTTCTAGATATTCAACAGTTGATGGTAGATTATGGAAGTAGTCCAAAATATTATAACATCTACTATACCATCATCACTGACCTTCAGACAAATAATTTATTGAATGTTTATTTTGTCTCTTTCAAAAGCCAATCTTTCATTACAAAATTAGCATAGTGCTTATGTACAATATTTTTAGTGTATTTGTTTTTTATTGTTTTTTTTTTTTTGTGAGATTTTTTTCTTCTCTTCCTTTAGAAATAAAACATTCTAGAAAATATTAGGCAAAAATAAAATAGCAACTAAAATTCAGATTTTTTAAATTGATAAGCTTTGATTATGAGTTGGTATGTTGAATGTATATTTTATAAATAACATTTTACATACAATAATTCAATCTGATACTGGAAAAATTTACTAGTATATAAAATATTTGAACAATGTTAAAAATATTAATTCAAATCTTTTGGGATTTTAGATGTGTAACATTATTCTTATGTTTGGTAAATATCATCTTGACTGTGATATACATTAACCTGAAACACTATTATTTTGAAAAATAAAATAGTTACCTGAAAATAATACTTGCTATATAAATCCATTTTCCAAAAATTTGTAGCTTTGCAAAGTAATAATTGGATCAAATATTACTTTGATAATTCTAATCAAATATTATCACTATTTTTTCAATTTAGGAAAAGTCAATCTTATTAGCTATTTTGAAAAATCATTAGGCTTGAATAATTCCAGTATGTGTTAAAATTAAACATCAGTTGGTTTAACTATATAATGTGCTTCCAGACAATGTTAATTCACTTATATATTTATGATATTAATATTTTTGTATCACAGCATACACACAAGTCATAGTGTTTTAAAAATGGCAGTTATGCCATGAGAGTTTTGTTTGTTTAGTTAGAGATATGGTTGTCTTTAAAATAAATTTTACTATAGCTTATGTTTTTGTGAATCCAGTTTTTTTCACAACAGCAATTGCCTTTTTTATTAATGATTTGAAATCATAGTTGATTCTGTCAGATTTTATTGCCAAATCTATAGTCAATGTAAAAATAATATTTTAGACTGTTGATATTGAAACATGAAATAATTGAATAGTACTGAATGTTGGTTGTCAAGCTATATAGTTGTCAATACTTGAAACTTGTTAAAATTCATCGTAGGTCTGATATTTCTTTCACTACTTTATTAAACTAATGAATGTTCTGTTCAGATACTTCTTACTATTCTCTTAAGGTTCTACAGATTAAAAAAAAACAACAGAAAATTTACATAGGAATGTGTTTCTACATGTTTGCTAAAGAAAAATATCACTATTTGTTTTATATCTATGTGTTTGTACTGATGCATTTCACGATATTGAAGAGATATGTGAATGATGGTACAAAACCTAATTCTTTCTGGACATTTTACAACAGGAATAACTAAAATAGTAATATCTTCAGCTAAATAGTACTGTTATGTAGAGTCAATTAAATTAGTTGTAGAATGTCAGTTTATATATTTTAAAATAAATCTTGAACATGAGATTTTTTTTGTTAATTATTTATACAATATAATCATATACTTATTATTGGAGCTCTTATAAGGGCATGTGGCATTTAAGCAATCTAGTGATAAATTTGGCATTTAAAAGTTTTATTCAACTAATCTGAGCTTAATTATTTTCTGAAAGCTTTAGTTCTGAATCATTCATTCTAATACAATGCTAACTGCACAGGGCAATTAGTGGTTGATGGAGAGTATGTCACAATCCTGATTACAGTGATTTCTATCAAACACACTAGTTAACTTCATACACCAATAAATATACATTGTTAAACAAATAAATATTTATGTAAATACTATAAAAATCTGAACACAAGGACTTAAAAAAATATGTGCATATATACAGCATAGGAGTGATGTCTGTTTGAATATTTTTAAATAAATTTACATTGATTTTTAGATTCATTTAGCAATAAAATATATTTTAAAGAAACACAGCACTGATGTCACACATTCTCATCATTATCTGACAACATGGTGAATCATTAGGCAATCACAATATAGTAATTCTTTTTATAACATTAACGCTCTCCTAACAAATAACAATGCAACGTGCCACTTGCAAACTGATTTCAAGCATACTTCGTTTACTTATTAACGTTTGAAAAAGATATTCATTAATTGCCGAAAAGAATTGTTATAAACATTTATAATTTATACTGCCTTTTTTACTTTTAAATATATTTTTAACGTTTTAATAGATCATATATAACATTAAAAATAATTGTAGAAGGTAAAAAAAAAAAAAACAACGTTAAAAGTTTAAATGAAAAACTTACATGCTATCAACTCCATGACTATTCTAAAAATACATTATAAAAAAAAGAAAGTTAAAAAAAAAAGGCTAAACTCAAAGATTTATTTATAGAACTTACTTAATATGTGGACTATTTTCAAAACATAATTTAGACACGTGATCAGTGAACAATGCCTAATTTATAACAACAAAAGTGTTATCGCTATATACTTAACGCTATCTGAAGATTTAACTTTTATATTTTCTCCATATATATGTTACTTTCTAAAATATTTTTAAAAATTGAAATGTAATGAGAATTATGAAGATTCATTATTTTTTAATCAGATATATAGATACATTGTACATAAAATTAACCTAAATTCCTGAACTTACTGGATATTATTTATCTAATAAATAAGTTGGCATTCTTTTAAATGGTTTTGGATGAAAAAAGCTATTTTTAATCAGACTTTGTCCTTTACCAAAATTTAAGTACAGAACTTGCTCATTATGTATTTTTTATGCATGATTGACTGTACACCTAAACTTTTTTTTTTTTATAAAAAAAAAAAAAAAAATCGCGTCATACATAATGCAGATATGATGTGATGTGATGCATTGTGACTTCTGCTTATAGGGAATCAGGAATCTCTCAGCAACTATGCCCAGAGAAACCTGTTAGCCACTTTGAATCCCTTTCCATTCCCCATCCCAAGATTTCTCATATTCTTTTCTACCCTGCCCATCCCATTTTCACAACATAATCTTTGTCAACTCCATGGCCTTTAAATCTAAAACCTCCTTATCTTTTTCCCCAAACCTAGCATAAAAACCAACAAGCAGCCTCTGTATAATCATTCTCTTCATATTTATTCTTCCACAACTTCATTATTTGTATTCTTTCTGCTTTCAGGCATTTACATTCAATTAACAGATGCCTAATATTTTCTATACCTTCCTTACACAGCTTGCAGACTAAATCACCCATATTTCTCCATTTATGTGTATATTCCCCTGTTGCTAAAGATCTTGTTCAAGCCTTAAACAGTAAACTACTTTCATTGCTATTATCATAAATTAACTCACACCCAATATTCTGTTTACTTCTATAAATATTTAAACTTTTTTTTATTCTCTATACTAGCTCTCCATCTCTCCAACTCCCTATTCTTTATTAATGCATCTATTTTTCTATCCCAATTCTAAAAACACTAAAACACTCAACAATTCTCCTAACACAATCACCCCACCTTTTGTATAAGTATACTGACATAAACTCTTTATCTAAATCTTCTGCATAAGGTATTATCTTTTGCACCCATCTTGTTGCCTGCCCTTTATTCATAACCCAATCAAATACTATTTTAGCTATTCTTTTATTATCCATAAACTGCAATCTACCAAACATTTTCATTTTGCTTTTTGTATCTCTCATATAAAAACTTGACCATCCCATTTCTTCTTAAATTGACTCCTTTGCCATCCACACTTCTGCATCTAATGCATGTCTTCCTACTTCTCTTTGTACTTTTTCTAAGTAATATAATACTCCTTTGCTAACACATAATGTATGATTACCATATGTTAACTCTACTACTGCCACTCCCTTCCATACAATTCTAGCTACATCATATTTATTATAGGAGAACACTGCTAATTTCTTTGCTTCATTTATCAATTTTTTCTCCCATTTATTTAAACAATTTCTCTGATTACTTAAAATGATTCCCAAATAGTTATATCTATTCACCACACTTAACTTTATATCCCCCAATAAAAATTCTTTGTCTTCTCTTTTCCCAATATTAATCATCATTACTTTTGATTTTTCTTCACCAAATTTAATTTCCATCTCTTTACATACCTTCATGCATGTCCTCAGCAGAATTTTTATATCTTCCCTTCTTTCTGCACACAAAAAAACATCATTTGCAAATAAAAGACCTGACAATGTATACTCTCTTGCCACCTATTAATGGCATCTCTACCCCTGCTTCCTAGTCTTTCTATTGCTCTCTCCATTTCTCTTAAATACAACAAAAACAAAATAGGTGACAGAGAACAACCTTGTCTTATGTCCACCCCATTTTTAACTTTAACTGATTCTATATTTCCTAATTGATATGTGTAGTAATTATTTTCATGTAATTTCTTAATAACATCCACTAAAGCTTCATCCATTCCCAAATTTACTAAACTTACCCATAATCTATTTGTATTTACTCTATCATATGCCTTCTCTATATCTATAAAAAACATATATAACTTTCTACCTGTATTCATACTCATATTCATAAGTTGTGTAACTACAAATAAACTATCTCCTATATGCCTATCTGATCGAAAACCTTCTTGCATTTCTCCCACTATATTATTTACTTCCATTCATTTTGCAACTCTTCCAGTCACCATATATGAGAAAATTTTATATAGCACTGACATTATTGCTATTGATCTATAATTGTTTAGCTTTCTATGATCCTTACCTTTCCCTTTAAATAACAGCCTTACAATTGTATTATTCCAACTTCTGGAAATTCTTTCGTCTGTGCCATCTTATTAAAACATGATAATAGTTTTAATTTTGTCTTCTGTCCTAAATTCATAACCATCTCTGCTCTTCATCCTTCCAAACCTCTTGCCTTTCCACCTTTCAATTTCTTACTTGTCTCATTTAGTTCATTTTCTGTAAATTGTATATTCCCATTACTATATGCTCTCATGTTTGCTATCCCCGTGTCCTTCACATCTAACATATTTTCTATATTCATTATATACTTGCTTAATACTATCTCTAATTCTTCTCTAGATCTATACTCTATTCCCTCATCATTTAGTAAAACTAATTCTCTCTCCCCTATACTCCTTCTTTTCATGTACTTCCAAATTTTTTTTCTCCCATCTCTTCCACTTTTATTAATATCTTCCAGCAATTTATTATTCAATTTTATTCTCTCCGTATAATTATCTATTTTAGCCAACTTTTTTTTTGTAAGTACTTTTCCCATTTAGTATTAACATCTTTTTCACTTTCTTTATTTTTAATAGCACACTTATATTCTCTGCATGCTTTTTTTCTCTCTTTTATACTTTTACTAACTCTCACTTTCCTATTACTTTTATTGTTCTCAGTATTCTCACATAAAACCCTACTTGCCACTTTTTCTACTTTACTAGATCAGTCCTTATACTCATTCCCAACCAACTCTTCCATGGTTTCTTCAACTTTTATTTTATACTCTTCCAATTTATTTTTCCATATCTTTCACTATGCTTTCTACTTTTATTACTATTTTTCATCAGATTACTAACTATTTCCATTATAAAGAAGTTATGATCACTATTACATACTCTCTCCTCATTATCAAATACCTTAATTTTCCATGCTTTATTTATTTTTAGACATTGTTTATTGTCTTTCATAAACATTTGATATATTCCTAATGGTTAAATTCACTCTCTGACAAAACTTCTTCAAAATCTGTCCATTCTTATTATTTACATCATCAATTTCTTTAATATGCTCATTCATACTCCCTATAACCATTATTCTCTTCCCTTTTTCTTTGAAACTCTGTATATCCCTAACTAAGCATTCATATATGCTACTATTCCATTCCATTATAATTTGACTATAACCAGTGGCTATATACACTACAGCCACCATCTATTCTTGTCTTCATAACTTTATCTCAAACCACAAATGATATTGACATTTAACAGTGTTTAAATATTTTTTTGATGTAACTCCTATACCAGCACCCCTTTTCTCTTTTTTTTATATTTATGCCCTGCCATACAAAGTCATCCAAAATAGGTTTTTCTTCTTCTCTTAGATGTGTTTCTACTATTGCTAATACCTCAAGTTCTTCATTTTTAATTGCTTTGTTTAATTCCAGCCACTTTTCTGGTCTCCTATTACCTTGCATATTCAAATACCCAATTTTAATAATTTCTTCTTTTCTAACTACTCTTTTATAAATTCTTTTGACTCTTTCTTCTCCATTACAGAGGCAGATCAAGGCAAGTGGGGCCCAAGTGGTAAAAATTTGGGGGCCCTCAAACTCAAGTAAAAAAAAAAACATTTTCAAAAAAATTCTTATTAAGTTAATGAAAAAGAAAATTAATCAAAAATTTCATATTATAATGCATTAAATGAATTTATTAAAAAAACATTTTTACATGAATTTTCATCTTGCTGTATTTCTTGCAAATTTGTCAATTATTTTGCATTGCTAATTCAGCTTAAAACTTCCTGCTATATATACAGAATGGCCATATTATTTAATCCTTCTTTTCCCATAGTACCCCTTAAATATTTTTTTGCATGCTTTAAAACAGAAAGCAATCTTTCTCTTGATGTATTAGATAAGGGAATTGTTAAAAAAAATTTCAATAATATTTCAACATTTGGAAATGTGAGAGACATTTCTTTAGTGGCTCAATAGATGACTGGTATAGTTTTTATGGTGTCCTCATTTTTTTTTAGAAATATTAAAAAATAGTCAAATTCAATTTGAAAATTACAAACATCAATGTCATTTTTGTAAATATCTTTAAACTTTTTCTTCCTTTTTCTTCTACTGATAAATTCCAATCAAAACATATTTGAAAAGGCTCTCTAACAACTTCATTTGTCTAAGTTCTTCAAGATAGTTCTGCCTTGGTGTTATTACATATGACATAAAATGAATTGATTATGAAATTTTTTCTTATTGTAAACTCATGTCTGACTTTTTTGTTTTAATCAAAAAACATTTTTCTTTTTTGTTGTCTGTGAGTTTGTCTATCTTCCACATTAAATGGTAACTCTGATAAAACAGTTGCCTCTTTCTCAACTTTTTCAAATTCTTCTCTAAAATTATTGATAAAATTTTCCAATGACTTCAGTAGGATAGATCCACTCCACTGATTACAGTGATTTACTAGTAGCATTTATTCTTTTTAAAATAGTATTCCAAATCACTGTCATTAGGATGGTTTCATATTTGCCAATTTTCTTCAGAAGTGAAGTTGCCTCCACTGTGGTAACCTTTTTTTCTTCTTCTGAATTACAAATTTCAGTTAAATCCTTTTTTATATGGGTGAAATTAAGTTTTATAACTAATACAGCATCTGCTCTTGCTAACCATTTTTGTATCAGAAACTCTTTTCACTATGAGAGAATGTTTACACATTTCTAGATTTCTGGTTAAGAGTTTGCAGAAATGGGTTGTTGCAGAAAAAAATGTGAATAAATTCTGCACAAACATAAAATACTCAATTGCAGCACTACAAATTTCTGTGGCAAAATTTCTAATTAAATTTAAGAAATGATTATCACATGGAATAAAAACTGCACTTGGGATATATTCTTTAATTTGTGCTTGCAAACCTGAGTACTTTCTTGACATATTAGAAACATTATCAAATGATTGTCATTGACCATTTTTAATATTCACTCCTAATTTTTATTAAAGTTTGCAAAACTTCTTGTTCCAAATATGAAGACGTGTTTATCTATGGTAATAATTTTCACAAATCTTTCTATTATATTACCACAGAATGAAACATATCTTATCACAAAAGTTACTTGATTGATATGCAAAACATCAGGAGTAAGTCACAGATTTGATTTCTTCAATTATTTCCATTCTTAGTTTATTTCCAATAAGACCTACAAATTTATCACAAATAATATGACATAAATAGTTTACATTTCTTCATCCTTGGTTGGCATATTTTTGTAGATGTATCTTTAAAAACTCATTGTATTCATTTAGATATTCCAAGCAGATTAAATAATTTTCTTTCATATTGGAATCTTTGCTTTCTTCGTGATTTCTAAATCTTAATCCTAAGTGACTCAAAAAGTTTATTATTGATACACTGCTTTTCAATACTTCTCTCCAGTAACATTCTTCTTTTTTCTTTTCCCGTAATAGTTGAGTATCAATTCTATTGAATTTTAAACTTTTATACATAGTACACATGGCTGACATGTGTTTTTTTGAAATTTCATGAACCGATAAAATAACAGTTATTGATCTCCAGTTTTGTAAACAAGTTATTAATTTAGAGATTATTTATGGATAGAGTTTGCAAGGGTAGCAGTAAACATTTTTGCTTGTTTCTGAAAATATCAGCCAATTTCTCTTTTCCATATTTTCATTCAATTTCTGTAGAAGTGATCATAGGTAAATCTTCTGTAATATACTTCATATCTGTCTTTATACATTGTTTTTAAATTCTCTCTAATCCCTATATTTTTTGGTTTGGTTATTAAGAATATGATTAATAATAGCATCTGTTAATAATGATGGCCATAAAGTTATATCATTTATTATTTCGATGTCTATATCAAAGTGCCTTTCTGAACTATCTCTACCTTCTGTATTTTTGAAATCTCTTTTTTCAGTAGCAATTTCAACCTCTTGATTCTCAACTTTTTCTTCTTCTGTCTCTTCTTTAGAAGTTTTAAATGTATACAATTCAGAATTATCTGATGTAGATGTCGATGACAATTCTGTCTCTGTATTAACATTTAAAAATTTATGCAACAAATTTCTTTGGCTTTCAATAATTTTCAGGTTTTTCTTTAACCTTTTTCACTTTTCTGCCACACTTTGATGTCTCTTCAGTTTTTTTGCTATGAAGAAAAAAAGTTTTTTTTTCTGTAAAATAATTTAAAAGCTTTTAGCCTCACAAACAATGCCTACTAAAAATATTTTTTTTAATGATAATGTTGTTAAGATATTTTAATTTACAAAATTGATTTATACTTTTGTTTAAATTTTAAGCTTGATATTTTAAATTTAACTTGGGCCATCTCTATTTTCCAAAAACTTATTAATAGTTCCAACAAAATTAAGATTTAAAACTTGGTCACATGCTATATTGACACAGGTGTGCAGTGGTGTGATTTTTGTTTATAACTATTTTAATTTAAAATTAAGAATTATTAAAAACTTTTAAATAACATTTCATTATATATGTATCATGGTGATACATGAACTTTACACATATATATGTAATTTTTAATATAAAATAAATTGGCTCATTTAACAAAATAAAATATCTGATTTAATAGATTTGATTTTAAATAAAATATGCACATTGTAATATATATATAAACTTATTATAGTACAGCTATTTATTCACATATATCTGAATGATGATACAGATATAACTGTGTTGATTCTTATATACATGTACTCATAGAAATTTAGAACAAATGAAGCTATGGGGAAAAATAGGTGAAATGTATATGAGGCCAGGAATATACAATTTCACTGGAGACAAATCAGCTTCAGGAAAACAGCAAAATTTATTTATAATAATTTTTTTAAAAGCAGACTATTTAAATTTAAATCAAATTATTAGTTTGACAGAGGTCGAACTTTTTGCACATTTAAAATATATATATATTTACTTAATTTGGGCCTATAGTTCCACCCCCTAATGTCCAGTTGAAAGGTAGAATCCTACCAAAACTCAAATAAATTCCCTTTAAAAGCTTAAATAATATCATGTTATAGGATGGTTGATAGTTTACAAAAAAACATAATTTTCCTTGAATTCTCATGAAAAGACATTTTAAGACCTCCAGGTCCCTTAGTATTCCAAGATCCTATGCAGCCACTTAGTTCACTTACGGCTTAATTCGTCTCTGACATAATACCATCTTTACTTAAAATGATGTGGTTATATTAAAATAAAATCTGATCTGTGAAAAGTTTAACTCATTTGTTAATTTTTTGTCTCATTTTGTTTTACTCCATAGAAGATAAATCGCAACCACATTAATTTGTAAGTCAAGTTTAAAACTTAAGCAAATATAAAGTCTTTTTGAAAATGAAAATAACTACTTATATATATATTTTTTAAAACCAATATTAAGTTAGAAATAAAAATATAGTTCTAATGATTATATTAGTAAAGAGATGAGCAGTGACAAGTTAAAGGACTGATCAACCTGCCAAAAAATAGAGAAATTAATTAGAGCACAATAGATAAAAAGCATCGTTTTTTTAGAAAATTGGGCCACTCACTTTTCTTTAAATAAAAATATTATAAAGTAAATATTTATATGACGATTAGAATAGTTACAAGAAGAATTTTGGCAAAAACATGAAGTGCATTTTAAGAGGAAATTTAATCGAATTTTATTTAAATTATAATAGAAGAAATGCATAAGTAGACAGAGAAATTATCATTATAAACAAAATTATTATATAAATGTATATTATGTTTGTCAACTATAATATATATGTTATATAAAATGGTATTGATAAAAGTGGGGGAAATGATGTGGACGTAGCCCTTACACATGGGCCAAATTATAATATCAATATATAATTAAATATCAAACATATTTAGTCGTTTACACTATATGTCAAATTATCATAATAAGTGTTTATATAATGATGATATTTCTTAATCATGCCACTAAAATTAGAACCCCAGTTTTACAGAAAACTATTCATATAAAGTAAATATCTAATTGCCAATCGGAATTAAGAGCATGAATATTATAAATGTTATCATATTATGATGACACCATTTCTAGTGGATTTATTCTGGAGTCAAAGGGATATTTTATTGTTCTCTAAACAAATAAAATATATGAAACTCTAATATTTAAACACATCCCAGGGGATATTAAATGACCTAATGTGTTAATTTAGTAAGTATAATCTTATATTCAAATAAAATAGTAAGACCAATTTAAAAAATAAAATAAATAATTTATTTTATCAAAATATTAAACATACTTTTTTTTTTTCAAATGTCATAGCATCGGCCGAGACGCGAACCCGCAACCCGGGCAACTGCTTGAAAGGCAGTCGCGCTGACATCTCGACCAACAATGCAAGAAATATTAAACATACTTATATCATTTTTTGAAATATTAAACATACTTCGCACACAAAGTTTACACTTTAATAATAAATATTTCTTTAAAATGTCAAGAAATCAGTATTTTAATGATCTAGTTATTTCTTGTATCACAATATCTATTCAAATATAATTGAATAATAAGGCTTATAGGATAATTTGTTATTATAATTTTAATAATAATAATTTACAAATTAATTATTTCTTATATTACTGTTTTCATGAGATTGACTAAATTATTAGTCATGTAGTCCTGATATTTATAACGAAATACTCTAACTTCTGATTAATAACCAAGTTTAGTATAACTTCAGTTGTGATTAAAAAAAAAATTCTCCAAAGAAAACACATACATTTCAAAAGTCAAGAGTTATTTACATATATTGTCTAATATAAACAATCTGCATATTCTTATGGCTAATAAAAAAATATTTATCCTGCGATTTAGAATATCTTTAAAATGCTATTTGAGTTAATACTGCCTTATCGAAATTATGTACCTTAACATTACTTAGTCTCAAAATAAAAAAAATATTTAGACTAATTCAATCAATCTTAAAAATAATTTATTTAAAAAAAATAAATAGCATTAACACAATGCAAATATAGATATTGTTTTCACTAATTCTTATTAATAATATATTAAATGTGTATATATGAATTAAATGAATTATTAAAAATTTTATTTGTTCATAAAAAATAATTATAATAATAAATAAAATTTTGAGAATCGATTTCTTTTAGCAATGTTGTATAGAAAGAAAATTATATATTAACTAACATACACATCGAATTATACATTTTAAAACACACACACACACACAAATTATATATATATATTTAGTAAAACAACAAATATAAACCTTTCACTGAGAACTTAGAAGAATGATATTTCCCAATTGATGTGATATGATTTCGAGATAATCTGATCTTTGATAAGCAAGAAAATGCCAAATATATTTATTAATATTAGATATTATTTTGATCTTTGTTGTCCTTTCCTTTTTAATATCTTGATGGAATGGCAAGATTGGCAGTAAGGATGGATTGACCCTCAAGTCCAAATTATCCTTTTATCTAATCTCTCATTTTTTATTTATTTAGCAAGAATATAAACAAATTTTGTTCTCTTCGGTATAGAGAAAGCAAAAGAAGGACCGGCCCGTTTATTGGTTGCTATAGGAGTAAATCAATTGTTCTTATTAACACAGCACCTGAAATACAAATGTATTGTTTTAACTTGGAAATCCAAGCATTCACAAATCTCGAATACATAATCATATTTTGTTATTACATTTTTTAAAACAATAATAATAAGAATAATTTAAAATAAATATTGTTGTATGTTTTTTTTTAAAATTGAATTTAATGCAATAAATTTTCTAAATGCTTTTCATAAAAAATATTAAATATTGATTTTCATGTGGATATTAATTTTTAATAACTGATCTTTATTAAGTGTACCAAATCTATAATTTGATTACCTTGACAATTCATCATTTTGAAATACTAATAACAATAAACCAAATTCTAATTAAACTTGCTGTTAAAATAATGTAAAATACAACAACACTATTCTATATGACATTATTTTGATAAAGAATTGTTTTATTCTTTAAAAAAATTACTAATTGAGTTTGAATCTATAAACAAACTCTTACTATAATTTCATGTACCTGAAATAGTATGAGGAAGAATTAATATCATATATATATAAATTTGATAAACTAACTATGTAATTCATCTTTCAATAAGTAGCCTATAAATAAATTCAATGATAATTCCTTTTAGCTATTAAGGATATTTTAACATACAATTTGAATTAATCAACCTTTTTTTAAGTAAAAGAATGACTCATGCTAATGCAGTCAATCTTCCAGTTGCACTGGTTTGAAACTTCAGATGCTATATCTTTCTTTTAGCCTATCAAGAGCATCTATCATAAAAACATTTTCTCCTATTTTATTACATATTTGATAATTAAAATATTAATATGAGTTTTATATTCAAATTTGATCCTGAAGGAATATTTGAAAATTAGTTATCCTGTAACTAACCTTTTAATAAAACAGTTAACTCTCAATCTGTTTAAAAATATGGATTCCTTATAGTGAATAAAATTTTTTATTATGAATAACTGCCTTTAATTTTTCATTTTTTCACACTCTATCATTATACTTCCATTTAGTTTTCTCTTGACTGACTACTTATTAAATAGGTCACTATAATTATACAAGTGGTATGAATTCTACCAGGATATTTATTCTCTGCTTTAGCTAAAATATAGCCTCCTTCTACCATATAAAACTATGATTGACCTGTTCCCTATGAACTGAAGAATCATAGAATATATATTTTTGTAATATTCAGATATAATTTTAAAATTAACACTACCATAAATTAAACATTTTGTGTTTGCTCTACCATCATTAGCTATGGAGTGACATGAGCCACACCTATCTATAATATTTTGTTTTCCAATTAACATTCCATAATTACATTATTTGCAAACCTCATAAAACCTATTTCATGGTATAATACTCTTGCATTTTTATAAGCCATAAAAATTCCTGCTATCATAACTAAAATCACTATATTCATGACTATCATGTAAATAAATTTTATCAGCATTCCTTGAACTCATAATTGCACCCTCTTCAAAATAAACTCTATTTATATTTTTCCCATGAAACTTAATTTTATGAAATAAGCTTGTATTTTTTAAATCTCTCTTCTTTATACAGAGCATGAAAAGAGCACTCCATCACAGCTTTAAAATTTCAGAATTCTGCTCTTAAGATTTTATTATCATTAACAATTTGTTTTTGGAAGCTTCTGCATTTCTTCTTACACTCTTCTCATTTTTTATTTAAACTTTATCTACTCAAATTTCCTCTATGAATTCTTCCACTTTTGCCATTAGAGACAGAAATTCACTTTTGGTTTCATCTCTCAATAATAAAACTTAGTATGCAATCTAGTATTTAATTCTATTAATTTAATATTCAAACTAACATTTAAAGCTTGGATTTAACCTCTAGATTCATCAAATTTAGTATCCAATCTAGCATTTAATGTTACTACCATATCTTGCAATATTTTTTTCATTGCAGACTTATTAACAATTTCTGAACTAATAGTTTGGGACCTCCCAACACATCAGGGTTAGTATCAGTCATAATATATATGTTAGTAGAATAACTATCTAAGAAAACTAAATGGGATTTAATTATTTTAACTAATTTTATTTAGCACAATAGTGTGAATCATAATTTGGAGTCCATTAAACCATCCACTGCTATCTACAAAAAATATTAAACAACAAAAGAAAACAACATCTACTTATCTAGAATGATAACTTTATTTATGATATTATTTTCACACAAGATTTTTAGCATCACTTGCTGAAAATCAAATATTTTATCATACTATCATGAACATATTGATATATGATTTTCAATTACTTGCAAAGTACCAAATGATAAACTATATATGTTACTTTGGTGAGTTTATATATATATATATATATATATATATATATATATATATATATATATATATATATATATATATATATATATATATATATATATATATATATATATAGGAGCTTATAAATAGATCTAATCAAGCTTTTATTTTATAAGTGCCAAAAGAGAAAAATTCAAAATCTCAATTGAGAGTCCCTATCTCCAAATTGATTGGTTTTGAGCTTCTGGCTCACCTCAGTGGAGCGCTGGGACTTTTAAAAACTAGATCTAAAATACTAACTCAAAAGACAGCACTTATAAAACACATTTCTATCAACTGAAAGCATGAATTTATCAGACATGTAAATGTTTTCAAATCCAGCCTTACAAACCAGATAGCTATATGGGTCTGAATTCAGTTCAGTTTTACCATAAAGTAATAGTCTCTGCAATATATAGCATCACAAAAGCCTTCAAAGGTACACTTATAATAATTAAAATGTCATAAATTTCGTAACTTGCTTTTAAGATTGCATTTTATGATTACTACATAAAGCTTACAAATAGCTCTAATCAAGCTTTTACTTTATAAGTGCTGAAAGTTATAAAAATTAAAATCTCTATCATAGGTCCCTATCTCCAGACCAATTGATTTTGCACTTGTGGCTCACCTCAGTGGAGTGCTGGGACTTTTGATTAGAGCTATTGGTAAACTCCATCTAGTGATCATAAAATGCAAGCTTAAAAGCAAGTTACAAAGTTTATGACTTGTTTTAAATATTATAAGTGTATCTTTAAAGGCTTTTGTAATGCTATATATTGCAAAGGATATTACTATATGGTGAAACTGAGCTGAATTCAGACCCATATAGCTATCTGGTTTGTAAGGTTGAATTTGAAGACATTTACATGTCTGATAAATTCACACTTTCAAATTTATAGAAACATGTTTTATAAGTGCTGATAATTAGTATTTTAGATCTAATTTCTTCGAGTCTCAGTGCATCACCGAGGTGAGCCACAAGCTCGAAACCAATTGGTCTGGAGATAGGGACTCCTAATAGAGATTTTGAAATTTTATCATTCAGCACTTCTGAAATAAAAGCTTGATTAGAGCTATTGGTAAGTTCTATCTAGTGATCATAAAATGAAAGTTTGAAAGCAAGTTATGAAATTTATGAATTGTTTAATTATTATAAGTGTATCTTTGAAGGGTTTTGCAAAGCTATATATTGCAAAGGCTATTACTATATGGTGAAACTGAGCTGAATTCAGACCCATATAGCTATCTGGTCTGTAAGGCTGGATTTGAAGACATTTACATATCTGATAAATTCATGCTTTCAAATTGATAGAAATGTGTTTTATAAGTGCTGACTTTTGAGTTAGTATTTTAGATATAGTTTCTAGAGTCTCAGTTCTCCACTGAAGTGAGCCATGAACTTGAATCCAATTGTTCTGAAGATAGGGACTCCTGATAGAGATTTTGAATTTTTTCTCTTTTGGCACTGATAAAATAAAAGCTTGATTAGAGCTATTGGTAAGCTCCATCTAGTGATCATAAAATGCAAGCTTAAAAGCAAGTTATGAAATTTATGACTTGTTTTAATTATTATATATATATATGCCAATTATAATTGGTGCTACCATGTTGTGAGCCAAATTAGATAATCATAAATAGGTATTGATAGAAGTAGGATATATGGTATGGATTTCACTGTTATGCATGTGCCAAATTATATAAGAAATATTTAGTCATTTACTCTCAATGGTAAATTTATCATGATATGTGTTTAGATAATGATGATGATATCTTCTAATTATGCCACTTAAATTTGAGCACCAGTGTTACATCAAACTATTCATATTAAAGTTATATATATATATATATATATATATATATATATATATATATATATATATATATATATATATATATATATATATATGTGTGTGTGTGTGTGTGTGTGTATGTGTACATATGTTAACTTTATATTAGTGTTACATTTAAAAGTTTTTAGGCAATTTTAATAAATAAAAGTTATATAGATATTTTATAAACGCAGATAAGTGTATATGGTAAAATAATTGCAAAGTTATTTTGTTAAATCAAATTAAATAAAATATTTTCTAAAAAGTGGTAATACCTAATTAAATCTAAATTCAGTTTAAAAAGTAGATTAAAAGCAAAATGTGTTTAAAACATTAGGTCAATCACTATGGTTTGGAAGCCAAGCTTCAACCCATTCCCTTCTCAGACCATCTTGCCCTGATAGCGTCTCTAGATCTGGACTCCTACACTCCCATAGTCTACAATAAAACAATCAGAATTATAACTAAAGCTGCTGCCATGGAAGCTGTTTTCTCAGATGCCTACATACTCTTTGAATCCAGAGGAAGCCTGGTTTGCCTTCACAGGCATCCTCCAAACCATAATCATACAGCACACCAAAAAACATAAAGGGTCAACAACCCTTATGAATGAGCTTGATCTGCTACACCATAGGATTAAAAATTTCTCAAGTGATGGTACTATAGACAACCTCCTATTACTTAAAACACAGTACAAGCAGAAACAAGCTGCGATTGCTGAAATAATAGCAACAAAAAACTAGGTTATACTTACCTCGCCAACACTGCTGGACATGTGGCTATCTCAGATGGGTTCTGGGGGCAAGGAAGAAACAAAAAACTCCTTTGTCTCTCCTCATCAGTCATAGCCATACCTCCGGAAACTAAATGCTCATTCAAATAGAGTCATATTTCAAAAACCACATATCAAACTCTGTTACCTACCCCACAAATCAGTGGCATGAGACATCACAAAACAATGAACATGGAATAACAATATCAAACATCAAAAACCACTTGGTTGCCCTACCGTCCAATGTCCATCCAGGACTACACGGCATTCCAAACTTCATACTTATGCACCTTGAGAATTTCACAGCTCCTATAGTATTAAAACTAATTAACCATCTTGCAAACAGCAAAAAAAAATGATCCCCTAACTTTATCTCATAGCAATGGTCCCCTTTCTTAAGAAAAACTGGGACGCATCTGTTCTATCTAGCATAAGACCAATCTTCATGACCCCAATTATGTTAAAGGTCATTGAAGGTGTGATCAAGGAGAAAATACAAGATGTTATTCTGGACAACATATCCCAGTTGCAATTCACAAAGAAGGGCTCATCCACACTCTCTGCAATCGGGGAGGTAAAAATTCTCTGTGATCATATCAGATCCAAGAATCTATACAAACCCATTGCCGTTCAGCTAGACATCTCTGAAGCATTTGATTCAGTAGATGTCAACATCCTGCTCAATTGCCTCTCAGCACTAGACATTCCTACTCAAATCATTCAGATATTGGACAATCTACTAAATAACAGATTGGTCCACATTTCCCTGAATGGTTTCTTTACAGATGGTTTTATTCCTTCAAAATCCATAACCCAAGGATCTCCACTTAGGGGTCTCCTATTTATACTCTACTTAAACCCCCTTCTTAAACAGATTGAGACAGAACTTCCAGGAATCTATATACCCCAGCTGTAGAAACACTGTAAAGCATTTGCCTGCATGGATGATGTCCTTGTCACCTTACCCTCCCAAAAATATTTAGAGCCTCTCATCCAAACAATCAAAAAATTTTCCGAATCCTCCAAACTTTCCTTCTACCTCAACAAGTCATCGGCCTGGAAAATCAACACCGGCAAGAAGATATCATCGCCATTCTCAGCAGAACCCCAAAACTTTTTGGGGTTTCCCATATACAAGTCACCACAAGCCATGTCGATACAAATACAGAATTCCATCATTGAAGCCACCACAACACAGTTAAAAACCTTGCCAAGGTTTATTTATCACTGCAAGGGAAAATCTCTCTCCTCAATATCAAGGTAATGTAAATATAATTTATCCAAACTTCAAACACTTTTAGCAAACTTTATTTATATGATATTACAGCAAACATAAAGAAAAATGTGATTTTGGTAATATTTATCAAGGTAATGGCAAAGATTAGCTACTATCTACCCATAATTAACATGACAAAGACTTTCAATACAAAAATCAACTGAATCTGTGCACGGCTGTTGTGGAATGGTAAAACAGCGGCCATAGGAATTGAACACATGCAGCGACAAATAAAAATAATGGTATGTCGTTGCATGCAACATTTTCTATATATTACCAAAAGTGCCACTCTCTGATCCACATCCTACAAAAGAAATTTCCCCAGATTGTAGCAGAACAACCAGTCATTCCATCAGACAGACCTCCAACTTCAAAGGTAAGCTGGCTAAATCAGATACTTGACTATCTTTTTGCTCACAATGGCCACTCTACCCTAGTATTCAGAAAAAAATCTCCATTTGGGATGCTCATGGCCTGCCATTTCCCACACAAAACTCTACCATTCCTTACCTCGGTGGTAACAATCAGGTGGTCACCAGGTTTTTCAAGCATCTTAAGCTGGAGCCAAGGTTCCTGGACTTTCTCATAAAAATCAACCTGAATTCACTCCAGGCAAACTGGTTCCTGCACTACAGGAGATTCCTCAAGAATATAAATCCTATGTGTAACAACTGCCATAGAACCTGTGAAACCTTTGATCATATGATAAATAATTGCCCAGCATATGACAAAATCAGAACTTTCATTACTTACCACTGCCACATTTCCCTGAACAAAATCTTAAATATTAAATGCTGCTTCATGTCCAGGGATTATGTCACCACAAGACTCTCAACCTTTCTCACTTATGCCATCTGGATGGCCAGATGTTGCAACAAGTTTACCTTTCCTCATCCCAAGCCTGAAGACACATTCATTTCCAAGATAAAGGAATTTCACCATAAGGACATAATAATCTCATCCAGATTTTTATTTGACAACATGTGGAGCCTGATTAAGCTGGATTAACAACACCAGTAACCACATCAGAACATTTGGTTGCCTGACTAATATGGATAACTATTATTTTTGATTTACAATTGTATCATTATTACATACGGTTTTTCAATAAAATTATTTATAAATAAAAAAGCAAAGTGTGTTTTTTTTTAATAATGATTAAAAATGAAAATGACATTCTAGGAAAAAGTAATTTAAATGCTTGTAAACAGATCAATAGATTAAATTTAGAAGATAAATAATTGAAATGATTTATTTAAAAAGGCTATTATTCTCATTCAAAGATAAGAACATGCAAATATGGTAGGGGACAAATAAGCAGCAGACCACATCAGAATCTTTGGAGTTATCTATAGCCAATAGAAGTGATTGATCCAAATTTTAAAGATAAGATAGATCCAAATCATATAAATAATATTTACAAATTTATTCAGATTATAAATTCTTGTCTGCTTCCAGGATTATATTCTGCTTCCAATAGTCTTTGTAAGCTGTTATTAAGAATATTATTATTATTCAATTGTTTTGCCTGATGTATGATACAAGAGTAAAGAAGCCATTACATGATTCACTCTGACAAGATCACAGAGAATAAGCTGAAAATCCATTGCTGAATCCAAAAAAAGAAATAATCAACAATTGAAGAAACCATCTGAACATGTATCCACTATGTATCCATTTGAGATAAGTAAAAATCTGATGTCCAGTGCTACAGGAAAAACCAGCCACAAAAACAAAATAAAATCACTGCTAAAACATTCTAATAAAATATGAATGGTCATTTAAATTTTCACCTACCATAGCTTTGAGTTTAAGAATACACTCTTCCAAAATAAACCAATACCTAAAGGACTGCATGTGAATTTACTATGCTGTAATAAGAGGTACAAACTTTTAACACATTTCTAATTAATCATGAATTATCTCTAATCTAGCAAAAATATTAATGAATAATTATTAGTTTAAATCTATTTATGAGAATATATGGTGAGAGATTACTACATTGTTTACTTTAGCAAGTCATAATTTAATCAGCGATAATTTTAAAGTAATAATTTTATAACAGTCCAAGCATATTTTCATAATCTCTGGGCATGTTATTAAAAGTTGTATATTAATTAAATCAATTAATTGCACTTTATTTAATAATAATATGTTAACTGGTATAGTCTTCAGGCACGATATTGAATTAAAAAAAAAACTGACCTGAGACACAATTTTCACAATAACTTCAGTTTTAATAATGTTAGAGCAAAAAACTTTATATTGATAGAAACTAGAAAAACAATAAGTTTAAGACAAATAAATAATCATTTAAAAAATATGGTCAAAAAGAAATTTCAACATCTGACATTATTACTTTATTGCTTGTTTATAATTTATAACTTATCATTAACTACATTTAAGTTACATCTTCATTGATAATTTCTTTGTATTCCTCACAAAATTATCTTTCAAACCATATACACCTGGGTCTCATTTTATGTGGCAGATAAGTTGCACAGAAAACCCACATTAAAAAAATTTGCACAAAAATAGACTTAACTTACCTTGAAAAATGGAAGATATGTTCTGTAATTTTCAGAAATCACATAAAAGCAAAGCAATAAGAAAAAATTGCTTTAAAATTTGCATAAAAACTAAGGAAATAATGTATGACTAATAAAAAATTTCAAATATTTGAAAAAAATTGATACAAGACAAACTTTTTTACTTTTTATTATTAACTACAGTATTTAATTTTACATTTTTTCATACATATTTTAATCATTATTTCTATTTGACTATATGCAGTTCATTTGTAAACTGGTAAGAAATCAGATTCACCACAAGAGGAAGTACAACTAGTGCCACCTTCAGTCTTGTTTGTGTTAATGGTTTTCTGTTAACAATGTAATCAGTGATTAAACTTTGAGACAATGATTTTATTAATTGTTTAATTACATAATTTTACTAATTCATTATAAAGCTCATGATATCCAGACATACAGCTATTTAGCTCTCATTGGAATTTAAGTGGTTGTTCATTGAAGCAAACTAAGATTTCAGCATTTTCTGATGATTTCTTTGTCTCACACATCAATGTAAAATCTATGATTAAATGATTATTATTTATCAGAAAATAACTGAAATACAGGCTTATTATATACCTGTATCTATATATGTAATATATAGGGTATATGAGCACAGACTTTCATATGACTCACCACACTCCACTCTATCTCATAATACTGTTGAAAAGATAAATAATCACCAATATATGTATTTCATGCTAAACCCTCAATCATCAGTTAGTAATGATTATCATATCTACACTTATATGCCATAAGTGCTCATATATATATATATATATATATATATATATATATATATATATATATATATATATATATATATATATATATATATATTAAGATAACCAATCATCATACTTTAATGGACAGGCTTCAATCTACTCCACACTCCAACTCTTCAACCATCCATCCAATTGAAAATCTGATGGTGGAATGCTCAAAGTCCACCCTGAGGACTGATATTAATTTGTCTTCATTTGATAGATATTTTTGTTTACTACTGAAATAAATTTTAAATGTTCACATTTTGTTTCTATATTTAAAAAATGAGATCGCACTCAAAACAAAAAGATTATACATTATCATTAGAAAGATTATTTTCAGTTTACAAAATCTTCATTATTTCTGATTATTTTTAAAATTCTAAAAGAATATTTATTTCTGTTACAACTAACAAAATATGTTTTAAAAGTTTAAAATTTTTGAATATTTATTGTGATATTTTTATACTCATAAGTATGAATATATTATTATTATCTACTCATAAGTATAAGTAGGTTATTCACATAGAAGCTAAGAGTCTAAATAACTTCAGGCCATATTCACATTAGCTGCTAATATAACATTATATTTTTGAAGAAAAAAGTATTTCAAGTCAAAATAAGTTATTAATAATTTAAATTTTTTGATATCTAATAAATATAGTGAAATATTAACTTCTTAATGACATAAAAGAAAACCCACATAAAAAGATATTAAGAAGAAACATGAATGGCATAACTTCAAAATCTCATTAAAAAATCCACATAAAATGAGACCTAGGTACATAATACTTCTTACGTGAGGTAATTCATAGCTTCAGAATCTCCAAAAGTATTCACATAAGAATTCTTCATTTTTATTTTGTGCCCAAAAGTTGACAATTCTCAAAGGCATCTATAAGAAAAAGATTCATCCTAATAAAAGATGCAAAACCAATTATTTCCAGAAGGTGGATATACATTTGTCATCATAGCAATTAGCTTCTTGTCTATCAAAAACTAGAAATTGTAGGCTATTCTCTGTATCACTGATAAAATGAGTTTCATCTCTTCATTTTATATTTTTTGTATACATCAATGATATTTATATTTTTTATGCACACCAGTGATACTATCTTGTTATATTTATTGTCCGACAGAAATATAATTTATTTGCATACAACTTATTTGCTGGCTATAGAACTTGAAAATAATGTGATGCAAGATGTGACAAAACTACTGACTCCACAGCATGAGTATCAAGGCATAGACAAAAGTCAGAATTTGATTCTTTGGCTGTATACAATTCCATGTGATATATGCATAACCATTGTGGCTACCAATACACACATACCATTTGAAATCTCTATTTATTTATTTTAAGGGTTTATAACTTCATGTACTACTATGCCCAGTAAATTTTTTTATTGCTTTATCAACTGCAATCTGCAACCTTTCTTTAATTTGATTATTAGTTTTTAAAATTTGCATTTCACTGCTCTATATATGTAAATTATTACTTGTTATACAATCACAATTCAAGTGCAAACACAAACACAATAATACAAATATAAACATAGTAATAAATTGTTAAACATTTTGAGAATCATTGTCTATAAAATAAACTTGCCTCAAATTTGGATCAGAGACCCAAAATTACAGTGTACAAAACCCCCTTTTGTTATATTTAAATACACATTTATGTACTGTAAAATAAAAAGCATAAATGATTTAATATTATATAGTTTATATACTACACACACACCAATACAAAGGCAAACAACTTAATATACCATTTATCAAAAAGTTAAAATATTAAAAATTTAAATTAATAATTTATATATTCTGTGATTATGCCAGTATGTTTATATCACATTAAAGGCCTTCATATCTGAATTATCAACATATTTTTAATCCATTATGTTAGAGTTATAAGCTGATAAAGATTTTCTGCCTTTATCGCCTTGTGTAAACTAGTAAATTGACTAGAAAGTGAAAAAAAAAATCATCTACTTTCATAAATATTCATAAAAAATTTAAATTTTATCTTATACCAAGGTAATATATATTATTTTAAAGATGGAATCAAGAAGCAACAAATACTGTGATTTCTGTTGATGTCATGCTTATAGTTTTTGTGCAATTTGAAAAAGAAAACCAAATTTCAATCAATCAGTTGAAGTGAACTGATGAAACGCTAGAAAGATTCAAAGCAGTAAATTTATAAATTAATGAATGGAGTTCAAACTGCACAGCATAGATAGGCTAGAAAAAGGTTATATTAAATAGAAGTTGGATTGAGTGAACTATGGATGGCTGTTAACCATCAATTCAGATTATACTTTTACATCTGAAACTCTTTCTTATGTAACACATTAGTATTAAATGATTGTAAAACCATTTGTGAACTGCTGGTCATTTACCTTCATTATTCAGTGATGGGTGATAGATAAAAATTTCTTATCATATATTATCTGTTTTATTTTGTACATGTATATAGTGATACATTTGCAACTGTCAGTCACTAATAGGTGGAACCAAATACTCTAAAAAGTAGAACATGGTTGAAGAGTAATTCCTACCAAATGTGTATAATGTATTGCAGTGCTCCAATGTGAGCCAAATAATAAAATATGACTCTGAGTAAAATATGTAAAGATTTTTTCTCCTGCATTTGTCACCTACAATGTGAGGCTCAATCAAAACACCTACATACCCCAAAACCCAGATAAAAGCAAAAAGGGAAGTTATTTTTTCCTCATGTATTTGAGTAAATATTTTCTTTATGCTTAATGCTACCAGTGTCGGAAATGTATTATTATATTATATAAAATTATTTGCAACAATGCATAGTAAAAGTTGAGGGGCTTTATTATTAAACATTTTGTGCAAGCTTTCCTGCTCATTGGTGCCTGGTGCCTGAGGGTGATTTTGTATAGGCAACAAATCATCATCATATAAATTCATCACTAAAAGTAGAGACAGAATTTTGAACTAAAAGAAAAGGGGAGCCCATTGTTTAAAACTTACTATTATGAATTGGATTGAAAATGAGAATGGTTCATTAAATAATTGGTATTAAAATATTGATAATAACTATGAAATACATTTTATTAATAATAGAATTCATAAAGCAATTAAATTATGTTCAAATGAAGATTTATTAAAAAATAAAATTGTTATGATAAAATATGAATGTTTTATAAATGACTATCCTAAGGTTGTTATTAATGGTTTGTTTTATAATAAAAAAATATTGAAAAAAAAAGAATAATAAGATAAATTATATCAGTTTTAATATTTCAAAAGATTTGTTTGTTAAAATTAAAATTATTTAGTATGATTAATAAAAAATATAATGTTATTATTTTTCCTGTATAGAAAAAAAAGTTTAAATTTATTAATTAATAATGATAATGATTATAATGATTTAGAAGTTATGAATTTGGTTTATATTATAAAATGTTTAGATTGCATTAAGGATAATACAAAAATGGCATACGTTAGAACTACAAAAAATAAATTAGCTACAAGATTAAAATAACATTTAAATGATAAAAGTTTTGCAGTTTATAAATATATGTATAAATTTAAATGTAAAGCTTTTAAAATAGAATCATTGGAAAGTATTAGATCATATTAAGAAAGAATTATAAAAGGGGGTATTTATATAAATGAAATGAAACATTTAATGAATAGTTTGCTAACTGAAAAAAAAAAGTTGATTTAATTAATGTAAAATTTATAATTAAATAATTATAAAGATGTTTATTTAAAAAAATGTATTTAAGAAACAAATGTAATACAAATTTAAGATTGTTTGTGAGACGAGATTTAAGGTAAAAGTAATTTGTATTTGTTATATGTATTGGATTATTTTGAAATATTTATATTTACATTTATTATTTAATTTATGTATATTTAATTGTTCCTTGAGAAATACTATAAAAGAACATATTTGGAACAATGGAGTATTATTATAATTTATAATAGTTTATATAATATAGGGAATTTGAACATAGACTTTCAAACTTTCTTAAGCTATTCACTCTATCTCAAATAACCAATACACATCACTAACCCATATGAAAAGGATAAATGATCTCCACTACAAATATTTCATGCTGAATTAGTCCTGATTAGTTGGTCCAGATCATCATCTCCCACACATTATATATATATATATATTATAATGGGATGACTCTATCAACCTTACCTGCCATACCCTGTTGCATCAACAGGTACAATGGATGACCATACACAGATGTACCAGTCCAAAATACACTTGGATTACCTTTATCAACTGCAACATCTCCATGTCTAACACATTGTGTGCCAGATATAATGGAACCTGCTACCCCAAAATTAATGGTGCCAGATATGCTCGAACCACAAGTCACACCCTATGATGACACGAATATGACTAAGTAGTTGGATAACTTGGATGAAATGTGTCAACCCAACCACAACAAGTCATATCCTAAATTTGTGATTTTACAATAATTTGGGTGCATCAGATGTTTCAGAATTAGCAATGACAGGTAAGGTTGATAGAGTCGTCCCATTATATATGGCAACCAAAGTTTAGGCTTGAACAGAGTTTAGATGCAAGGGAGGTTTGGCCATTAGACTGAAATTTAAAAAAAAAATTTTTTTTTATGTTTTTTATTTTACCCTTAATCTTTAAATCTTAAATCCATATTGGACATACTCTGTTATATAAGACCAGTATATGTTCAATAGGAATGATGATGAACAGATATATCAATTTTTTTTTTTTTTGGAAATTTAAAATTCATGTTAAAAAAAATAACATTAAAAGTAAATGATGAATGTAGCATATGATGAAATGAACAAATAGAGATTAACATGTGATGAAATGAACAAATGGAGATCAACTTGTAAATAAAGAATTAATAAGTAAAATTAAAGTTAGATGAATTAGGCAAGCTTAAACACCAGTTTAAAAAAATAGACATTCAATAGTTAGGTGATGACATGGAGTGGTTAGGAGTCCTGCAGTATTGTATTTTGATATTAGTAAATATAAAGTTATTTTGAATAATTATTTAGATACATGTTGCTTAGAAGTGGACTGGTATTTAGAAGTAAAAGGAGGGAGAATATGGAAGAGATCTTAGACACTGCTGTTGTTGGAGGAGAAAGTGATAGTGATAATAGTGATAGGGAGGGGTCTTTGTTGATCCAAACTCCTGGGGGGGGGGTCTATGATGGATGAGAATGAATCACCGAGACTGGAAAAAATCCAAAGATCTTTACAGACCCAAGAAGTCCTCACTAATCAGATTTCTCAAGCCCTTGAGAGTAAAGCAGTATATGATATTGAAAATATGACAATCATGCAAATCCTTTGAAAAATGAAAGCAGAAATGAACAGCATGATGGCAAAGATGGATGGTATGAAAACAAAAGTGAAAACTGATATCAATAGTATGAAAACTGATATCAATGGTATGAAAACAGATATAAAAAGTATGGAGGTGAGAATAAGTGCTAGTTTAGAATCAAACATGAATAGTACGGAGGCAAAGATAACTGCTAGTATGTGTGATAAAGTGGATGCCATGAGAGAAGACATGAATGTGAAATTAGAAAGTATGGCAACTAGAGATGTTGTGAACAAGCTGGAGACAGAACTGAAAGGAAATGTATGTATTTTGAGAGAAAAAATGAAAAGTGATGTGAATAAGATAGAAGCAAGAACAAAAGCAGAAATGGAGGAAGTTGAGGAAAAGCTGATTAAGAATATGGAACAATTATTTTAGGATTCAGAAATGTACAAAAAGACAGCATTGAACTAAAGCAAGGGATGGTTAAAATGAAAGAAGAGATGGATGAGAGGATTATACAGTGTGGTGACCGGTATACAGTCTTAACAGATAGTATTGTGGTTCAGCTGGGTACCAAATTTAAAGAGGTTTATAAGACCCATGAAACTTTCAGGGAAAGTATAAAAAAGAGTCAAGAAAATCAAGAAAGTGAAATCAAAGAGGAAACTCAAGCCATTCATGCCAAATTGGCTCATCTTTCAACTGTACAGGATAAAGAAGATGGAATACCCAATGGGGTTGAAGATATATTGAACCGACATTTGGACCAATTTGCAAACAAATTAATGTCTTTGGAAACTGTAACTGTGGTACACCAAAATAGATTGGAGGAAATTAATGAGAGTACAGCTGAAGTATGGGGTCAAACTGATAGAATGGATGAGTCCATGAATCAAAGACATTCAATAGGGAAGAAGGGGATCCAAGATTACTAATGTGTATTATGCAACAAACCAAAGCTACCACAAAGACTAAGAAACATGGAGAAGAGAGGGAGGTTAATGTGAATAATTAGGAAGTAGCTGTTAAGGATCCACAAAGAGTGAGGAACCATTATGTGGAATCCACTCTCCCATCTTATGTCTTAACTGGAGAGGATGATGGCCTACACAATGTTCATTTAGAGGACACTTCCAAAAATATATCAAACTCATTCTGATGAATATATGAATCCACAAAAGGATGTTTCAAAAATTATGAAGATTCATACACATTCCACACAGATGAATGCAATTAATCAGTTTGTTAAGTTGAAGGTGTTTAAAGAAGACCCAAATGAAGCACCAATAGAACATTTACAAAGTTTAAACTTGTATTTTTTTGTAAATAGGAATTTGTCTGAGGGTGAGAAGATAATAATTGCCTATAGCCACCTGCAAGGAGATGCCTTGATGTGGTGGGAATCTTTGTTTCAGACACCATCTATGTTTGAAGATTATAAAATGTTACTGACCAGGAAGTTTTGGAATAGGGACTGACAGGAGGCTATACTGTATCAAATGTTTCAGGAGAACTATCGATCAGTACCTGGAGAAACACTAACCAAGTTTTTTAGATGGCAGGTTACGAAATTACATACATTAAATACGTATCATTTTAATGATAGTGAGATTATAAGGATTGTAAAAAAAAATCTTTCATTGAGGATAGAACAATCACTGTTGTGCACAAATGTGGTAAATATTGAGCAGGTAGCCGAGTTATTAACTAGCACTGACATGAATAACATCAGTTTATCTACTAGAGCTCCTGAAAAAAAGAAAGAAGATACAGCTATAAATGCAATATTTTATCGAAAATGGAAAAATAACAATGATCCTAATCACTGGAAAGGTAAAGCCAGGCCAAATAGTCCCCAAAATATATGGTCACCAAAAAGGGACCAGCCTAATTATGGCAAAGTGCAAATAAGTTCTCCTAATAGTCCAGGGAAGTCACCAAAACCCGGATGTAGTAACCATACACTCAAAAACCAAAAGCAGCCAAACTAGCAGGGTACTTGAGGTTATGTTCCTCACCTCAAGACACTAAAGATACCATGAGTAACATGCAACTGACTTCTTATAAAGAGATCACTAACATGATGTGTTTATGGAATAATAAAGTACCTAACTTTGCTTTACAAAGCTGCCCCATGATAGAGGTTTTGTTTGAAGGTCTTCTGGTTAAGGCACTATTAGATTCTGGTAGCCAGATTTCAGTGGTGTCAGATAATTTTTTTCAAAAAATTCTGATCAAACACCCCAATGTCAAAATTCTGCCACTGAAATTCATTCAAGTTACCATGGCCAACAGCAAAAAGGCCAAGTTATCTCAGAAACAAATCTGGGTTAAGATTGAAGTAGGCCAAACAACCCTATATCATGTGTTTTTGATACTCAATGGTTTAATCCATGATGTTATTCTTGGGGCAGACTTCCTTCATATGAACACCTGTGTTATTGATTTCTCCAGTAGAACAATTAGAGTAAATGATGACGTCTTGGAGATGGCATTGCTTTCAAGATATGATCTAATTGAGGTTGATTGTATTACACCTAGTATTCCAGAAGCACTTGTAAATGATAAACTCACAGAATCCAACCTGCTTGGAAGCATGGATGTACTTAAATTGTGATCTGTTATAATGGAATTTAGCCCGCTTTTCTCAGAGATACCAGCAAAGAATTAAATTAGTGAATGACCAACCATTTCAATCCAGATCGTATCCTATTCCATACCAGTATTGAGAAGAAATATCCAAGCAAATTAATAAAATGCTGGATTGGGGTATTATTTCCAAATGCTTTTCATGGTCCTGTAATCCAGTTGTGATAAGTGAAGAAGAGAGATGGGTCGATGAGATTTTGTTTAGATGCAAGGCAACTGAACAGAATTACTGTTCCTGACAGGAACATTCCACCACCCATTCATGAATTGTTCATGATATTTGGAAATAAAAAGGTATTTTCCACCTTTGATTTGACCTCCAGTTATTGGCAGATTGAACTTCATCCTGAAGATTGCCAATACACTGCCTTCTGATATGAGGGTATTACATACCAGTTTAATAGGATGCCGTTTGGATTAATCAATAGTGGTGCTGGTCTGATTAGATGCCTGGATAAGACCCTATCTTCTGAGATTCAACAGATCTTAACAATTTATGTGTATGATGTAATTATTGCATCAACTACAATCAAAGAACACCTTCGACATCTCGCTATGTTTTTTGAAGAGTGCTACAAAAAGGGAATTGAAGCAACTTCAAAAAAAGTATCTTAGCTTCTAACCAGGTAGTCTTCCTAGGTCATATCATATCATTGGTTGCAATGGGATAAGGCCCCATCCAGAAAAAATCAGTGCAATTCAAAACTTCCCCAAACCAATTAATAAGAAGCAAATTAGATCATTTTTAGGCTTATGTAATTTTTACAACCATTTCTACCAGAAGTTTGCTGACAACATGGAACTGTTGCTAAAACTTATTGGAAAAGATGAACAATGGAAATGGACTGAAGAACAGGATCAAGCATTTGAGAATATTAAAACAGGGTTCTTAGAGCAAACCATGTTAGCCTTCCCTGATTTTAATAAACCATTCATTGTCCAAACAGATAGTAGTGGATTCAGATTGGGGGTAACACTATCCCAAATCCAAAAGGATGGCCAACCTGGGGTCCTCTATTTTATTAGCCAGCTCTTGAAAGGTCCAGAGATTAATTATACGGTTACTGAGAAGGAAGCACTAGCAATAGTGTGGGCCTTCCAAAAATTTCGACAGATGCTACTTGGATCAGAGGTAATAGTGATCACTGATCACAAAAGCCTCGAATTCCTGAACCACAGCTATCTGACTAACAGTCGCCTAGTCAGATGGAGTTTGCTGCTACAGGAATTCAATTACACCATACAACATTGCAAAGGATCCGAGAATTCATAGCTGACATGCTAAGTCGAAACCCATGTAGCTCAGAACAAAATCATTTATCGGTAAACAATGCCTACATTACAAATGTCAATAGTATGGCTGATAGTAATGTAGAGAACAAGTTGGAAAACTTACCCAAGTTACAAATCAATGACCCAGAATTAAACCCAATCATGAGAGTTTTGTCAGGGGAGGAAGTTTTGAATGTGACTAAGGACATAGATAGATTTGAACTTGAGTGACAGGTCTTGCAATATAGAATTGATTGTGACACAGATGAGTGGAGGGTAGTAATACCAACCTCTCTAAGAGACCCACTCATAAAATATATGTCCACTGTCTGTATGGGCATTACGGTGCTCACAAGACAGATCATACCCTTAGAAATTGGTTTTACTGGCCGAAAATGTACAAGGATGTCTTGAAGTCTCTTAAGGACTGTTTAACTTGTTTAAGAACCAAGCCAGTAAATCAAAATTATATCAACTCGATAAATTCAATAATACCAGAAAGAACAGGTAAGATCTTAGCAATTGACTATTATGGGCCATTGCCCCCATTTAATAGGCAAAAATATTTGTTAGTCACATATGATCTCTTTTCCAAATATGTCGCTGCTTACCCAATACCCCAAGCCAATATTAAACATACGATGAAAGTATTGGACACCCTCCAGTTTCTGATGGTAGGAAAGCCTGGAATCATTTTAACTGATCATGGGACTCCTTTCCTATCCAAGGAATGGAAGAAATGGGTGGGAAAATCAGGGATCAAGCATGTGTTGACCTCCATTAGGAATCCTCAGTCAAACCCATGTGAACGTGTCATGCGGGAACTTGGACATTTGTTTAGGACCTATTAGAGGGAGAACACAAGGGGTGGGTTAAGCAGACAAAACAAGTAGTCGAGTACATTAATTGGAGTGTGAATGAGTCAACTGGATTCACACCAATCCGACTACATTTCCATCAAATTATACCTGTCCTATTTAAAACCTATAAACCAATAGACACAAAAGTACTCATAGACAAAGATAAGGATATCTTGCAAGCTCGTGAATGTCTTGCTAGGAAAGCCAATCATAGAAAAAAAAATAAGAAAGTCCAAATTTTAATTCAAAATTGGAGACAGAGTGCTAATAAAAACTTCGCATCCCAGTAAACCTCTGGAAAGTAAATACCATAAGTTTAGCAATATGTATGAGGGACCATATACAATAGTCAAGCAGACAGGTCCCAATGCATTTTGGGTAAATCAAGGAGGAGAGATTCGTGGCACATATAATGCTTGAATCTTAAAGCCTACTTTTGGAAGTTAGTAATTATGTAGGATAATATCAGGAAATATTGTTATCATAGCTGAGAGTATAAACTTAAAAAAAAGGATAAACTTTGTGATAATAGATGTGCAATGTATAATAAAAAAATGTATATGTGCATAAATGCATATACATAGTACAGGATTAGGGATATTAAGTTTGATGAGGGTATTTCCCAAGTAATGCATAAAAGCAAGTATGGGAAAATCTAGAGGTTAACTTAAGCAAACATGTTTTTATATTTGACTAGATCTTCAAAGTCCAATAAGTCTCAAAGGAGCATGGAAAAGAGTAGCAAATAAATAATTTCATGTGCCTTTTGCAACAGAGACACATTCTTGGTTATGCCTCAAGTATAAACCATCAAAGCTCTAATTCTGCACACTATTTGAACTTTCCAGAACCAGCTGTTAAATTACAATAATAAAAAAAAAATGTTAGAAAGCAAGGTAATTAATATAGTAACCCTTCACCAAACCATTAGAAAGCAAGGTAATTAATATAGCAACCCTTCACCAAACCCAAAGTAACTAACATACTTGTCATACATATGAGAGCTAAAATTTAAAAGCCAGTTAAAATTTTACCTGATTAGGAAGGGGTGTTGTAAGAGATGGTTTACAACTAGCTTATACAAACCTGTCCCAATGTCTTCTTCAATATCTGAATTCAAACCCAGTGGTAGGAAAAATAAATATCTTACATACTCGATTACATAAATGCAATATATATATATACCTTCATAAACATACATATACACTGATATATTTGAGAGATTAATGTTTTTTTTTATCTATCGTGAATAAGTAAATAAATTGTTTGTTTACATTGTGGGTATGTATATATGTAGATAAACATATGCATAGAAAATAATATGTTCGTTTATTGGTAGAAATTAATTGTTTCCTATTTGTTTATTCATTTAATTTTATTAATAAAAAAATACTAATTGACTGACATAGACAGACATAAAGATTAGATTTATGTGAGGTCAAGATTTTTAATAACTGGTCGGATTTGGAATAATAAATATGATATTTTATAATGTGATTTTTTTATTTATTTTCAAGTTGCAATAATATGGTTTTTTTAGTAGTCATGTGATGAAAGAGCGCTTCTCTTTACAATTAAAAAAAAAAGCAGATGATCGAGAGACCGGGAAAAAAAACAGACAGCAAGGAAAGTAAACTTGTTATTTCTTCTGAAAGGGAAGAAAATAATTCTTTTGGCAGGTAAAGGAAAATTGTTTGGTGTTTCCAGAAGTTAAATTTTAATAATGAAGCAGTGGATTAAATTCTTTTACAATTTAAATTCATTATGGAAATATTAATGCAAAGGAAATCTGAATACTAAAAAGTAAAAGTAACTGTTTTTTTAAGCTATTATATATATATAAAAACAAAAAAATAAAGACTTATAAATCCAATAAATAATATAATATTTCAACCAGAGGACTGGTTTTCATCAGAAAGAAAAAAAATACACAGTAAAATGGCGATAATCAAAAATTACAGATTTGGTTAATTTTTAATCTTTTACCAAATCTGTAATTTTTGATTATCGCCATTTTACTGTGTATTTTTTTTCTTTCTGATGAAAACCAGTCCTCTGGTTGAAATATTATATTATTTATTGGATTTATAAGTCTTTATTTTTTTGTTTTTATATGTATTTCCTTTGGTTAGTTTGTTATATATTAATATTTTGATATATATATATATATATATATATATATATATATATATATATATATTTAACCTACAGACAAGGGCACAATATATATATATATATAATCAAACTAAGTTATAATATATGGTATAATACAGGAAACATTATGATATATTCGGGGTAAAAAATTAAATACTGTGGGACATTTCTAACTCAATTCTATGTCACTGCTTGATTATGAAATTATAACAACTGTCATCAAAATGTCTATTTTGGAAACACTGGTGCACTACCATTTTTCCATGGATTCATCTGATGAGGAAAGCTATTTCATATATATATATAAATAACAACAATAAAGTTGGTGAAATGGAACTTTGCCATGGATATTGAGATTTTTCTTTTATTGACTGAATGCTTGCTTTACTCAAGAGAAATCATATACTTAATTCACGTGATGATTATATATATATTTTTTACTTTTGTAATTTTTTTATTTGAAAGTTTATGTATTGTTTTTTTTTTATTGTGTGTTTAAAATGTATTTTTTCAAATTCGATCTACAACTTAAAGGTGAACCAATGGATGGAAAAATTCTTGTTGATGTAAATTTACAAAAGAATCCTCTTCATTAATATAGATAGAGATATATGTATATAATTTTTAAATAAAGTAAATTTTTAGATTCCTCTAGAAGTCAAAGGTAATCCATCCAGGTGACCTTTTTTCAAGTAAGATTTATATATATATATAATATTGAAACAGTAAGATTCGTATTCGAATCTTAAGTTTCACCTTTTTCTGTCGTCTCTCACTGACCGGTCTATCTTGCCCAAATTTAAACTTTTTGGTATCGAATTGTGTGTGCAACAATATTAAAAATGTATAAATATATGTAGAATTCAGCATAAACATGCACACATTTTGATCTCAAATTAAACGCAATAAATAGGGATAAAATAATATAATTTAGATTTCTTTTAGTTATATTATTTTGGATTATAAAGTTCGTATTTATTGCTCTGTTTAAATTTCGTTTAATAATAATTCTAAAAAAATCTGATGTAATAGTTAATTAAAAGTTAAAATAATCTTATGTTCCCTTTTTGTCTTTGAAATTTAAAAGCATTGGTCAGTGATAGATAATAGATTAATTAAAGAAAAATTCCCCAAAGTAATTAGTAAATATAAACAATAGAACGGCAGCTTTCTTTAATTAAAAACCAACAAAATGCATTGATTATCCTCAGGGCAGATTAAGTACAACCTAAAAATATCTTAACAAAAATGTGAAAGATCAAGATAAAAAAAAAGAGGCCATCTTAGACTTGCTGGAGACATTCACTTAAACTTTAGCTTTGCTCTCAATCACTGAGAGTCTCCAAAAAATAATAAAATAATTTGTTCCTGCCAAGGTATGACCGAGTAAAGCACGTAGATTATTCTCCATCGGGAGATGGCCTATTGGATACCGAACTTTCCATTGCCCATCATAAATTCACTATGAAGATCTGCTGCCTGAAATAAATGAAAAAGCTGCTGCTGCTGTGAAATTAAGTGAAATATCTAAATACAAGAAAGAATTGCCACTCGTAAACTTTTTGCTGCTAAACTAATGAAATCAGAAAACTTCTTATAAAACAGGTACCTGTCTGTGTTCAAACTCTAGAGTACTCTAATAATATGCTATACTCTTCTTCATACTACTTATCTAAATTATAAAATGTAAAACTACCATATGTATAACTAAAACTGAATAATTAACTTAATGTGTAAATTTCTCTACTAATCTAGCTTACCTCATTCTATCTTGGGTGCATATTTTTAAAATCTACATTTTATCTATATTTATTATTTAATTATTGCATGCTCATAATTATCTCAATTTTCAAAGTTTAAATCTATGATCGTTTGAAACAGTGAATGCGTGTCACATTTTCATTAATATGTACTTCGTCAGGCCGAGGCAGAGACCAGCCTGATATTCTTATTTCCTTAATGACTTCACTTTCATATAAATCGACACACATTCAGTGCATCATTTATTGTAATGCAGGGTCTACTACTTCGCAAACGGCTGGCATATTAGTTGTAATAACTCCCAGTTTATATATGTTTTGAATTTATTAAATGTAATGAATAATTCTAGAAAATCACATTTCTTTGAGAGTCGCCAGAGTTCTTGAGTAAATGTTGGTAATGTAGGGCCAAGTCAGAAATCTATTTAAACCTCATCATAATTGTTTATACAGTATACATGTGTTACGTTGTAGAGACGCAATGACCCATTCCACCATGAAATTTCCGGATTCTTCAGGGTTGAAATTAACCCCAGTCATCCTACACAAACAGGCACAATGGGTGCTCCCATAGGACTTGACCACATCATGCAGCCAGCTGGCATAACTGCGACATGGACCACTTGTCCCTGGTTATGCTTATGTGACACCTTACTTCGTCGGGCCGAGGCAGAGACCAGCCCGACACTCTTATAAACCCATTCGCGGCATTGCAGTTTCAATATACTGCCATTCCATATCACCTTTCTAAAGCATACCATGTGTTCCTTTACTTAATTTTATTATTCTATATATCACTCTGCCTCTGTATTATCTTCATAAATCACTCTCAAATAAATGTTTGCCCTTAGTTATAAATAAATATTTTAATTAAATAAATATATGTCTGCCATTACTCTTATAACCCATACTTTAGACTCTTGTATGGCAAAGGTATAAATCCCTCCAGGCATGCGTTAGAAATACTTACTCGAGAATTTTAGGTAGCTAGATTACGCCTCAAATAAGTGCATTCCTTTTGTAAACATTTCAGTATCAGAAATACCGCTACTGAAATCCTCAATATAAAATAATGTCTAAATAAATAAATGTATTCTTTAAAATATAATCATGTCGCAAATCCCACTACTGAAGCTTTAAAATCTACAAAATATTATTAGTAAATGATTGTCTTCTTAAAATGTGTTAATAAATAATTTTAAACTATATGTCTGCATTTACGTTTCATTTATTCGATACCCATTCTATATAATATTTCCTCGATTATGTAAATATGAATGTTTAATTAATATTAGTTTGATTATTGGCTAACTCGAGAATAAAATCATGAGTCTCTTGCATATCCCTGACCACCGTGCCTAAGGAAATATTTACTAATGTCGCATCAGATGCGTTGTTTCATGGGTAGTATTGTGGAACCGATAAACTATATTCGAACTCAGTACCACGGGTGGCTTCGCTACTCGATGGTGCTGCTGTTCTGTATGGTGGTCAAATTCTGCACTATGTTTACGAGTCACACGTTTTCTGACTGTTACAATATTGAGGGCAAGACTTTAAGACAACAAGACTAGATAGATAATATACTAATCAATTTTACTAATATTTACTTGTAATTTTATTTATTCTGAATATATAATTAATCCTTCTGAATAAATGGTCTTTAGCTATCATTAATTTCTACCATAACTTTAACCTATACATACAGATAAATGGGAGTGGGCATTTATAGTGATAATACATTTACCCTGTCTTATAGATATTGTAATAATTATTCTAAGGGGCTAATTTGATAATTAATGAATTTTAGTGTGATTTTCTTTATTTTGTGTTATGTTTATATATATTTAATGAGTTACAGAATATAATGTTGTACATAACATAAGTCAAATTAATATGTTTTGTTTTCTTATATGAAGTCACCAAGATGATAAGGAAACCATTTTTTGATATCTAAATATAAATCCTTTATTATTTTTTGTTTGTAAATATTTATATTTTTTATATATGTTGTTAATAAATTAGTTGTTTAAATCAATCTGATCTCTGTTTGGTCATCACCATCATTACTATGCATTTATGCCAACAGATGTTCATCATCATCAATCACATGATGCTTTTACATTACTATAGGTTTGATGATGATCATCATCACATTATCAATTTACACTATTATAGGTTTGATGATTATCATCATCATTAAATATTGCTTTAACAAATAATTGATCATCATCAGTATTTTCCTATAACTATGCTTATACATAAGCCTAATTAGTTTAAAATTGAGTAGGTCCATCCCTGAAGGGAGTTGATTGTAAGAACTCCCTGATTTCGAATTCTGTGGTGTAATGGGGCTTAAAAAAGAGATGTATAAATATGCGCTGCTCTAGGTTACATTGAAACATTTTTAAGTAGATTCTGGGATAGCATATTGAAATTAGATGTGACTTGGAACTGGGCAATTCATGGTGACATCTGTGGCATCCTATTTGAAGGCTCAGATCTGATAGTAGTGAGATGCGCTCCCTTTATTATTTGTCACTGCTAATTCTGAAACATCTGACACACACAAATGTGTTGTCAAACCACAAATTTATGATATGACTTGTTGTAGTAGGTTGACACATTTCATCCAAGTTATTCAATTACTTAGTCATATTTGTGTCATCATATGGTGTGGTCCTGGTATATATGGCACCAGGTACTTTGGGGTGGCAGGTTCCATTGTATCTGGCACATAATGTGTTAGGCATGAAGATGTTACAGTTGGTAGAGGTATCCAAGTGTATTTTCGGACCAGGACATCTGTGTATGGACATTTATTATATCTGGTGCCGCAACAAAGTATGGCAGGTAAGGTTAATAGAGTCATCCCATTATAATATATATATATATAATTACTGCTTGGTTTATATTAAGATAGAAAATATTCAAACTTTAATGGACTTGCTTTAATATACTCTGCCCTCCACCTCTTCAGCTATCCTTACCATTGAAAATTTGATGATGGAAGGCTCAAATCTCTTGTTAATTCCAATATTATTGCCATACAATAAATCAAGATTTGTAAAGAATGTGCATGTGACTTGTTTTATATAATGTGCAATAGATTTTTTGAGAAGAAAGTAAGGATTTATAATCATGAATTAAAAAATGATAACAATTACAAATACCTGACCAGATTATGAAATATGATAAATCAAATTAATCATAAAATTAAACATCGATGGAATGCTTTTAATAGCAATACAATATGAAAAGAAAATATATTCAAAGGTTATGCATGTAATATTTGTAATACATGTATTGATTTGGAACTTTAACAGAAGAGCAATTCAGAAGCTTCAGACCATTTAACAAAGTAAGGATAGATATGTGCTAAAGAAAAGATCAAAAATTAAATATATGGGTGATAGAGAAAATAGTTATCACTGATATCATTGAAGGAATTTAGACACTGAAGTAGAAATGGGATGAAAATATTCCTAGAAGAGGTGATCATAGGTAAAATTTTTAAATGGAATCCTTAGAGATTGTAAGAGATCTACAAAAAGACTACATGTGAGATGGATGAATGAAATAAGAAAGTCCATTGGTGTATTATAAAGAAAAAGATTGGTAATCAAAAAAATGGATTCATTTTTAGAGAGACTTTTAGTCTGCAGTGGATCAATAATGGTTGAAAATAATGGCAATAAATTGCCATATTGGAAAACTATCTTTTATCTTATGCAGTGAACTTTACTTTTTTAAAGACTTTTGTTAAAATGTATTATACTTAATCACCAGCATATCTTCCCCAATGAAAAAATTATTATTGATTATCTGTAAAGTGTTTTTGAAATACCATTCCTTTCTAAAAACAAGCTTAAGTTTACCATCAAATATTTTTTAAGAACTCTGTTTTCATTTATTCCCTTCACATATCAAATCAAATGAAGATATACTTTTACAATATTAGATTTCATAATATCAAATCTAGAAAATTAAATAACATATTGCTTTGCTTATAATTTCACCTCCATAATTTTTAAACTTCTCAGAGTATCCTTAAATAAAATATTTTTAATGTCTTTATTTTATGTTAATAACATAAAAGACATATAATCAAAATAACATTAAAGTTAATATTAGATATCAACATTTGTCTGCCTTTTTAATTAAAAACCTATAAAATATTTAAAATATTTTCATTCTCATATTCATATCCATCAAAACTAACAGTTGCTGACACTTTTTATTCTATTATTATGTGATAAACTTTTAATTTTTTGAACATGCATTACGAAACCATTGACTAATAGATTTCATTCAGAATATTAAAAAGATAATTGTGTATTATTTTTTGAATTTTCAAGAATAACATAATTATTGAAATGATATAAATTTATTAACCAAGATCATTTTATTATTATTTTTTGCATTTAATTGGTTCAGATTAAAACTTTCATCTTTAAAACTATATTTGCTTTATGAAGCTATCTACAAACTGTTTCCAAGATCACTGTCATTAAAGAAAAAAAATTGAAACTAGTACATTTCTTGTTTAACACTAGTTTTTATTTCAATGCCTCTTATTTTTCACTAGCTATATTGCTTGTTATTCCATAGTATAAAAGATGTATAAGATGAATATGAATAAGTAGTAATTTCAAACATAGATACTAACTTGTTTTTTTTTTTTAAAATGAATCAAATTTATTTATCAAAACAATAATATTAAATACAAATTGCATCTTTGCTCAGGATATATTTATGATATTTTATTGACAACAAAACATTTTCTAGTGTATGCAACTCTTGATTCTCTAAAATTATATAGATTCTCTGTTAACTATTCATCTATGGCTGGAAAATATTTATTTAAGAAAAGTCTTGAAATTATTTTTGTTGTTGTGGGTAACTATAATATTTTAAAACAATTAATGCAGTCTTTTTTATTTGCTTTACTTTTATGATCAGAAATAAAAGGAATATCCTGAAGATGAAATAGCACAACTTTCTGGATCCAAATATCACATAATCTTCAGAGCTACTATCATATAATTAATATTATTATTAAAATAAACAGTTACTATTGGCTTGCTCTTTAATGAAAATTAAATAGTAAAAAAAAAAAACTGTTTAAATGCATTAACAAAAATATGTTAAAAAAGTTTATTTTTTATTATTATGTTTAATTAGGATCAATGGATTTCATTATCAAGGAGGTAAATAAATATACAATAAATTATGACTTCTTCTTCTTCTTATAATAATAATAATAATAATAATAATAATAATAATAATAATAATAATAATAATAATAATAATAATAATAATAATAATAATAATAATAATAATAATAATAATAATAATAATAATAATAATAATAATAATAATAATAATAATAATAATAATAATAATAATAATAATAATAATAATAATAATAATAATAATAATAATAATAATAATAATAATAATAATAATAATAATAATAATAATAATAATAATAATAATAATAATAATAATAATAATAATAATAATAATAATAATAATAATAATAATAATAATAATAATAATAATAATAATAATAATAATAATAATAATAATAATAATAATAATAATAATAATAATAATAATAATAATAATAATAATAATAATAATAATAATAATAATAATAATAATAATAATAATAATAATAATAATAATAATAATAATAATAATAATAATAATAATAATAATAATAATAATAATAATAATAATAATAATAATAATAATAATAATAATAATAATAATAATAATAATAATAATAATAATAATAATAATAATAATAATAATAATAATAATAATAATAGGCGCCACCTGGATACAAACCTAGCAGCAGGTAAGCAAAGAACCTCTTAGTTTTTTGTTAATAAAAGGCAATTTATTTGCTAATAACTAATAAAAATGTCCAATAAAACAATTTAAAACCCTCAAATATTTATTTTGATTGAAAAAGAGTAAAAAAGGACAGAGAAATCCAGAGAGTTTTTTATCGAAAATCTGTACCTAATGCTAATAGACAAACGCATAGTTAAAAGCTAGCGGATCTAATAATTAATGCCAAAATCTCAGGCAAATTTAATTTTTTAATAAGAGTAGATAAAAAATCAAATCTACAAATCTCAATAATTTTGCGGATAACTGAATTGTATTGGTTACATATATTAGTGTTTGTTTAAAAAAAAAAGAAAATTAAACATACCTTTGAAAAATAATTGAAAAACTTAAAATGGCGACCGCTCAACCTATTAACCTGGTAGGTGGTCCATTGCAGGGCATGAGAAAGTCATATGCTTCTATAGCAAAAAAAGTCCAAGATTACGTAAGCCCGGCAAAAGGTCCTAGGTTCAGGAAAACAACAGCAAATGATTTGGAAAACATGAATCTTATGGATCAAAATAAAAATGACCCCCCCTCTCATATTGAATGAACAGATGAAATGCTGGAACAAATTGGAGAGAAATTCAACAAAAGAATACCTCGATCACTTTTCCTCACGTTTAAATGTTTCTTCACTGATAAATCAATGGTACTTGCTGTAACAGATAGTCTTTGCACACTATACAGTTTCCCCAAATCCCTTCTAATAGAAACACTGCATGAAAATAATATGCTTGAATCAGTACAATGCATAGGCGACCATCCAAATAGCAGATATGCGGCAGTCCAGTTTTATGAAAATGTGTAATGAGAACAATTTAGAAATTGAATTAAGACACTAAGATATTTCGCACTAATAACAGTCAATGAGAATAAGTATAAAAATATCTCCAGAATTTTAAAAAATATGTATTTTGGCTACAACATGGAAGATTTCCAAAAAATTATGAATCCTTTTGGAAAAGTCATTTTTTTCCAGCAAAAATACATTAAAGAAGCAGCAATTCCCATACTAAAAAATAGCTTTGAATTCAAAATTAAATTGAATAAACAAGTAGACCCGGAGAATATCCCCACACACATAACCGATGAAGAAGCTACACTATATATTTACATCAGAGGGCTTAAGCCAGGTTGCTTCCATTGTGGAAGAAGAGGACATATTGCAACAAAATGCAATGAACAAACACAGCAAAAGAAAAACAACAATACATCAAAAAACTCAGGAAATGTTACAGAAAGCGAAGACACAAATAACCAACTAGACGAGTTAAACTACCCTTTACTACAAAGAACCCAGGAAAACAACATATCTAATAGAAATGAAAGAATTAGCAATCCAGTAAACACTATAACAAGAGAAATTAAAACAAATAAGAAAAATCAAAGCAGTGAAAACCCACTTAATTTAAATAGAATGGAGGAAAAAGAAAACAAGAACCTACCAAAAGGGCTTAAAAGAAAAACGAATGAAAATGATGAGCAATCAGAAAGCATAATAATAAATAAAATGACCACAGAAATCATGGATAAAATAACACAGTACTATCCAATGCTAGAAAGCACATCAATTGAAAGCAGGAAGAAAATGCATAAAACAAAAAAAAAACAAGAGAAAGTAAGAAAATTAAAATGAACGAGGAAGAAGATAATCAGATTAATTTAACAGAAGAAACCACAGCAGAAGAGATGGAAATAGAACTAACCACACCAGAAAAAAAAATTAAAAAAAACACCACACTATAGCACACGTATCCAAACACAAACAGAATGACCACAGGAAAAAAATATGCAAACAAAAATGGCAGAATAAACCATGGTCCAATTTAAATCTCCTTTGCAATATAAGATAAACTCAATGAAAATTAAGATAGGTGCAATAAATGTTCGGGAATTAAACTCGAAAAAAAAAATACAAGAAATCAATCACTGGATACAACAACTCCAACCTACCATATTAGGACTCGTAGAAATGAAAATCTATAACGGATCGCAGATAAATCCAGCACAACTTATGAGTAAAATGGGTTTCTGCACATGCTCTAGAGACACACTAATGCCCTCAGGTGGAACAGGAATATTTATTAGCCAAAGAAGTCCCTTTACAATGTTTAAAATAATATACATAGATGCGAATCTATTAATAACCACATTCAATAATAAAAACTTCTCAATAAATATTATTTTTGTATATATACCACCAGGGCCAACTGTAATTAACAGAATAATAACAACAATTAACACAATCCTCTCAAACAATCCCTACCCAACTATTCTTATGGGAGATTTCAACATAAGTTATAAGAAATTTATTACGAAATGGATACACCAATTAACATTTCCACTCATGAGTGGAGAAGATTTTCTACCACCTAACTCTATATCCTTTTATAACAATAGACACAGAACTTTAATAGATCTAATGTTTTATTCCCCAATGCTGCATCATTCAATAGAAATATCACTTTCCCCAACCCCTTTTTCAGACCATGCAGTGCAGATAATAACACTAAACATAAACACACACCGCAGCGCAATAATTAATTTGCAAAAAATGATCAGGATCCTACTACCAGACAATACTATGGAGTCACTTTTTTCAGAAATTTATATAATGATAAATAAAATAAATCAGCTTGAATTAGACCCGATATCCAGATACATAGCTTACACTAACATGCTTTCATTTAATATAAACCACACAAAATCAATTCCTCCCTCCAGGCTAATTACATTAGCAGATGAAATATACAAAAGAATCAGTCTGTCTAAACCGGTTCAACATAATCAAACAAACATAATTAAACTCACCCAGCTCTATAAACAGACTTGCAATAAATTAAAACAATATCTAAGCATAAAAAAGAAAAAAAATTTGCCTAGCACAGCCGCACACATGGACACGTGGATATATTAGGTGGGCTTTGGGGTACCCATCCATAAATAAAGTTCCCATGGTGCTGGAATCGGAAAATAAGATTACAGCAGGATTTAACATGATTGCACCTATATATAACTATTTCAAAACAAAGCTAACTAAGCATGCACAATTCACACCCAAAGAAGATTATTTTGGAACAACTGAAGATGAGATGCCATTTAAAATCGAGGATTTTAAGGTAGTGTTAGAATCAATCCCACCCACATGTCATCCAGGACCTCCAGGCATTCCACAGTTTGTACTTGCACATCTTAGCCAAATTACAAATACATACCTGTGTCAATTGGCAAATCAAATATCACAAAAAATTTATAGCATACAGGGATTATACAACATATCAATGGTACCATTTATGAAAAAACAAGAACCTATTACCAAGATCACCAACTTAAGACCCATCTCAATGGAGCCTTTAGGAATTAAACTGCTAGAAAAAGTAATAAAGGTGAAAATTGAACCATTTATACTGACAAAAATATCACAACATCAGTATGCAAAGAAAGGCTCATCCACAGGTCAGGCAGCACTAATCTTTAAAACTATAATTAACTCAGTAATTAAGAAGAAGAAATATGCTCCAATTGCAGTACAACTAGATTTTGAAAGTGCTTTCGACTCTGTACCAATAAAAATCTTACTAAACCAACTAAAGGAAACACAAATACCACGATCAATATTATATGCAATAGCCAACCTACTTTTAAACAGAGAAGTACATATCACACTTAATGGAAGAACGTCATCATCATTCTATCCCACTCAATCAATACCACAAGGGTCACCACTGAGTACACTACTGTTCACATTCTACATAAACCCCTTATTGGAAGAAATTGAAAAAAAAATACAGGGAGTGTTAATACCAAATACAAAAAGATACATTCCTTGTATAGCTTATATGGATGATATCACAATATTCTTAACATCAAAAAAGCAACTACAAGCACTACAAAACATCATAGAAGAATATACAAAAAAATTCAAACTTAAAATCAATATCAATAAGTCAGCTGCTTGGACAATTTTTACAGGGAAAGTAAACAAACAAATTTATCAAGGAAAGCCCAGCAGTTTTCTAGGTTTTCCATTTTATCTGGGAATGAATCAAATGAGAACAACAATACAAAACAAACTCAAAGTGGATGCAGAAAGAATCACAGAATCATTATCCAGATCATATCTATCAATATACGCAAAAATATCATTATTCAATCAACTCATAATGTCAAAAATAAGCTACTATTTACCAATAATCAGTTTCACAAAACCATTTATAGCCTCAATTAATTCATTTTGTAGCAAACTACTATGGAACAGGAAAGTAGTTGCCATTTCAATAAAGCAACTTAACCAACCAACAAAATGGAATGGTCTGGGACTTCACTCAATATCAGTGTTTCAGACACAAAAAACAATAAATCTGCTAATAGCCATAGTCAAAAGATTTCCAGATATTGAACCAATATTGGAGATCACACCCACAGATCGTCCACCACCTACAAACAATTATATCTTTATGTTGCTTGAAAGCATTGAGAGCATCAAAAACAAAGTAACACTGAAAAGTCCAATAAAATATACATATTGGCAAATACATGATTTCCTAACACAAAAACAATCTGAGAATAACCAAATATCTGTATTGGGAATTGATAACAGCCAATTACTTAAAAAATTTAGGAAATGGTACCTGGAACCAAAATTTTACGATTTCATAATTAAAGTCAATTTGAAAGCACTACCTACAAGTCATTTTATTAGATACAGAAGATTCTATATAAATATAGATCCCTTGTGTATGCTGTGTCACAGGGATGAGGAAACACAGGACCATTTCATACATAATTGTTCAGGACTTGAAAAAGTAAGACAGATGATGGTTGGTGGATATAGGAAAAATGGAACCACAATAAATGAGATTCTACAAACATTCAAAAATAATGGAATACCCACCATAAGGGCAGCCACTTTCAGCCTATATGCATTCTGGTGTACCAGATGCACTTTTACACTGGGCAACAACATGAGAAGGCACCCTAACACCTATAGGAACAAATTGCAAAAAATAAAAGAAAGAGACAGCATTATTGCACCACCTGATATCTTTGCAGCAACGTGGTCTCTTTTTAAAATTCAGGCCACTTTATAATAAAGGATATAATAGAAAAGGACAAAGGCAAACATGAAATTCAGTGTTGCAAGAACATGAAAAAATTACTGAAACCATGATCATTGATTTATATTGTACATAAACTTGGACAATAAATATTTCATAAAGTGTGAAAAAATCAAAAACATTGTGAAAGCCACTATCTAAGTTCTAAAAAGTCAATTTTTAAGTGCAAAGAGACTCTAATCAAATATACAGACTGTAATGTAATAACTGTGTAAACCTATGTATAACACTATGTATAATCAACAACCAATGTAACCACTTGTTTTTGAATAAAGTTACCTTTAAAACATAATAATAATAATAATAATAATAATAATAATAATAATAATAATAATAATAATAATAATAATAATAATAATAATAATAATAATAATAATAATAATAATAATAATAATAATAATAATAATAATAATAATAATAATAATAATAATAATAATAATAATAATAATAATAATAATAATAATAATAATAATAATAATAATAATAATAATAATCCCACAGCAAATCTCTGCTGAGGTAAGAAGCAATCTTTAAGCTCTCCGATGTAAGTATTTATATTTTTCTTTTGTTTCAACTTGTTATTCGCAAAACAAACAGAATACAGAACAAATCAAATCAAATAATAGATTAAGAGTATTTTTTAAATATCAGTGTGTATTCATATCTTTTTTTTTAAAAAAAAAACTGACTTGAGTCAGAATAATAAATCATGGCTACTGCCCAGTCAAGCATGAGCGAGTTAAGCACCAATACGAAATTAACAACATCGTTAGTTTCAACATCGCCTATTTCGTATGCAAAAATACTTAAAAGCAACAGCAATATTACAGCACCAACCCAAATACCGCGTTTCCAAAGAACAAATACAAATGATATAAAAAATCTAGATCTACATACTCAAGAGGAACGTCAACCCCCACCCGCAATCTGGACAAAAGAAATGCTTGAAAATGTGATGGACCGTTTCAATGATACGGTGCCTCGTATGCTGTTTGAAACTTTTTGCAGGTTTTTTTCACCAACATCGCTAGTACTCGCAGTAACAGATAATCAATGCTCATTATATCATTTCCCAAAAGCTATATTATATGAAGCAATTATGCAAAATGCACTATGGGAAACAATCTCTTGTATCGCAGACCATCCAAATTCGCGATATATAACCATTGATTTTTATACTCAGCAGCAAAAAGAACGTTTTCAATCCACTATTTTAGCACTCGATAATTACGCACTCGTAATTATAGATGAAAACCGGAAAAATATTATTACTGGAGTGCTAAAAAATACTTATCTTAAATACAACTTACAAGATTTTCAAAAAATGATAAACCCGTTTGGAAAAGTAATTGCCCTACAGCCAATTTATTTAAAAGACACACCTATACCGATATGTAGTAATCGTTTTGAATTTAAAATAAAACTCCATAAAAACGTAGATGCTGCCACGATCCCAACACAAATTACAGATCAAGAAGCAACACTCTCTCTTCACATAAGAGGTTTAAAGCCACTTTGTTTTGGCTGTGGACAGAGAGGCCACCTAGCAACTCAATGCGATAACACAAAAGGCAATCACTGTGAACAAACCAAAATCCTCTCCCCAGAACAACCCACTGATGATGAAAATAAAATTTCTAATAACACTACATCCATTGACAACCCAATAATAGAAACCGGAAAAAAACAGGTTCAAACACCCACAAACAAAAATGATAATGGAGCAGAATTGTCAATCCCAAAGACTAACCAAAAAAATAATAACACAAAAACTAACATAGACACCCAAGGTTCAAATGGAAATAACTCTCAAGAAACCACAACACAAAATGAAGTAATTACATCACAGGATCAGCATCTCAATAAAACAAAAGGTGTACCAAGTAAAAATCAACAAACAGAAAATAAACACACACAGCTATATAATGAAAATATAAATCAAGATAATATAAGTACACCATTAATAAAACAAACCACAATAATAAACAAAACTGCATCAAACATAATGGATGCAATAGAACCCCCTCTTCCACCCATTCAAGAGAATACACCAGAGGGAAAAAGAAAGCCAGGTAGACCACCTAAAAACCATGAATCCAAAAAGGCAAAAAAAAACAGACCAAAAGCACAACTCATCAGACATATACAACTTAGAAAATGATGAAATAGAAATGGATTTAAGCCAACAACAAATGGACAACTGTTCAGTTTCATCACAAATTGCCTGTATAGAGTCTGAACCAATATTAAATGAAAGAAAAACTGATAATAAACCCTACCAAGTTTTAAATATGTATCAGCATCCATCTACTGCAATATAAACAAAAATTTAGAATTAAAAAATCAAAAAAAAATCAATACTCTGTTATAAAATTATCCTGAAACATGAAGATAAAAATTGGATCACTCAACATTAGAGGCTTAAATGCCATCAAAAAACTTTTTGAACTCAAAAAATGGTTACATACAACACAACCACACATACTAGGGCTATTGGAAACAAAAATATACAGCGGCTCTCAAATTGATCCTTCAAAATATTTAGTCAGCCAAGGGTTTTGTGCATGCTCAAGGCAATCATCATCACCATCAGGTGGCACAGGTATAATAATATCCCACAACTGCCCTTTTGATTCTTTTAAAATTATATATATTGACTCTAATCTTATCATAATAACACTCCATCATAAAAATATCACACTTAACCTAGTATTTGTCTATATACCACCAGGCCCTGTCATCATCTCCAGAATAATAGCAACAATAAATTCAATGCTTACAGCAACACCAAATCCCATAATACTCCTGGGAGATTTCAACATGACCTACCAAACTTTTGTCACCAAATGGATCCATCAAATAACAATCCCACTTATGAGTGCTGAAGGTTTTCTCCCATCAAACTCAATATCTTTTAATAACAATAGATATAAGTCACTTATTGATTTGTGTTTCTACTCACCAATGTTACATCATTATTTTAATCTTGAACTCTGTCCATCTATAATCTCAGATCATGCTGCCCAGTTCATCACCCTCGACCTAACAAAAATACAGAATACAACAATAGCCCTTCAAAAGACTATGCGAATACTTCTTCCAGCACAAACAACTGAATTCCTATATTCAGAAACATATATAATGCTCCAAAAACTTCAAAACATGTCACTCGATCCAGTACAAAAGTATATAGCATTCACCAATATACTTTCTTTCAACATCAATCATATTACTTGCAATTCAACACCCCCCACCAGATTATTAGCTTTGGCAGATGAACTACATAAAAGAATAACCATTTCCAGACCAACTACAGATAATCAAACACAAATTAAAAAACTTACAGAAATGTACAACAATACATGCAACACACTAAAGCAATATGTAGCAATAAAAAAGAAAAAAATATACCTTACACAACAACACACTTGGTCCGAGCATATATACGGTGGGCACTGGGATACCCATCCACAGTCAGAGTGCCTATGGCACTTGAAATAGATGGCTCTATAACAGCTGGACATAACATGATAAACCCAATATATCAACACTTTAAAAAAAAACTGCAAAAACAAAGAGTGTACATACCAAATGAAGACATATTTGGAGACCCTGAAACAGACACACCAATAAAAACAACTGACATTGTATTTCAACTTGCAACAATAACAAACACATGTCACCCAGGACCACAAGGAATTCCCAAATTTGTGTTCAAACATCTTAGTCACTTCACAGCCAAATACCTGTGTGATCTAGCCAATTACATATCCCAAAAAATTTGCAACATACAAAGTCTATATCCAATTGCAATGGTTCCATTTAACAAAAAACCAACAGCAATATCATCTTTATCTAATCTATGACCAATTTCAATGGGACCTTTAGGAATAAAAATTCTTGAAAGAGTAATAAAGGAGAAAATAGAACAACACATACTCCCTGTGTTATCATCAGCACAATATGCCAAAAAAGGATCATCCATTGGCCAGGGTGCCTTAATGTACAAAACAATAATCGAAGTAGTAAAAAAAAGAAAGAAATATGCACCAATTATAGTTCAACTAGACATTGAGGCAGCATTTGACTCAGTGCCTATAGCCAAATTATTAGATGTGCTGAAAAAAACAACAATACCTCCATCCCTACTATATATAATAGCCAATCTGCTACTCAGCCATGAAATTCACATCACATTGAATGGAAAAAATTCACCAGCCTTCAGACCGAGTCAATCCATCCCACAAGGATCTCCCCTCAGTGCCTTGCTCTTTATAATATATATAAATCCTCTATTAATAGAGATACAGAAAAAAATAAAAGGCATTCAAATCCCAAACACTGCTTTAAATATATCATGCATAGCCTATATGGATGATGTAACCATTTTCCTCCCCTCTAAAAAGAACCTCCCCATATTACAAGAGATAATCAAGAATTATACCTCAAATTTTAATTTAAAAATTAACACAAATAAAACTGCTGCATGGTCAATATACACAGGCAAGCACTGTACAGAGATGTTTAATGGTAAACCATCTGCTTTCCTTGGTTTCCCATTCTACCTTGGAACCAATGGAATGAGACAAAAAATTCAAAATAAATTAAAAAAAGATGCTGAAAAAATCACAGCCTCACTTGAAAAGTCATACCTGTCAATATACGCAAAGGTAGCACTATTTAATCAACTTATAATCACAAAAATTACCTACTACACACCTATAATCAAATTTGCAAAAACATTCATATCTAAAATCTCATCAATCTGTAACAAACTAATATGGAAGAGAAAGACAGTGGCAATCTCTATAAAAAATCTGAGCAGACCACCACATAGCAATGGACTTGGACTCCATACAATCAATGTTTTTTACACACAGAAATCAGTAAATCTAATAACAGCAACCATAAAAAGATTTCCAGACCTGGAGTGTGTAATCAGTATAATACCCACAGACAGACCACCCCCTTCATATGGATATCTATCCACACTGATTGAAGAACTCAAGCCAATATACAACAAAATATCACTCAATAATGACAACAAGTATACATACTGGGACATTTATAATATACTATACCCAAACCAGACACCTAATCTACATCCATCAGTTCTTGGGATAGACAACAGGCAACTACTGCAACAATTCAGAAAATGGTCATTAGAACCAAAATTATTTGATTTTCTACTTAAGCTTAATCTAAATGCTCTACCCACAACACATTTCCTTAGATTTCGTAGATTCTATACAAATATAGACCCCATGTGTGGGCTATGTCATAGAGAAGAAGAGACACAAGATCATTTTCTTCATTCCTGCAGTGCCCTAGAAACAATATGTCGCACAATGTTTACCACATACAGAAAGGCCATCATTTCAATTGATGAAATAATAAATAAATTTAAAAAAGGCAACATCCCTGCTATTCATGCAGCAACATATAGCCTTTATGCCTACTGGTGTACCAGATGCACTTTTGCACTTGCTAATAACCCTCGATGCCACCCAGCAACATTTTCAATAAAACTAGAACTGTTCAGAAAAAGAGACAGCATCCTAGCTCAACCAGATGTGTTTGCAGCCACATGGTCACACTTGAAACAAAGATCCAGTCTATAAAATATAAAGTCCAATATGATAGATGATGACATTTTCAACATCAGCATTTTTTCCAACTTCAAAGAGATGCAAGCATAAACTGAACTAAATAGAGGACCAAATTTAAAAACAAGAAAGAAAGTATGCAGAAATGATAAAGACTTGTACTGAAAGTTGTAATTTGTTTTGCATTTGTAACAAATCAATATAGTACTAGATGTGACTGTAACTTTTTAGATTCAATAAAGTTTTGCTTTGAAACATACTACTACTACTACTACTACTACTGCTACTGCTACTACTACTACTACTGCTACTACTACTGCTGCTGCTACTACTACTACTACTACTACTACTACTACTACTACTACTACTACTACTACTACTACTACTACTACTACAAGATATAAAATTTATGCAGGAATAAAAATAATCCCTCTTATTCCTATGACTCAAATATTTATATATGAGAAAATCTGAAGTACTGGCACAGAAGGCGTGACGATAGAACAGTCACTTTAAATTACTATATACAAGGTCATCAGACATTCTGTGCCAGTACTTCAGATTTGCTCATATATAAATATTTGAGTCGTAGGAATAAGAGGGATTCTTTTTATTCTTGCATAAATTCTATATCTTGTATTGGTCAGAGGGTATTCATTTATTATTTAACACTCGCAAAGCATTTGCACAATTGACTTGAAAGGCCGATATTCGAATGTAGTATTAGTATTAGTAGTAGTAGTAGTAGTAGTAGTAGTAGTAGTAGTAGTAGTAGTAGTAGTAGTAATGATGATGATGATGATGATGCCACCTGGTTACTTACATTGTTGCAGGTAAGAAAAAAGTCTCCTAATTTTTTTCAAATTAAATAGCTCTAAAAGTGGATTTTTGCCTTAAATATTTAAATATGCTATACTCAATGCTTACCTGAGTGTTTTAGGAAATGTGCGTGTCCTAAAATAATTAGTGAACAATGACAAAAAAAATCAATAATAGCTACGAGTAGTAATTAATTCTCCGGTATGGCGAATAGACGTCAATTCAAACAATTATAATTAATAACATTATTTAGAAACAAAAAGTAAAAAGAGTAGAAGGAAAAATAGCGAAAAAGTTAATAAGTTTTAAATTTAAAAAAATAGTTTAAAAAATCAAAACAAAACTTTACCTTGTTGAAAAATTACTTGCGTAAATAATAAAATGGTGCTGCCCAGTCATCTACTCAAGAATCTGGGTCTTCACACCACACAAGAAAAACATATGCAACAATCGCAAAAACTCACCAAGATAACGTAAACCCGGGAAAAAATCCCAGATTTAGAAAAAGTACGTCAGACGATCTTAAAGACTTGGATCTAGTAAACCAAAATAAAATTAAGCCCCCCCCACACACAATGGACAGATAAAATGCTGGAATAGATTGGGGTCAGATTCAATAATACGATACCTAGAAGTCTTTTTTTTAACATTCAAAAGATTTTTTACTGAAAAATCAATAGTTTTGGCAGTAACAGACAATCACTGCACTCTCTACCATTTCCACAAGGAGCTACTTATTGAAGCACTAAACAAAAATAATTTACTGGAGACAGTACAATGCATAGGCGACCATCCAAATAGCAGATATGTAGCAGTTGAGTTTTGTGAAGCTGCACAAAGGGATCAATTCAAAAATCATATTAAAACTCTAGGTAATTTTGCAATCGTACGAGTTGATGAAAACAGATACAAAAACACCACCGGAGTATTAAAAAATGCCTATTTCGGATATAGCTTTGACGATTTTCAAAGAATGATGAATCCATTCGGAAAGGTTATTTTTTTTCAGCAGATATACCTCAAAGAAACATCAGTACCTGTATTCACAAATAGTTTTGAATACAAAGTCAAGCTAAACAAAGAAATAAACCCAGAAAACATTCCAACACACATAACAGACCAAGAGGCAATGCTATACTTATATATCTGAGGACTAAAGCCACGTTGTTTCACCTGTGGCTAAAGAGGCCATATAGCAATGCAATGCAATGAAGAAGTAAATATAGTGGAAGAGAATAACCACCCCTCACAAAAATTAGAAGGGAAACCAAATAGAGCACACAAATCCAAGTAGCAGGAAAACATAGATTCCCCTCCACTCAAGTCAATAATATCAAAAATTAAAATAATAAAAATAAAACTATAGACCATCCTCCAAGCAAGTCAATGAAAATAACAATTAACACAAACACAAATGAAAAGAGGAAAACTTTGAACCCCAGGCAAAATCACTTAGTGATAAGTTAATAAAAAATGAAAATAATTACATGCAAAAAAAAATAAAAGAACTGCTAAACGGAGATAATAATCAAGCTGAGAACACAATTATAAACAAAACAACAACTGAAATAATGGATACCATCATATAATCCCTTCCAGCAGTTGAAAACACATCTCCAGAAAGTAAACGAAAACAAGCAAAACCAAAAAAAAATAGAGAAAATAAATGAATGCATGCAAAATGAAGCGAAGGAAATCCCAAAAGAAAATAAATATCAAACAGAACACACAATAATAAATAAAACCACAACAGAAATCATGGACAGCATTACAGAGTTTTTTTCAAATGTTGGAAGCACACCACCGGAAATTAAAAGAAAGCAGCCCAAAGCAAAAAAAAACTAGAGAAAGCAAAAAAATTAAAACAAATGAGCAAAAACTTACACAAGTAGACATGCCGGACCAATCATCAGATGACTGTATGAAAATAGAATCACTCTTACTGGAAGAAATGACTTTGGAAAATGAAAACAAAGAGACTGCAATAGATGAACATGCAAATAGTGAGTCTACCAGCAGCAAAAAAAACCGCAATGAAAAAACGTTTAGCTCCCAGCTAGAAGATAAAATTCCAGTACTCTAATAGAAAAAAATATAAATAATATCCCCTACATACAAAAATATACAATTCAAATGAAGATAAATATTAGTGCAATAAACGTCCGAGATTTGAATTCCATTAAAAGAATGCAGCAAATTAAATATTGGATACAGACAACACAACCATCCATTTTAGGGCTATTAGAAACAAAAATTTATAGCAGATCTCGCTTTGATCCAGCGCTACATATGAATAAAATAGGCTTTTGCACATGCTCCAGAGATACAGCAATGCCTTCAAATGGCACAGGTATTTTTACCAACCAACAATGCCCATTCACTACTTTTTAAAATAATTTTTATAGATGAAAATCTCCTTATAACAACATTCAATCATAGACAACTTTCAATCAATGTTATTTTTGTATATATACCTCCAGAGCCAATAGTAATTAGCAGAATAATTTCGACAAAAAATTCAATTCTAGCTACCAATCCCCACCCCATTATTCTTGCTGGAGATTTTAATATGACCTATAAAAAGTTTGTCACAAAATGGTTACACCAACTTACAATACCACTAATGAGCGATGAAGGTTTTCTTCCACCGGACTCAGTATCTTTTTATAATAACAGACACGGTACTTTAATTGATCTGCTGTTTTATTCTCCCATGTTACACCACGCAATTGAAGTAAAACTTTCTCCCACCAATTTTTCTGATCATGCAGCACAAATAATGAAACTAAATTTAGACACACACCGCAATACTTTTAACAACATACAAAAAAATAATAAGAATTCTACTTCCAAATAGTACTCCCGAGGCTCTCTTCTCAGAAATGTATATAATGTTAAACAAAATAAATCAAATTGAACTGGACCCAATCTCCAAATATATAGCATTTATAAATACACTCTCATTTAACATAAATCACATTACACAAAAATCTACCCCCCCCCTTCAAAATTAATCACATTAGCAGAGGAAATAAATAAAAGAATAATACAGGCAAAACCAGTCAAGAATAACCAAGCAAATAGAATAAAGCTAACAAAGTTATACAATCAAACTGTTGATAAACTGAAACAATATCTAGCAATAAAGAAAAAGAAAATTTGTCCCACACAACAACATACATGGACCTGTGGATATATTCGTTAGGCTTTAGGTTTTCCATGCACAAACAAAGTCCCCATGGCGCTAGAATGTGAAAATAGAGTGACAGCTGGTTATAATATGCTAAAGCTAACTAAACATAATCATTTCATACCACTTGCAGATTATTTTGGCAAGCCAGAAACAGAAACACTTTTTGAAATAAAAGATTTTGCAATAGTTTTAAACTCAATCCCAAGCACATGTCATCCAGGGCCACCAGGGATCCCACAATTTGTACTGTCACATCTCAGCCAATTCACAAATAAATATTTATGCCAACTTGCAAATCAATTATCACAGAAACTATACAATATACAAGGACTATATCCAATATCAATGGTCCCATTTATGAAAAAACAAGAACCACTTTTCATACTAGCCAATCTCCGACCAATCTCAATGGAGCCTTTGGGAATAAAAATACTGGAAATGGCCATAAAGGATAAAATTGAACAATACATAGAATCAATAATATCACAGCATCAATATGCAAAAAAGGGATCATCCACAGGGCAGGCAGCACTAATATATAAAACGCTAATCAATTCAGTTATTAAAAAGAAAAAAATATGCACCAATGGTAGTTCAGCTGAATTTTGAAAGTGCTTTTGACTCTGTCCCAATAGAAACACTATTGAGACAGCTAAAAAAACACAGATACCTAAAACAATATTATATACAATAGGCAATTTGCTTCTAAATAGAGAAATACACATCACGCTCAATGGTAGATCCACATCATCATTTAATCCCAGCCAATCAATCTCGCAAGGTTCTCCACTAAGCACACTGCTATTTACCTTTTATTTAAATCCACTACTAGAGAAAATAAATAAAAAAATTCAAGGAATTCAAATACCAAATACTAATACATACATTCCCTGCATAGCTTATATGGATGATGTCACAGTGTTTCTAAACTCAAAAAAACAAATACATATACTACAGGAGATAATAGAAGATTACACAAAAAAGTTCAAATTAAAAATTAACATCAATAAGTCAGCAGCATGGTCAATATACACAGGCAAACATACACACAAGTTTATCAAGGTAAGCCCAGTAATTTCCTGGGTTTTCCTTTCCACTTGGGAATGAGCCAGATGAGAAGGAATATACAAAATAAACACAAGTTCGAAGCAGAAAGAATCATAACATCACTCTCCAGATCATATCTCTCACTCTATGCAAAAGTGTCACTATTTAATCAATTTATAATGACCAAAATAACTTACTACCTGCCAATAATTACTTTTACAAAATAATTTACAAAGTCAATTAACTCACTCTGTAATAAACTATTATGGAACAGAAAAATAGTAGCAATTTCTTTAAAGCAACTTAACCAACCAACAAAATGGAATGGCCTTGGACTGCATGCTATACATACTTTCTACACACAAAAAACAGTAAATCTACTGATTACCATATTTAGACGTTTTCCAAACATAGAACCAAAAGTGGAAATCACACCAATAGACCAACCCCCACCCATGGACAATTATATAAATACACTATTGACAAGTATTAAAAACATTAAAGATAAAATAGCACTGAAGAACCCAATTAAATATACTTATTGGCAAATTCATGATTTTCTAACTCAAAGCCAAGAAAACAACAATAGGCTAACAGTACTAGGAATAAATAATAATCAATTACTCAAAAAATACAAAACATGGTATTTAGAACCTAAATTATTTGACTTCATCCTCTAATTGAATTTAAATGCACTACCTACAGCACATTTCATTTGGTTCAGAAGATTTTACCTAAATGTTGATCCAATGTGTGCTTTATGTCACCAGGAAGAAGAAACACAAGAACATTTAATATATCACTGTAAAGGCTTAGAAAAAGTCAGACAATTGATGGTGAATAATTATAGGAAAAGGAAAACCACAATAGAAAAAATGCTAAAAGCTTTCAATGAAAATAAAATATCTATAATACGTGCAGTAACTTTCAGTATATATGCCTTATGGTGTACCAGATGTGCTTTCACTTTAGGAAACAATCCAAGAAGACATCCTAACACATATCACAACAAACTAGCAAAACTTAAGGAAAGGGACAATCTTCTAGCACCACCGGACATTTATGCTGCCACATGGTCTCTATTTAAAATAAAAGCAGCCTTATAATGGATAGACCAAATACAACCTCTGAAAAATGGAAAACTGAAATGAACTCATAATAAGAACTGAAATATCTAAGAGGTGTGAACTACAAAAGCCTCTAATGGTTAAAAAAAACAAAAGTATATTTTCTGTGTTTCAAGATGTACCCTAGTATATGATGTTTGATACAATATATTACTTGATAAGAATGTAACCTTTTTTTGCCTAATAAAGTTTGCTTTGAAATATATTATTATTATTATTATTATTATTATTATAATAATAATAATAATAATAATAATAATAATAATAATAATAATAATAATAATAATAATAATAATAATAATAATAATAATAATAATAATAATAATAATAATAATAATAATAATAATAATAATAATAATAATAATAATAATAATAATAATAATAATAATAATAATAATAATAATAATAATAATAATAATAATAATAATAATAATAATAATAATAATAATAAGTCCAGTTGTTATTCAACTGGATATTGAAGCTCTTTTGACATGATTTCCATCAGTACTCTTCTTAAAACTCTGCAGAAATACTCAGTTCCAAACGCCTATCTAAACTTGCTTGCTAACTTGCTTTTAAACCGTGAGATTTATGTTTCCCTAAATGGGAAAACTTCACCACCAATAGTGCCACATCAGTCCATCCCTCAGGGCTCACCTCTCAGTGCCTTATTGTTCACTGCCTATATCAACCCTCTTATAAAAATAATAGAAAATGAATTTTCAGGAGTCTACGTCCTACAATCGACGCTCTTCCGATCGCATATATGGATGATATAGCAATATTTCTATCATCCCAAAAACAAATTCCCAAACTTCTTAAGATACTTAATAATTTCACAAAAGAATATAAGCTAACATTTAATATGGAGAAATCATGTGCATGGCAGATCTTCACCGGTAATAGCATTACTAAAGTTTTCAAAGGTAGACCAAGCGCATTCCTTGGGTTCAATTTTTATTTCGGACATTCACCTATGAGATCGCTCATACAGAAAAATTTGATAGAGAAAGTGGAAAAAACTGTCAATTCACTCTCCAAAGCCTATCTCTCTCTATATACAAAAATGGCCTTGCTTAACATGTTAGTGATCACAAAAATCTCTTATTTTACTCCAACAATCATTTATACCAAAGCATTTACAAATAAGATAGACTCCTTATGCAGGAAATTATTCTGG
>JAQFVV010006314.1:1156813-1218613 GCA_028023455.1 Epiperipatus broadwayi
CAATAAAACGCCTAAGAAAACCCCTTTCACAAAATGGCCTTGGCCTTCACTCAATACATGTCTTCAGAATACAAAAAACATTGAACATAATATCTACATGTGCAAAAAAATTCCCATATTTAGAAATTTCTGCCAAGATTACTCCTACAGATAGACCACCTCCTCTTCAAGGATATCTGAACACACTACTTACACCATTATTAACAATCCACACTCTTAACTTTAAACCACCACAAGCCAAATATAAATATTGGGAAGTTTATCAACTTCTACATCCAAATCAAGATGATGTACAAACACCACTTCATATTAATAATAAACAATTATGTCGCAAATTCAAACTATGGTCACTTGAACCAAAATATTTTGACTTTCTCCTAAAGATAAATCTGGACTCGCTTCCTACACAATACTTTTTGAGATATCAAAGAAACTATAAAGATATAGATGATATATGTAATCTTTGCCATAGGGACTCGGAGACACAAAACCACCTTTTCTTCTCATGCTCAAGTCTAGAAAACATTCGTGAAATCATTAGCACTTCACTCAAAGATAAAAAAATCAATATGATAACCCTTTTTGACTCTTTTAAAAGGGGTGTCTTTGCTGAAATAAGAATCTGCACATTTTTACTCTATGCCTTATGGTGTACAAGGTGTAATTTCATATACAATCATAATCCCAGAAGACATCCAAACACGTTCAGAAATAAGCTGAAAACCATACGTGAAAGAGACAGGAAGATTACAGAACAAACTAAGTACATTGACACCTGGAATATACAAGAACTTATATAAAAGCACACAAAAAAAAACTATATTTAACATGGATCCTTGTGCCAGTTCTAAAGTCAACTGACACAAACTGAGCATTCCTGCTTTGTTTAATTGAAGTATATCTAATTGAATATAATCGTATGATTGAGTGAATATCATTGACTTTATTGAACTTTTTTTCTCTTGGATACTTCTGTTTGTAAAGCATACAGGTACTGTCAAATCATTGTACATATGCGTTTTGTGAAAACATTTATATATAAGAAATATGTTGTCAAATGTAACTTGTGTAACCTTTTAGAACACTAATAAGTTTATCCTTTGAAACATAATAATAATAATAATAATAATAATAATAATAATAATAATAATAATAATAATAATAATAATAATAATAATAATAATAATAATAATAATAATAATAATAATAATAATAATAATAATAATAATAATAATAATAATAATAATAATAATAATAATAATAATAATAATAATAATAATAATAATAATAATAATAATAATAATAATAATAATAATAATAATAATAATAATAATAATAATAATAATAATAATAATAATAATAATAATAATAATAATAATAATAATAATAATAATAATAATAATAATAATAATAATAATAATAATAATAATAATAATAATAATAATAATAATAATAATAATAATAATAATAATAATAATAATAATAATAATAATAATAAAAAGGATATCTAAAATCTTGAGATAAAACTGATAAATTTTAAAGAAGCATTATAATAGATTAAGTTAAACTAATAATTTAAGTTTACTTAATCCTACTAATTCAATATATTCATTGTCATTTTTTATAAAACAGCTATGCTGAAAGATATTTGAGATTATTCAAAAAGGTGAAATACCCATTTTTTCATGCTCTTTAAGTAATATATTCTAAAATTTAAAGATTCATTATTAAGTAAAAACTAGTCATATAATCTGCAAAATCTAGATGACTTAAGTAACTTCCATTTATGATTATTATCTTGCTTTCTATAACTGTACTTTAAAAGCTTTTAAAAAAGATGACATAACTCTATTATATACTCATATCAAGGTGAATTTTCTTATTGCCAGCATGTAGTCTAATCACTGAAGAATATTATTTGAGTTTATATCTTGGTCTTCCAAAGTTTTAATCCCTAATGACAACTCATAACATTAGTGTTTTTTTATAATTCCTAATACTTGGGGTGTGATATTTTTTGTTATAATTATAATTTATATTAAGTTATTATTTAGATATTTAATTTCAATGTTCTATGTGGTGAGTTCTAATAATTTTAATAAATATAACTGATGTTTATAATTTTTAGTAACTTAATAAACTTTTTAAATATCAATATCACAACTAATCTTTTCCAATCATCTGATATATATTTATTATTTATCATTAGGTGTGTAAATGCCATAGTGGTAAATGTCTTCACTTACTACAAACTCAAATACAGATAAAATTAAATGTCCTGCAATCTTACAATCCTTTTAGATATCTAACTATATAATTACTAAGTGGCAATTGAGTCTCCACTTATTCTTAGGTAGAGAATAAAATAAGAATGAAAAACAGCTAAATTCTCTCACCTCCCAAGGGTAATTAAACCTGATGAAAAATGTTTCCCTCTTCAGTATTCCTTTTTTCCAAGACCAATGTGGAAGCCTTTGCCATGCTGAAGACAATTTAAAAATGTATTGAAAGAATTTGTTAACAAACTGTCCTTCAGATATTTTTCTGATGATTCATTCTTTTTAAGACATCTCCAATGTAGTTGTTCACTTTTAGCATAATAGTGCAATATCCATTAAAATTGATTTTAAATAGGAATGAACCTTGTCAATACCATTTAACCAATTTTAAAATTTCATTATGTCAGGTCAATCGTTTGCTAAAATATTTTTTTTTTTGTATTTTTGTTTGTTTCCATTTAAAATTATACTTATAAATCAATATGACTGTTTATATTCAAATTTTTGTATTACATCTAAGTCAGCTATATAGTTATTAAATATCTGAATAATAGTTCAAATACTTTTTATGCTATTAAAATGCATCTAATACTGTCAAATACACACATATGTAACATTTTCAATAATAAAAAAATGAAAGTTTCTCTGAATTTAATCCAGTTTCTCTATTTTATAAATTCACATCTTTATATCATTCATTAAACTTTATTAACTCATCCCTATAATTCATTTTTGGTATCTTGCAACATTAAGATCCAGTTAGAATATTAATTAGTTGTTTTTCACTTGTCATCTTTTCTAGGAACATGATCAGTTCTATTCCACATCAGCTTTTTCTTTACAAGCAAATTTATATGCTTTTTGGTTTAATTTATTTCATTCTATATAGTTTTTATTTAAAAAAATCTTTTATTACTCTTTAGTATTGAATGTCAGTTCAGTATTAACATATGGTTGACCAAGTTGAAAAGACTGGATCTATTTAAGATAGTGGATAAATAAATTCTAAAAATATTTCCAGGTATATTAGCACTTCAAATATAATAAACAAATCACTTGCAAATACCTATTAACTTGCCGAGATTATTTTTTCTTTTAGGTTTACTGAATCCAAGATTGTTACTATGAATAAAGAACTTACCTTGCTTCACTTGCAATCAAAAACAAAAACTGTTCTAGAAGTTTTGATAATCGTTATTCCACTACTTTGTTTGATTTAGCTCATTAATAGATCCTAAAAACTAAACGTTTAATAATTAACTTTTACTGATAAAATATATATATATAATCTACTTTTGGACAATGGGTAGAATTATTGAATTCAACTTGTTCTTCAAATCTCAAATGTCACATAATATCCTGAGCAATAAACCACAAGACTATATATACAGTATATTATTCCAGAATTCATTTTTAATAGACAGTTTAAAGACAAATGACTAAACCAGGAAGATTAGTCTCTATGGTTACATATCCAAAATTATTACTGCGTGGTAATAATCATTTTAAAGCCCTATTACAGAATCTATAATTTTTTTTATAATAAACATTGTCAGATTATTGTTAGGTAATTTGAGTGTCATATTTTAAAACTATGTAATACTAGTTGCTATAGAAAAAGATCATGCTTCTCTTAAGTATTTAGTACTGTCACATTCCACTTAATGTGCCTCAATTTCAGATATAATTTGTGTATTTTTCCCTTCTATTGGTATTACAGATACTAACCGCTACAAGCACACACACAAGTATATTTTTACCACTACTAATATATGGTCTAAATCTTTATAAAAAAATTATCATAAATTTTTGAATATAAATAAATTTAATATGGGGATAAATATTTTTTTATAATTAAAAACAATTTGTTTTACATTATTAACACATAGTAATATATTTTTATTCAAATGGCGCTGCATGTTCTTTCACTGATTTTCAAAAACATTCATCAATTTTATGAATTTTTATCGTCAGTCTGAGAACAAATTTCCAATTTCAATAAATTAACTATTTAGTTGCTAAGGTAATGAAAAACTTATCATTTATTTTCATTAATTTTTAAGAAGTTATTATTTTTTAAAAAAGACATAACAGGCTATTCTTGCACGTTGTCATCGGAGCTAACAGCACTTTTCTTCTCTAGAGAAGAATGTATCGTTCAAAGAGATTTTTACAGACACAAACTTATACAACTATAATAAACATAGCGTCACTTGATTTATTGCAATAGTAGTGGTTTAGACTTTGAAATATAGGTCTTTTGATAGCTTCCAGTTTTGGCACTACCTGCGTTTGAACTTATGAATTCCCGAGCAATAGAGTCATTCGATTTATTATTACCTGTGGGAATTAGTGCAGTGATAAAATGTAAGATTTTGAAGAGTAATGTTCTCGAATCGATTCCAGTTCAGTCACTTCCGGCATTCGAACTTATTAAGAATCTCCGAGAAATAAAGCTATTCGATTATTTTCTTTACATTAAAAAAAAAAACAAAAACAGATGCATTTTAAACTATGCACAATTGCCGGTGTGTGTGTGTGTATATATAATATTAGAATAATTAGTTGCTAGGAAGGTCATGTGACGCTTAAGTACTGGCAGGTTGAGTTTTGATCCAGGAACTTTTAGTTCTCGAATCTATTAATTTATGATTTCGCAAATCCTCACTGAATAGAATATACGTGTGTGTGTATGTAAGCATCAAAAAATCTCAATAAAAATATTTATTAAACAAAAATAAACATTTTTTTGGAAATAGATATAAATTAAGTTCATAGTAGAAATTCTAATTATAATTGATGGCAGGTTTTTTTTTTTTTTAACCTTCGCGCTAATAGCAATTGCTATATGAAAATTATATCATTACCATTGTAAACTCTTTTTTATTTTCATAACGATGTAAGCAAATCTTATATTTTTTTCTAAATGAATAAAACCCACCAATGTATAATTTGTTTAATTTAAAATTAAAAGAAAGATCGAATCTTTATGGAGATCATCTTTGTCGCCAATTTGGAGAATACATAAACAAGATAAAGCCGGAAATGTAACAAAAATTCATTTTGCTATTTTCATTTTTCTTCAAATTTAAACTTCATTTTCCAGACCATTTACAGTTAATAGCTACGCATTAGCGCCATTTGTAGATTTTCTAATTTACACCATATGTAATCGCTTACAAGAGTCCATTAATCACAGCCAAGACTTAATAAAGCCTCTTCGCCTAAATGTTAAATGAAAGAAATATTAATCTTGTTGGATTTCATTTCAGAACGCCAACTGGCACAACATGCAATACAGTAATTTATTCTACGCAGTATGTGATTTATCTTCTCTTTGCAATAAAATATACTTATTTCTCTACTTGCGCTCCATACTTTTGCAGCTAAACTGTAATTTCTATTTACTTTGGACGCCATAAAGGCCATGTTTATCGTTCATTTTTAACGTTCATAACAGAGAGAAAGTGGCATATTAACGATCAATTTTCTTTTAACAGCAAATGACCTATTTATACTGTACAGCAACAAGATGCAGGGGGAAAAATATTTTCATAAAATACCAAATTTATAAAACTCACTAAGAAAATTAAGAAATTCGGCAAAAGAAAAATCTTAAATCTACCGTAAATCCCATATCGGACATTATTACCAAATGTCTTTCTATCATTTCTTTAAACTATGCGTTTTATTATGTTTGTCTTAGAACAAGCGGAGTCTAGAAAGGGGGAACGCAATTTCCGGCTACTTAGTGTTAAAAATATAGCTAAGAAAGTCCCATAAATCAAACAGGAAAAAGAAATTAATAAAAATATATCAGTTTACAATTGTACCGTATATCTCGACTCTTTTGTTGATATCGATATAAGTCAAAATTAATAACCTAGAAGTATTAATGACTAGATATTAAGTTGCATTAGGTAATATTCTTTAAAGGGGAGAAAAAAGGTTAGCAAATATGAAAGTGCTTTTCAAAGAAGTTGATAATTTTAACAAAAATAAATAATATTGTCATTATTAAAGTTCAAAGAAAATGTTTGAGGAATGATTTTTTTTTTTGTTTAAAAGAATAATAAAAAAGAAAAATAACTTTTAAAAAAAAATTCATGTAGTTGTGGTTTATTATATCTGCTCTTAACAACAGTAACTATTTTTCTACTTATATACAGCGTATATTATACGTAAAAAAAAAAAAAAAGAATTAATAAAATATATATATATAAGAACAGCGTTAGCAACATGTTAAATTAGGAACTATTTACAACTCATATTACAAATAATGCAATAATACTCTACAATGACCGGGCTTATTGTTAGCTAGAATTAAAAAAGTGTAATAGTAATTACCAAATTAAAATTCTATTTAAATTTATGTAATCTATCTTTAAAGTTATCTCATTCTTCGCACAATCTACTTAAATGTTCACTTATATTTAAAATCTTTGGCTGTCAAAACACGCGAAACATTAAAAAAACTATGAAAAAGTGAAAGGGGATGCCAATTTCAAAATGTGCAATTCAGAGCTTATCAATGATGACGATCAATAGTCAGAAATTAGTGAGGTTTTTAATTAGAATTAGAAAGTATATAAAACATTTTTTTTAATTGTTTGATAATACTCGAAGTAGCCAGTTGAGTATCATTCCGACAACCTGTAGTTCTTCTGTATTACTCTACTATTGGATTAAAGTGAAGAATGCTAACTTTATTAACAAACATTAATGTAGTCTCCATTGATCACTTATGTTTTTATAAAAGACTCTAGAATAAATTATTACTTTCAATGAAATAAAATTAAAAAGAAAATTTATATATTAAACTAATTGCTACTTTAAAAATTTTACAATTACCACTACAAAAACTCTTTTATCAGAAAATTCCCAATTTATCAGTTGTCTTGAAGCAAATTGTTAGGTTCAAATAGGATTGAGCACATTAAATATTTTGCCTGTTTATTATAAATCATGAATGACATACTACTATTCAGATATTTACAAAATGCATAATTTTATAAATGATTAATATAATTAAAGAGTAAGGATTTCCACCTTTAATAAATGCAGTGTATTGATCTTATAATAGCTCAATAATGTCATGTGGAGTACTAAGGATATTCTAAAACTCAAAAACAAGATAGAGACTTTTGAAAAGATAAAAGTGACTATCTTATCTTTAAACCTACATTGCAATTACATAGGTCAATCTAACGTATCATAGTTTGAGAGCATGTAGATTTTTCTCTATTCATATTTACATCCATTATTTTTTTAACATATTAACATTCACAAAATTGTAAATTGAAAGAGTGAATAGAGAAATATCTTCATGCTCTCAAACTAAGATGCTTCAGATTAGCTTATATAATTAGAATTTATATTTAAAGATTATATGGCTGCTCTTATCTTTTCAAAAGTCTCTATCTTATGTTTGAGTTTGAGAGCATCCTCAGTACTCAACCTGATATGGTTGAGCTATAATAAGATCAGTACAGTGCATATATTAAAGATGGAAATTCTTTTTCTTTAATCACGTATGATCTCTGTCTTTAGCAAATATATTCGAACATTACATAATTTCTAAGAATTCATAATAATAATATGTGATATAGGGTATATGAGCACAGACTTTCACACAACCCACCACTCTCCACTCTATCTAATAACACTGATACACCTCAACACATCTATGTTGAAAAGATTAATGGATTATGTCCTGTACCTGTGGGGTTCAGATTGACCTTAGGTCAACATGGGTGTGACAAGAATCTTGGCCTCAGGGTAGCCTTTGAGCATTCCATCATCAGATTTTCAATTAGATGGATGGATGAAGAGTTGGAGTGTGGAGTAGATTGAAGCCTGTCCATTAAAGTATGAGGATTGTCTATCTTTATATATATCTGAGCACTTATAGTATATATGTGTAAAGATGATAATCTGGAACAACTGATGATTGCTGTTTCAGCATGAAATACATATATTGGCGATTATCTATCTTTTCAACATAGATGTGTTGAGGTGTATCAGTGTTATTAGATAGAATGGAGAGTGGTGTATTTTGTGAAAGTCTGTGCTCATATACCCTATATTACTTATATATAGACACAGGTATATAATAAACCTGTGTTTCAGTTAATAATAATATGTAGTAATTTGAAAAATTTCATGAATGTTAATATGTAAAAAAAAATAGTGAATGTAAAAATAAATAGAGAAACATCTTTACATTCTCAAATTAAGAGACTTCAGATTAACCTATATAATTTTTAATGTGGGTTTAAAGATAAGATGACACTCTCAAAAGTGCCTATCTTGTCTTTGAGAGTGTCCTCAGTATACCATATGACATCATTGAGCTATTATAAGATCAGTATATTAAAGATGGAAATCCTTTCTCTTCAATTATATATAATCTCTGTGCTTAATAAATAGATTTGAATATTAAATAAATGACTAATAGGTATTTAAAAATTATTGTTTTATGTTATAAAAAATCTATTTTAACATTCTCACAAATATTTTAATAAATGATATGTAATTGTTTTTTTAGCAACATATTTTTTTGGGCAATATCTTAAAATATATATACTAGTAATTTATAAAAAAAAAAAAAAAGTCTTTGCAATGCATAATTACAACATTATTTATACTTAAATAAATTAGTCAATGACTTTTTCTCTCCATATATATCTATACATATAAATATAAAATTCCTTTCCTATATAACTGTTTTTTTTTTTTAATATTTTAACTAGAGGACTGGATTTCATCTGAAAATATATTTAAAGAAAGTTATCAGAAAATTTAAAATTATTTCTAAATTTGCTAAAGAAAACATTTATTATAAGTTAACAATCTATCTTACAGTGACTAGTCAATAATCTTCTGATCAATTGTAATAAATATATTGTTTATTTGCTTTTTTTTTAAAAAAAAAAAAACAATTGTTTTCTTATAAAAATTCAAAACCTTTTAAAAATTGTTTAAATAAAATTTTTTAATAAATTAATTCATTAGATAAAAAAACACTTAAATTCATAGTAAATTATAAAAAAAATACATTATTTGTTGATATATTAAACAATAATTAGTAAATTTAAGTAATGAATATTAATAAATTTTAATTTCAGTGCAATAAAAATGATAATTTTGTTTATGAAAACACTCGGTGATGCCTTTGTGCCTTCATAATGAAATAAACCAATAAATAAATACCCTTATTTGTATATACATAAACAATCAAAAATAGTATATTAGAAAACAAATAATTCAAGAATATAATAATGCCTACATTTAGATTCTATCCATATAAATGTAATGTTATAAACGTTGGAAAAAAACTACAATGTTTTTGTATTTTCTTTCTCATGAAGGAATAGTTGTAACATGACTAATCTTAAATTATTGTGTTTTGGTAAATTCATGAATTTAAATTAGTTTCTCTTCATTTTTTTGCAAAATATCTAATAATTAGTTAATTACTTTAATATATAAACTGTTTTCTGATTCATGTATTTAACAGATTAAACATTTGTTGTGTTCCATTAAATATATACAATTTATGTTTTTTTGATATAGTCAAGAATATACATATTAAAATTGTTAAATGTTATTTATTTATTTATTTATTGTAGACTACATTTGTAATAATATTTTTGCATAAAAGATTGTTTTGTAGCTATATGAAAAAAAAAAAAAATCAAACTTTTTTCTGATAAATTATCAATAAATTTTGTTTTGATGAGTTTATCTTTAAGTAGTTAAAAGAATTAGATTTTATATAATATAGGGAGTTTTAAGGTATCTCACATTTAATACTAACAGCAAGACCATGTGACCATTTTATATCTCATATTTATAAATTCATTATATAAAAGCTTATTATTATATTGAAAAAAATTTCATTTCTGTGAATTCTCCTAAATTTTTAAAAATTGATTATTAAAAATATTAACACAATTGCTTTGAGTAGTTATTGTGAAAGTTTAAATAGTCATAAATATCAATTCATCTGTCATATTGTATAATAATTTAAAAATTTTATTGCAATAAATAATTTTAACATCAAGAAAATGAGGTGCAGTTATAAAAGAAATCATTGTTAATTGTATACTTTTATACAAATTATATGTAACATTTTAATAAGTTTAAAATCCATCTTTATTATATTGCCATGTCATAAAAGTATTATCTATACTTTAAGTGAGGTATGAGGTTTAAGCCATACATTTCTAAGTATAGAAAATTTTAATTGTACTTTAAAAATATTGTGAAATTTGGTGGTTTATTTGTGTTCATCAGAATTAAAAATTAAAATGTTATTTCTTAAGGATATTAATTTACTAATAATTGTAATATGGTAGTAATGATACTTAAAACAGATTTAATAGTCCAACTCTATCTTTTGTGTTAAACTATATACAGTAATATGATGTTTACAATTACTAAAAAATAAATATTTGGTATTTGGGATTTGATATTCTAAGTATATATAATTTTCACATAATATTTAAACAATAGTGAAATATCATGTATAAAGCTACAAGTGTTTTGTTGAAATCAGTTTTTCAGGTTAACCAATTAAAATTTTAAAAATTGATGATTTGCATATAGAGTTCATTTACCCTCATATATGGTTATATTAAGTCATTCTGACTTCATCATATATAATATTATTTAATAATATTAAATAAAGTTTTTTTTATCTTGTAGAATAATGAATAGATACTTATATAATACAAACAGAAGCATTACTATTTTACTCTTTAAATATAGTTTAAAGTAGTGTATATATTAATTATTACATATTTAATGTTATATTATTAATTCATAAACAACTTGTGAAATTTAATATTTAGTTATGTACCATTTTCTCTGAATAATATTTCTTATCAAATTTCCCATCTCTATAATAGTGGAGAAAGCAAATATAGATGGCCATTTGGCTAAAATGTTAATGCATTAATGTTAAGAGTATTGGAATACTTAACATTGAAATAGTTACATATGGTTTAAGCATTTTATTTATTAATTATTATATATATATATATTGAGAAAAAAATATTTCTTCTCATATTAGTTACAAAATAGCAATAGAAATTTAATTAGGTTATATTTATTCAAAAATTTTCATACATATAATGATCATGGAGACATTTCAATAGTAGTATGATTAACATAAATGTTTGATTTTTATTAGTATAACTGTAAAAAAAAAACATACTTTTTTCTTGTGTAGATTCATTTATATATATGCATATAATTTTTGAAAAATAAAAAAAAATTTAAGATCTTTATTTTTGAAGAAATTGTGTGAAAAGTTGTTTATCACTTGATGCAAAAATATAAAAAATTTTCTTAAAAAATAACTTTTCTTATAAAAAATCATTTAATCAAAGATTAATACAGTAATTTGTGAGATAGCCATGTAATTGAATGACGGTTGATATTAAGGTTGTTTTTTAGAAAAAGAATGTAGATAGTAGAATTCAGTAGAATTCAATATATAGTGAGTTCAACAGTCAACAGTTCAACTTGAATATGTGATGTTAAATTGATTTCACTTAAAAAAAAAGAAATGATTTTTGAAAAAATATATACTGATATGAAGTTTACAAAAGCCATGTGCTATGTATTGCTTTAAACTAATCCTACTGATTCAACCATGTACCCAATCCAATTAAATAAAATATAGGAGAAAAAAATAACACTGATAAAAACTTTCAATTAGCTTTATGAATTGATTCATCTAAAATCAAGGCTAAATCAAATTATGTTAATCTGAAATGAAAATAATTATAAAACTAGAAAATTGGAGTGACAAAAAGGAAAAAGAAAAAAAAACTAAATGAATCAAAATTGGAAAGAAAATATTTGGTAAACTGAAAAACTGAAACTACAAAAAGAAAAAGAGCAAAAAAGCCAAATTATTGAAAATAATTATTAAAAAAGCTATCACAAAAATTCCAGAGATAAGAGATTGACTAAACTACTACCTGCAAAATCTATACAAAGAGATCTTCAACTAGGCAACTACAAACAAGGACTAAAAAGAAAAAAGAGAGTAAACAATTTATAGTAAGATAAAATATTATAGTTTGCATATCTACATTTATACATATTATTATATAAGCAAATGAATGAAAACATTGAATAATTTTTTATAAAGTTTTTTTAAAATATTTTTTTTTTACTTGGTTAAAATTGCATCGAACCACCTTCATTTAAAAAAAAAAAAAAAAAAGACAGGGAGGAAGGTTGAAGTTAAAGTTAGTTTATTTATTTATAACAAAATATTTTTAAAGGATTTTTATTAATGGAAAATGTAATTATTTGTGTATTAATTTTGGATTTGTCACATTATAATTATCTAATATTTTTATTTGTATTTATTATATAGCATTTTTGAATAAAAAAAAAACTAATGTCAATGATAAATAATTTACAAACTTATTTTTTGGCATTTTCATTTTTCCAGGTATCAATTATGTGAGTTATCATTGCGTGTGACTGATTTTTACTTGGAGTGAGCATTAATAAGAAGTTAAATATGAATATAATGGTAAAAGGTTATTACACATGGGAATACATATTTTCTCTTATTCATAGTCTCTAGAATTCTTATGATACCAAAGCTAATTTTGGCATAATAATATTTGTGATATATATGTATGAGTACATGTGTTTGGATATATATATAGTTTTTTTTAGAGTCTACTCTCTTTACTTTAAAATTGTTAAGATGGTTACTATTGTATCAATGGCCAGTGCACTCATGGTACCTGATAGCTTTGAGAATGTTGATGATCATCATTGATGTCATGATAACAGCAATTATATATGTTTATTATTGTAAATATTTAAGCATTTAAGTATATGCATGTAAATAAACACATTGAGGATTAATTTTATATATGCCCAAGTTTGGCATTAGCTAGATGATGACTAGTCTTAAATTTTATAGGATATCTTTTGTTTTAGTCCAATCATGAAGCATAACTGTTGACTTTTAATCAATATTGCTAGTGATACTATATTTATTACATATATATTGCTTATTATTTGCTTCAGATGCTGATTCTTTGCTCATTGGCTATACTCAGTAAATAATGATACTTTTGTAGATAACTATTCAATGATATTTTGATGGCAATTTGTACCATTTCTATTATCCCATCAGTCTACTCTGTTACAATATTTATCTAATAAATACACAAACTATAGTAGAATAAAATTTCTGAAACATTGCATTTATTAGTTATTATATATACACACACATACATACAGTGGAATCATGGATTACACTATATTTTGTTTCAATCTCTTTTTGCACTCAATGTACATATTGTATAATAACCCATGCTTTGTTCAATGGTTAGAATAGAATATATATATTGTAACCGTTCGATTGTAGTCCCAACTACATAATATCACCAAAACATAAGTACGCTAAGAATTGTAACCTCGATCACCGATCAATTCCCGCTGCATATTATCAGCTATTAAAAGCTGTAACCAAAAGCATAAATGCTATCTATATTATGCACCAAAGACCACAACCAACATCTGGAGCAACTTACCACAGACCAAACCAATGATATAACATAAACTTTTTATGATTTAATTTGATCGCAGCCAGGGTGTACCGCGAAGACCTATCATAGTAGTATGATAAAATACATTAAACAAATTATAAGTATGTAATGTTATTATCTTTCAAACCTTAATTTGCGATTTTCATTGTATGAGACCCGATGGCCGACCATGTACAAGATGGCATAATTTGTGGAACTACATAAGATTATGAAATTTTAAACCATCTATATGATTTTTAATACAAATGCTAGTCCAGGTAAAGCTTTGCAATAAATAAACATAAATACTTGGGTTCTTTTTTTATAGTTTACTATATCACTGAGACTCTTATTATACTGACAAATGACAATTTAAAAACGTTAAGTAAATATATTCAATCATGTCATTATTTGGTAAATCTGTTTACAGGTTTAATAATCAATTTATATTGTATACTAGAATCAACTACGCAAAGCTAAAATGATGGAAAAGGTAAATGGGATTTTATTGTACCTTACACATCATAAACTACCAAAGACGAAAAGCATCCAAATGTTTTCTCAAAATATCACTAAACTCTTATATCATGTTGACGATAGTATGTACTTCAATGTATGCTCTATCCAAGGTTTATGATTTCTGATTTTACGAATGACAAATAGCAACGGCACAGTAAGTTTAATTATAAATCAACGTTTATTTACAAATTTATGAATAATAAGTAATTAATTCTAATGTTATAATTAAAGACATAAATAAACAAATAAAATAAATAAATTATAATTCCATCGACTTTCTTCAATAACATATCATAGGTACGGTTTTTAAAAACCTAATCATACCTTATATTTCAATTTGATATAATGAATGTATTGAGGAAATTATACTAAATTCAACATCAACTCATGAAACATCTAATGTCATTTCCAGATTCAATAAATCTATACCGTAAACTTATAATAATATAATAAATAATATTATATCTGTAGGATTTAGCTATAATGCAATCATTAAATAAAGTGAAAATTTAAACTTACATTCAGGTAAATAATAATCAACCAACAGTTAATTATTATGAGGTAACTTGAATAGAATGTCCTGCTACAATTTAATGATCTAACTTATAAATTATACTTACAAATGGAAGAAGATGATTTAGCAGAATAACTAAAATACTTTGCCCAACTTATATCTATGAAGTAAAACCATATTCCTGTGGATGCATTCATCTACACATAGGAATTAAATAACACTAAACGCTTTGTGGATTTATACACCATCATAAAGTAATAAGTATAATTACACAATTCCGCGGATTAACCACCAACGCAGGAATGAGTGTAAAGTACAAAAAATGGCAATTAGGTAATCTGCAGATTAACCACCGGCACAGATTAATGCCTTTTAACATTATAAAACAACATTACTATTTACTTCACATTAAAGTGCAAAATCATCCTCCTCAGTTATTCTGACCATTCAGAAAACACTAACATTTTAGCAAATGTGGGTTCTTGCATAATAAAATGTTACGCTAATCAGGACAACTAATGTACTAACTTATCTTGCTTAAGATAAAACATATGTAATATAATATAAGTAATATTGGTATAGGAATAGAAATCTGGAAAGACTCACAAAATACCTCATAAAGATTGATACATCTCATGAATTCATTTAGTACTTTTCAAGCTTTTTCACAAGTGCTATTCTCTTGAATAAGTATTTTATTCAACCCCTATTAATTTAAACTTAATAAAATATAACTTATGAACTTCACATGCAAGTTCATCTAACAATAAAATTAAAGTAATGCATTATTCATCAAATACATAAAATCTAACAGGTGTGTGTGTGATATAAATTAAATGTATAGCATTTTATAGTTCAATACATGAATTCTAGCAGGTGTGTGTATCACAAATTAGATTGTATAGCATTTTATAACTACAAATATGATCCGTGAAATCCATGTACGATGTGTCGAACAATAAATATACGAAGTAATAGCTACAATTATAGTTGAATTCCATACATGTAATTTTATCCATTTGTATTAGTTATTATAAGCACTATTAGATTAACGATTTTACGTGGCTCCATAAACATGAAACAATTCTAAAACATGACACGCAGAGTATAAATGAAAATGTTTTTTCATAAGTTATTAATTTCTACATTTCTCTATTAAAAACTGTTCCAAGTTTATCACATCCATGCTAATATTTATTTATCCACGCTTAAATCTAGGAATACTAATTATAGCAATTAATTTAATCATTCCAAACTGACAATAAAATTAGAAAATAGCTTTGATTAATTATTTGAAGACTGTTTTTATTATCCAAATGGTAAACAAATTAACTAGCAAATATATTACTGGCATTGCAAAGTTAAATATCAATCAATTCTATATTTTTTATTAAAATTATAAACGGAAATATTAAACTATGTTAATAACTTTAACATTTTACTTTAATTTAAACTTCTTCTTTTTTAAAAAGCAAATTTTCATATTTATAAAACTTCTGTAATTAAAATACTTATTTAATTTTTCCAAATTGTAGAATAATAAATATTTTAAAACATACCAAACTCTTGCAATTAATTCTTTTAAACTGGGAAGCTCCGACATATTTCAAATGTAATATTGGAAAATTATTACTAGCGATTTGATCCACCTGGCTAGCCGACTTGAACAGACTTTTAAATTTAGCAATTCATCTTATTATTAAATACCACTATGTTATTTTTACGTTTATAGAAAACTTTGTGGTAATCCGTTTACTTGTTAACTATTTTAAAATAAGCTTATCATATTTACACCATTTGCCTTTTACCATTTTCTTTTCTTTCTCCCTCCAAAAGCAACACTATCAGACGATTTTTTTTTTAATTCGCGCTCCTTTCTTTTTTTTTTTTTTTTTTGAAACGCATACGTAATTACTGTATTTATTTTTAATAATTAAATTTAGTTGAACAAATGGTTTTTTTAATTCAATGGAAATAATTTTTAAGACCATTTTAAACAAATAAAAATTATTATTATTTTTAATAATATTTTACCAAATTTAATGTGTTGTCAAAATTTTTAAAAAGTTAAACATTTTGATATGAATTAGTATATGGAAAGAAGCAATTTAAATTTATTAAAATAATATAGACAACAAGTAAGGCAAAATATTACCCATTCTCTCTAATAAATTATTTTGAATATAAGAGAGTAATCTGTTCAAAGTGCAAATCAAGCCAATCAAATCACCAAAAGAAGAAAGAGAAATTTTTATACCAGTTACATCAATTATTATATTTTATACTAAAATATATGGTTACAATATATATAGTTTATTGAACTGCAAGTGTATAATAATTTCCACAAAATTTTAATAAACAATTATAAAATAGTTATTAATAAAAAATTGAGAGGGCTCATTTATATAAATTTTACAGAGTGTTTTGTTCATTCATGCATTCATTAAAGCAATAACAATAAGAAAAAAAACTAACTGCTGTTTATTTTTAAAATAAACATCACATGGCCACCTCCTCTTATGCTTGTGTATAACTGTTGTTAAAACAGGCAAAACTCACTATATATATTGCCACACACAGCAAGCAACAATAATCCATCGATGCCAGAAGGCTTGTGCATAAAATCCCCATATAGTACCTACTCATCCAATATCTCCAAACTAGTTTCTGGCTTATGGCCTTCATCAGTGAGGAGTCTTGGATTTGAGAGCACTGCATCTAGATCTTAGGATCTAATGCAAGTCTCCAGAAACCACCTTTTATCTCAATTTAACTACAAAGCTATGAGTCAAACTGAAAACACCTTAATGTTTTCAATCCAAGCCCATCAGCTTATATAGTCATATGAGTCTAAACCCAGTTCAGTACCCATACATTTTGGTGTCTTTGGTTTTTTAATATCCATAGCCACCACTATCCTATTAGGCGGATTGGTTTTAAGCCAATAAACATTACATGACCACCTCCTCTTATGCTTGTGTATAACTGTTGTTAAAACAGGCAAAACTCACTATATATATTGCCACACACTAATGAAGGCCATAATCCAGAAACAAGTCTAGGGATATTGGATGAGTAGACACTAGATGGGGCTTTTATGCACAAGCCTTATGGCATTCATTGATTACTCTAGCTTGCTGGGTTGTGTGTGACAATATATATAGTGAATTTTGCGTGTTTTAACAACAGTTATACATAAGCATAAGAGGAGGTGGTCATTTGATGTTTATTGGCTTAAAACCAATCCTGCCTAATAGGATAGTGGTGGCTATGATTATTAAGGAACCAAAGACACCAAAATGTATGGGTACTGAACTGGTTTCAGACCCATATGACTATATAAGCTGATGGGCTTGGATTGAAAACATTAAGATGTTTTCCGTTTAAGACTCATAATTTTATAGTTAAATAGAGATAAAAGATGTTTGCTGGATGTTTGCATTAGATCCTAAGATCTAGATGCAGTGCTCTCAGATCCAAGACTCTTCACTGATGAAGGCCATAAGCCAGAAACTAGTCTAATGATATTGGATGAGTAGGCACTAGATGGGGATTTTATGCACAAGCCTTCTAGCATCCATTGATTATTGTAGCTTGCTGTGTGTGGCAATATATATATATATATATATATATATATATATATATATATATATATATTGTAACATTTATTTATATATGTTACAAATATATTGGCATTGGGTAAAAAAAAAACTAAAAGATAAAAGTGGATTTAAAATTTTGTTGAGTAATTTTTTTTTTTTTAAAAAAAAAAAAACGTACAATGAGGGTTGAATTATTCTTCTTATTTTTTTTTTTATGTGATTAGTAATAAAAGTAATTGGAGAGAATAAAAGAATTCCAAAAGCAAGTAAAAAAAGATAAGCTGAAAGTAGAAATACTCAAATTAATTAAAGATCGCCGAAAACTTGAAGAAAATAAAGACTTTATTACATAAAATTTATAAAGACTGGATAAGATTAAAAAGGCATGGTACTAGCATGCGCAGAAGTCCTGAAAACTGGATATAAAAAGGAGGTATCCGGTTGAAGGAACGTCTTGTTCGTTTTGTTTCTCTAGTTGGTCTTGGATAACATTAATATATCCAAGATCGCTCTTCGCTGAAGGAATTCGGCATGTCGCAGTGAACCGGAGCTTCTGAAGACATCGGACCTAATGATGTACACCAGGAAAAGCCTTCGTGACCGACTGGGGAAATGGACCACAAGATCAAGCAATAACCAAAAGGCCGAGCTCATTATAACCAAAAAACTATGCATAGTTATCTACTACTGAATTCATGAAACTTACCGGTAAGAATAATTATCCTGATTGTGACAAAGTTAACTATTTAAAACTACTCGAAAAAAATATACGTATAAAAGAATCCCGATAGTGACTTTAAATTTTCTATATGAGAGACTCTTATTTAACCAAGAACTTTTTGTTTATTTTAACTGATATTTATATTTTCTGGATATTTCCCACCTGAATTAAATGTGTTCTCTCCAAGGTATTAATTAGCTACTTAACATGAAGTATTTTAGTTTGTCAAAATTAAAAATATTCCTAATATCAATTCTAATTTGTGCGTTATTAATAATAATTATTATTTTTTATTATTAAATTTATTTTTAGTGTAATAAGATTTAAATGTAAGTTACCTTTGCCAATATGTTTCAATACGCCCAGGACTAATAATCGTAAAAACCATTAATTCTCATTACAGTAGAATTACCGCCCCTTAAAAAAAAATATAATAAAAATCTTTTTATTTTTTTTTGTTTTACAACCTGCGAGAGGTGCTGGCGACATATTTCAGCGAATTCTTAGGAATTCTGGCGCCCATATGAAATAAAATTAAAAGTTGATTTTGTCAATAGCACAATTCATAACAATTAATAGGCTGAAGTTGATCAGGAAAAATAGCTGTGTTTTTAGAATAGAAATACAACTTTCTTCTTTTTTGACATAGCTTGATCAACTCACGCGCAGTTTATATTAGCGTGTAAAGGCCAAGTAATACGAAAAACGTTATAATATATATATATAGTGAATTTTGCCTGTTTTATTTTTAAAATAAAGTGAGTAGTGAAATGCATGACTTTTATATTAGTAAATATGCTTTGGGTGATATTCTTTTTTCAATAACTTTTTTTATAGAAATGTAATAGAATAATCACTTTATCAAGAAATTACAATTTCTCTAATTCTTTTAATGTTTTTAAATTTATTTTAATTTTAAATATGATCTAAAATTTTATAAAACATTTAGTGTTATGCTCAGAAAATACTTTATTATAAAACACTACACATCTAATTTGAGAGGACTATAAAATGTATGTTCTTTCATTATACACCAAATATATTTTATTATTATATATAATTATATATGATAGTCTGAGATAAAAAAATGACTACTGTTTTATTATAAAATTTATTTATAAATTTTATTTGTTTATTCTAAATGATAGAAAGAATGGCTGCAAAATAATAAAATGTACAAATTTTAATTGTCATTTTGTTTGTTTGTTTATATTTTACTCTGAATAGCTTATAATTGAAGTCATGCATTTAAATGCAACATAATTCATTGCTCCACTGTATAATTAGGCATAACGTTTTTGCTATGCAGCTCCAATATTTGGGAAATCAAAATATTCAATTTGCATTTTTATTCCCTTATTTCAAAAGAGTGTAAAATATCTCCATTATTCGTAAATGAGGTTTATAAACAATTGATTGGTAAAATAAATCAATTCATAAGTCGTTTAACTTTTGTTATTATAATAATCATTAGTCTCCAATATTAAATTGAGGACTGTTTTATGATATATTGATACAACCCATCCTTATAAATGTGATTGTCTCACAACATCGGTTGATATAATGTCTGATAAATACTGAGTTTGAATTAGTTAGGAAATAGACAGTAGTATTAAAATGCATTATGTTTTTTATATGTTGTTGTTATTTGTTTGTTATTGTTTTTTATATTCTGCAATAAAATATTTATTAATTTTAAATATTTCTTTTGTCACTTTTGAAAAAGCATCATCATTTTATTTTCGCATTCACGATATTGTAGGTCATATTTGAAACAACTTGCTTGTAAAATCTCTGTTGGATTGAATAAATCATTGCTGTGGTAATGTTACCCATAATGTGAAATGTTATTGTATAAGATGGTATATATAAAAACCTGTTAAATTATCGTATCTTAGAATGCATAACTATATTTTATGTTATTGCATTTATTAAAATAATTCTGAGATATATTATTATTCAACCCATTTATTTAATTTTGCTAACCATAGTTTTAACACACAGAATGAATTATTCTTTGTTAATGTTTTGAAATAAGAAACATTATTTGTAAAGATTTTATTATTAAAAGAAACAAGAGTACAAGAGTACACAGATTATTATAAAACTCCAAGAAATTCATTATTTTATTAAATATTATTATTATCAAAACCCTGAAAAATTATTTTATTAAATATTTAAGATTTTATCAGCATCTATAATTGCAAGTCGAAGTAAAAAGAGGTTCAATGTAAACGCACTCTTTGTGTCTTAACTGAAGGCTTTCTTTCTTCTTGCAACCAGGAAGTGCAACCATGAGTTTTTTTCTTTCTGTATTATGATTTATCACGATTGATGGATGATCTTTTTAGCTTTCAATATATATATAATTTTTGCCATTAAATTACCTAATAACATTATTATAAAGAATACAAAATTTAATTATCTAAACAAATTATATATTTTCGACATGTTAAAAGTATACTTGGTATGTTAATTTTAGTCTCTATCATCTGATTTAGTGTTATATATATATATATAATGCAAATAAAATATCCGTTAATTAAAAAAAAACTTCAGGTTTAAAAGAGCCTGGTATTTTAAATCTTATATGTGAAAAAAATAAATAATCACCAATATATGTATTTCATGTTGATCCAACACTCATATTATCACCTTCCACACACATATATAATCAGTGCTCAGTTAATGTTAAGTTAGCAAATCTTTAAACTTTAGTGGACAGGTTTCAATATACCCACTGTCCGACTCTTTAGCCATCTGTAACTTTGAAAATTGAAAGATGGAACGCCCAAATCGCATGCTGATACCAATATTATAGAATTAAGGTTAACATGAGAATGAAAATACTATTGGCATCAGCATGAGATTTTTTTATCAGATTTTGAATGGTATAGATGGCTGAAAAGTTGGAAGGTCGAATAGATTGAAGCTTTTCCATTAAAGTTTGAAGATTTGCTATCTTAATGTAAACTGAGCAGTGATTATATATATATATGTATGGAAGATGATGATATGGACTAACTGATGAGTGATGGTCCAGCATGAAATATGTGTATTGGTGATCACTTTATCTTTTTTACATGTGTGTGGTCATGTGTATCATGGTATGAGATAGAGTGGATAGCTTAAGGGAGCCTGAAAGTCTGTGTTCAAATCTTCTATAATATATATAATTAATCTATTCATTCGTTATACTGAATATTTAATATAGTAAATAGAGAGATTTGAGCTTAGAATTTTTAGCCTATATTCATCATCCACTCCATCTCAAACAACCAATAGACATGTGGTCATGTGTATCAGTGGTTTGAGATGGAGTGAAGGATGAATAAAAACTGAAAATTTTAAGTTCAAATCCCTGTATTTAATATATATATATATAACAAAATAAATGTCTGCTAATATCAATAATACAATAACGAAACTTAAATATATTCCAAACAACGGTAAACAGTTTATAATACAATATAAATAAAAACTCATAAAGAAATATTTTCGATTATATTCATAATCATTTTCGATTTAAATATCCCACAATTCACTAATCCTAACATTTTCTGACTGTTTATTATCGTATTTTTATACCTACTAATAAAAACTGCCTCTTTAATTTTTCTTTTTTCATTATCTCTCTCTTGGCCTAAAATTTTTATTTTATTTATATCAAAATTAAACTTAAAATTACAATTTCTATCATGATCATAAAAAAAAAAAACAGATTCAGTATATAACTTGACTTCATTACTATTATCATTACATATCTGTACATTTTTCAAAACTCTTTTATATAACAATTTATGTTCTTTAATTATTTTCTCTATATTACATCTAGATTCCCCTACATATGATAAGTTACAACCACAAAAAATTCTATAAATTATATTACTCACGTTATTTTTTTTTAACTTATCTTTTGAATTATTAACCATTCTATTTAAATCACCTGATCCATAAAAAGAAACATTATATATATATATATATCATTATAAACTTTTTTCATAAATTTTACTTGATTATTATTATAAAAATGCAAAGAAATCCACTTCTTATTCTTAATTTCTTCATCACCAGTATTTCTATTGATTTTCAAGTGGTTTGTCAATTTAGTAAGAAAATTAATAGAAATACTGGTGATGAAGAAATTAAGAGTAAGAAGTGGATTTCTTTGCCTTTTTATAATAATAATCAAGTAAAATTTATGAAAAAAGTTTATAATGGTATATATAATGTTTCTTTTTATGGATCAGGTAATTTAAATAGAATGGTTAATAATTCAAAAGATAAGTTAGAAAAAAATAACGTGAGTAATATAATTTATAGAATTTTTTGTGGGTGTAACTTATCATGTGTAGGGGAATCTAGATGTAATATTGAGAAAAGAATTAAAGAACATAAATTGTTATATAAAAGAGTTTTGAAAAATGTACAGATATGTAATGATAATAGTAATGAAGTCAAGTTATATACTGAATCTGTTTTTTTTTTTTTATGATCATGATAGAAATTGTAATTTTAAGTTTAATTTTGATATAAATAAAATAAAAATTTTAGGCCAAGAGAGAGATAATGAAAAAAGTAAAATTAAAGAGGCAGTTTTTATTAGTAGGTATAAAAATACGATAATAAACAGACAGTCAGAAAATGTTTGGATTAGTGAATTGTGGAATATTTAAATCGACATGTGGTTCCGGTTGGTAATAGATGATTCCATTTTGAAAGTTGAGTTGAAAATGATTATGAATATAATCAAAAATATTTCTTTATGAGTTTTTATTTATATTGTATTATAAACTGTTTACCGTTGTTTGGAATATATTTAAGTTTCGTTATATATATATATAGAAAAAGAGAGGTATATGCAATTTGCCATGTCTAGAAAATATATGGAATCCAAAACAAATAATTTGTTTTCTCTGATAATGTACATATGATTAGGAATATATGTTTAACCATTGTTGAGTATACCTACATTAACATATCTAATGCCACTTTGATTCTTGATGTAATAGAATTGGTATACAAAGAATTGAACATATCTATAATCATCATTATCTAGGTCACTGTAATATTTAGTCTTTATAATTACATTTTTTAAAACTCAATGTAAAATTGGAATTGGTCATCCTAATAGTTACACACAATCATTACTCCAATTTGTACTATTACAACAAACACAGTATGGATTAAAGAAAAAGATAGAATGGAAGATCCTATAATTAAAATTTTAAAATCTATATTTAGTGGAGTAAAAAAAAAAAAGAACAAAATTTTACCATAAATGAATGAAACTGCTCAATCTGCTAAATATAAAACTTACAAATTAGAGATAAAAATATCTTTTATCTATGCAGTTTTATTCTTTATAAATACAGAAAGTGCTACTAAAGTATTCTAGTATCTGTTAGTGGAGCATTACATGGGTTTAGATAATTAATCTAATTTCCAAAGTTGGGTTCAAAATTTTTAGTAACAGAACATCATGTGTTTAAGAGACTGATAAAAATGCATTACTTGACTTCATATAAAATTTCGATTTTATATAAAAAGATAAAGTCGAAATTTTTTTTTAATTATAGTATAAAACCAAATTGTTTAAACTAAAAAAAAAATTAAAATAATATATATATATAATGTACTGAGATATATCAGGAAGGAGTGTGCTTGCTTCAGAGGTACACATAATTTAAAAAAATATATATAAATTGATAAACGATTTGTGTAAATATTAATAAAAATAAAAGATCTCGTAGGGTAAAATAAGAATAAAGATTTTTTTCTCATAGACAGGTTATCGTTAAAAGCATAAAATAAATAGTTTTATAAAATATAATTTTGAATCTTATTTAAATAAAACCTAAAGAACTAAAATTTGATTTAATTAAATTTGATTTAATTAAAATTTGATTTGAGATTGCTTTAAGAAAAAAAAAAAAAAAAGCAAGGTGGAATTCGTTTTGTCTTATAATCATAATAAAAAAGAAAAAAATATATGTAATTAAAGGAATGTAGTGAACAATGGGAGCTAATGACAAACATAAGAAATTTCCATTAAACGGCTAATTAGTGAAAATAACTTTAACAAAGAAATTGAAAATAACTTTAACAAAAGAAATTGAAATAACTATAACAAAGAAAGTGAAATAAAGAAATTGAAATAATTCTAGAAGAGAGTACAAAGAAATTAAATGACCAATGTGAACACCAGAAAGTCAGCACGGACCATAACTGAAACACCAGAGGATTAGTTACGTATTGTAGATAGAATCCGCAAGATAAGGACTGTAAAATATAAAAAGGGCGAATTTTCTATTCATTCATTCATTAATTATATTATTTTCATAGATAGAGAGTATATGTCTAAAGTAAAATGCTGCATTGTTAAACCCATCGTGTGAACAACCGGCCGAATCCTTCCATGCAATACCAACAGCAGACAGTTCAAATTTCGATCATGGTCGCGTAAAACAAGAAAGAAACGGAGTGTCCACGTGGAGCCTACAGGATCCCCATGACATCGGGAAATGGATTGCAGAGAGTTAGCGCTAACTGACCGAATGAAATACTATCAGAAGCAACGCTCGGAAACGTGCATAAGGGAGAAAGCTAGGTAATGTTTATTTCAATTTCTAATTCACTAATAAAAGGCCGTAATAATAAACTCTGAACTTTATCTTACGAACAATAATTACTAATTGTCTTTAGCTCCATTACCCAGAGATTTTAGTATGATTTCAAATATAAGTGAATGCGTATAATTATTTTCAAAATGTATTTATAATATGAGATTTTAGTGTGATTTCAAATATAAGTGTATGCGTATAATTATTTTCTAAATGTATTTATAATATGAGATTTTATTGTGATTTCAACTATAAGTGTGCGTATAATTATTTTTTGTATTTATAATATGAAATTTTGATTGCATTAAATATTATCTAAACTTGAATGAAAGTGTAGTTAATTATATTATAAGACCAAACAAAGTGTAATAGCGTAAATGGAGATTTCATGGTTTAGTGATTACTCAAATTAGATTTAAATTAAATAATTAAATAAAAGAAAAAGAGAAAGCGAGAAAATTAGCGCAGAGAAAGATTCAAAAATTGATTTTTAAGTAGGCGGAGTACATTTTATTGATTATTGTAGCTGAGCTAGCGGGAGCGGGTACTAGATTGTATTGGTCAAGCAGACTTGTCGACAAGGTCGGCTGGCACCCATAGGATTTTTTCCTTTAAATAAATAAAAAGTTTGATTGGCTAATATGTAGTCTAGTAAACGAGTATAAATGTTATTGGCAAATGTTTTCCAATGATATTGATTACTCTACCCGAGGTACTGACAGCCCTGTGATAGGATTTTGTGTAAGAGGGAGGTACAAAATTCTGATCGAGTCGTTATTATAAAAATTAAAACATTGTTATTGATTTATATAAATGATGTTTTTATAAAATTTACGAACGACGGTAAAAAGGCTTAGGTATAAATGGCGCCCAACGATAATGATCCAAACGAAGTGGGAGATCGCATCGCACCGCCCCGCACTACCAAGGGTGCCATCTAGGCATTTGAGCCTAGAAAAATTTATAAAGTAGGCAGATACGCGCTGTTAGGATTCCACTTTATTTACATATTTAGATCGTTAGCCCATTGTCACTAGCTCAGTGGAGATGCAGAGATAATAAAATATATAACCTTAGATATAAATATATAAAAAAATAATAAAAGCCACTGCCAGAAATTAACACAGAAAAATATTTATTTACGCACATATAAAATCATTCTAAACTCGAGGAATAGGTTTAACATTTTTTTTAGATTACTCTTTAATTGTACATTTACATAAATTTCAATGAGTTTTAATATTTTGTTTAGATGGTCAAGTATGAATAGACTACATAGATCTGCATTTGAAAAGAAAATATTCTTCCCTGATTTAACCTTAGGCAACAAATTTCGCAGTCAAACCGGCATCAATCCATCTGATACATTTATGTATTCAATGTAGCATGATACGACAACACAAAATACTATATTGTCAGGAATGTACATCTGAACAATAAGTAAAAATAGAGAAAACATTGACTCTTGTCCAATAGAGGAATATGACGTCTGTATAGCAAGAAGAACAATAAACTTAAAACTCCATAGGAATGGGCTGCGGTCTTCTGCCGACTTACAAACCCATCCATAGGCAAACAGAGGGTGTGTGGCGTATATCTATAATCCTGCCCGTAGCGGACTTCATACTACATACTAACCCTTTGTACATCGTTCGTAAATTTTATAAAAACATCATTTATATAAATCAATAACAATGTTTTAATTTTTATAATAACGACTCGATCAGAATTTTGTACCTCCCTCTTACACAAAATCCTATCACAGGGCTGTCAGTATCTCGGGTAGAGTAATCAATATCATTGGAAAACATTTGCCAATAACATTTATACTCGTTTACTAGACTACATATTAGCCAATCAAACTTTTTATTTATTTAAAGGAAAAAATCCTATGGGCGCCAGCTGACCTTGTTGACAAGTCTGCTTGACCAATACGATCTAGTACCCGCTCCCGCTAGCTCAGCTACAATAATCAACAAAATATACTCTGCCTACTTAAAAATCAATTTTAGAATCTTTCTCTGCGCTAATTTTCTCGCTTTCTCTTTTTCTTTTATTTAATTATTTAATTTAAATCTAATTTGAGTAATCACTAAACCATGAACTCTCCGTTTACGTTATTACACTTCATTTGGTCTTATAATATAATTAACTACACTTTGTTTCAGGTTTAGATAATATTTAATACAATCAAAATTTCATATTATAAATACATTTAGAAATAATTATACGCACACTTATAGTTGAAATCACAATAAAATCTCATATTATAAATACATTTAGAAAATAATTATATGCATACACTTATATTTGAAATCACACTAAAATCTCTGGGTAATGGAGCTAAAGACAATTAGTAATTATTGTTCGTAAGATAAAGTTCAGAGTTTATTATTACGGCTTTTTATTAGTGAATTAGAAATTGAAAGAAACATTACCTAGCTTTCTCCTTTATGCACGGTTCCGAGCGTTGCTTCTGATAGTATTTCATTCGGTCAGTTAGCGCTAACTCTTTGCAATCCTTTTCCCGATGTCATTGGGATCCTGTGGGCTCCACGTGGACACTCCGTTTCCTTCTTGTTTTACACGACCATGATCAAAATTTGAACTGTCTGCTGTTGGTATTGCATGGAAGGATTCGGCCAGTTGTTCACACGATGGGTTTAACAATGCAGCATTTTACTTTAGACGTATACTCTCTATCTATGAAAATAATATAATTAAAGAATGACTGAAAGAATAGAAAATTCGCTCTTTTTATATTTTACGGTCATTATCTTGCGGATTCAATCTACAATACGTAACTAATCCTCTGGTGTTTCAGTTATGGTCCGTGCTGACTTTCTGGTGTTCACATTGGTCATTTAATTTCTTTGTATTCTCTGCTAGAGTTATTTCAATTTCTTTATTTTACTTTCTTTGTTATAGTTATTTCAATTTCTTTGTTAAAGTTATTTTCAATTTCTTTGTTAAAGTTATTTTCACTAATTAGCCGTTTAATGGAAATTTCTTATGTTTGTCATTAGCTCCCATTGTTCACTACATTCCTTTAATTCCATATATTTTTTCTTTTTTATTATGATTATAAGACAAAACAAATTCCACCTTGCTTTTTCTTTTTTTTGTTTTTAAAGCAATCTCAAATCAAATTCTAATTAAATCAAATTTAGTTAAATCAATTTTTAATTCTTTAGGTTTTATTTAAATACGATTCAAAAACTATTTATTTTATGCTTTTAACGATAACCTGTCTATGAGAAAAAAAATCTTTATTCTTATTTTACCCTACGAGATCTTTTATTTTTATTAATATTTACACAAATCGTTTATCAATTTATATATATTTTTTTAAAATTATGTGTACCTCCGAAGCAAGCACACTCCTTCCTGATATATCTCGGTACATTTCTCCGTCCCCCCTTTTTGAAACTAAAATATCAATCTGAAGGTTTTAGTTTCAACATTTAATTCTATTTTTATTATACATTCCCCTCGATTTATTTTGATGGAAGTTCATCCTCTCTTATTCTCGTGTGTCCGTGTACTCGTTAAGTTTGCGGTCCCGTTATACCCATTTATTCATCAATTTTATTTTTATCTACGCTCGATCAGGTGGTTCTCCCTTCTTGCCATGTGGGTCATTGTACCCATCCCATCGCCTGTATCGATCTGGAGGTTCCCTAGCTAGATTGCCATAATCAATCTGTGTTAGAAATTCCGCCATTTTCTCCACTGACCGTCCGTCTTTACTTAGCATTAGTTGTTGTATGTTTGGCGGCATATTATTGCGTAGTGTTCTGATTATTTGACCATCTGACATAGGGAATGCCATCAATGCCTTAAGTTTTGACACTTGTCGGTAAAAGAATTTCGCATACGTCTCTCCCCGCGCACTTGCATATCTCTCGTGGGATATCTTATACAGGATTCCATCTTGCCTAGCTTCATTCCAAAATGCCCTTAACATAGCCCGTCTGTATTCTCTGAATGTTTGCGGTTTCTCATCCAAGGTGTGCCACCAATCACGTGCCGTCTCTTGGAGGTAACTACTGGCCACCGCAACCTTGTCCTCTTCCAGTAAACTTTTACTATGAAACATATTATTCAGACTTTCTAAATGTTTCAGCGGGTTCTCTCCTACCTCCGTTTTAAATACCGAAATGGCAAACTGCTTCTCCATAAATCTACTCGTCTGTTCACTGTGCCTATTCTCAATCTTAAACTCCTCATACTTCTGTTCTATCTGTCTTATTTTCTGCCCTGTGTCCCCCACTACGTCTTTACATATCTCCTTTACTTTAGTTTTGAGATTCATGGCGGTCTCTATTTCATTCTCTAAGTTCCCTAATTCCTGTCGCGTTGTTTCCTGGCTACTTATTAAGTCTTGACATATCTCTTCCACACGTACTATTCTTTCTTCTAGCTGGCTTTTCCCTATACTGCTTGACTCTTCCCTCGCTTCTATATTTTCTTTTAATTCTAATACTTCGTACTTTTCTTCTTCTACACCCTTTTTCACTACTCCTATCACTTGCTCGAATGCGTCCATTCTTGCTGTCAATTCCTGTTTCATTTCTCTCATCTCTATCCTAAGTTCATTTACTTCCTGCTTCATTTCTTGTTGATTTTGTTTGATGTCTTTGCGTATCTCTTTCATCATGTTCATCAAAATTTGGAATGCGCTTTCTTCCACTATTTGCAGATTTTTAAAAAAAATCGGGCTTACTTCTGGCGTTGCTCTCCCGTCGTTTCCACTTTCGTCCATTTTTTTCTTTTTAATAATAATAATAAACTTACGTACGTACAACCAAAACCTAACCTTCCCAGTTCCCCTTTTTTTCCTTATACTAAAATTCCCCGGAGTGTCCCTATGCCTGCACATTTTATATAATTGCAAAATCACCTTTACAGTTGCGCTGCTTATACCGTTTTCTAATCCTACTATCACGCTTCCTCCCGCTTCTTATTTACTAACTATCACTTCTGTCACTCATACACGACTCTGGCCACACCGCTTAAAATGTCCATTCATGACTCACATCGGTTCTGCCATCCAAAATGTTTAGTTTCGTTCCACGTTGACACGCCATTTATACCTAACCCTTTTTACCGTCGTTCACTCTTTGTACGTCATCTCGTAAATTTTATAAAAACATCATTTATATAAATCAATAACAATATTTTAATTTTTATAATAACGACTCGATCAGAATTTGTACCTCCCTCTTACACAAAATCCTATCACAGGGCTGTCAGTACCTCGGGTAGAGTAATCAATATCATTGGAAAACATTTGCCAATAACATTTATACTCGATTACTAGACTACATATTAGCCAATCAAACTTTTTATTTATTTAAAGGAAAAAATACTATGGGCGCCAGCCGACCTTGTCGACAAGTCTGCTTGACCAATACAATCTAGTACCCGCTCCCGCTAGCTCAGCTACAATAATCAACAAAATATACTCCGCCTACTTAAAAATCAATTTTAGAATCTTTCTCTGCGCTAATTTTCTCTCTTTCTCTTTTTCTTTTATTTAATTATTTAATTTAAATCTAATTTAAGTAATTACTAACCCATGAAATCTCTATTTACGCTATTACACTTCGTTTGGTCTTATAATATAATTAACTACACTTTCGTTCAAGTTTAGATAATATTTAATACAATCAAAATTTCATATTATAAATACATTTAGAAATAATTATACGCACACTTATAGTTGAAATCACAATAAAATCTCATATTATAAATACATTTAGAAAATAATTATACGCATACACTTATATTTGAAATCACACTAAAATCTCATATTATAAATACATTTTGAAAATAATTATACGCATACACTTATATTTGAAATCACACTAAAATCTCTGGGTAATGGAGCTAAAGACAATTAGTAATTATTGTTCGTAAGATAAAGTTCAGAGTTTATTATTACTGCTTTTTGTTAGTGAATTAGAAATTGAAATAAACATTACCTAGCTTTCTCTTTTATGCACGGTTCCGAGCGTTGCTTCTGATAGTATTTCATTCAGTCAGTTAGCGCTAACTCTTTGCAATCCTTTTCCCGATGTCATTGGGATCCTGTGGGCTCCATGTGGACACTCCTTCTCCTTCTTGTTTTACAAGACCTTGATCGAAATTTGAACTGTCTGCTATTGGTATTGCATAGAAGGATTTGGCCGGTTGTTCACACGATGGGTTTAACAATGCAGCATTTTACTTTAGATGTATACTCTCTATCTATGAAAATAATATAATTAATGAATGAATGATTGAATGAATAGAAAATTCGCCCTTTTTATATTTTACGGTCCTTATCTTGCGGATTCAATCTACAATACGTAACTAATCCTCTGGTGTTTCAGTTATGGTCCGTGCTGACTTTCTGGTGTTCGCATTAGTCATTTAATTTCTTTGTACTCTCTGCTAGAGTTATTTCAATTTCTTTATTTCACTTTCTTTGTTATAGCTATTTCAATTTCTTTGTTAAAGTTATTTTCAATTTCCTTGTTAAAGTTATTTTCACTAATTAGCCGTTTAATGGAAATTTCTTATGTTTGTCATTAGCTCCCATTGTTCACTACATTCCTTTAATTATATATATTTTTTCTTTTTTTATTATGATTATAAGCCAAAACGAATTCCACCTTGCTTTTTCTTTTTTTTTCTTAAAGCAATCTTAAATCGAATTTCAATTTAGTTAAATCAAATTTTAATTAAATCAAATTTAGTTAAATCAATTTTTAATTGTTTAGGTTTTATTTAAATACGATTCAAAATTATATATTATAAAACTATTTATTTTATGCTTTTAACGATAACCCGTCTATGAGAAAAAAACCTTTATTCTTATTTTACCCTACAAGATCTTTTATTTTTATTAATATTTACACAAATCGTTTATCAATTTATATATATTTTTTTTAAAAATTATGTGTACCTCCGAAGCAAGCACACTCCTTCCTGATATATCTCAGTACATTTCTCTGTCCCCCCTTTTTGAAACTAAATATCAATCTGAAGGTTTTAGTTTCAATGTTTAATTCTATTTTATTATACATTCCCCTCGATTTATTTTGATGGAAGTTCGTCCTCTCTTATTCTCATGTGTCCATGTTACTTGTTAAGCTTGCGGTCCCGTTATACCCATTTATTCATCAATTTTATTTTTATCTACGCTCGATCAGGTGGTTCTCCCTTCTTGCCATGTGGGTCGTTGTACCCATCCCATCTTCATTCTTTTCGTTCATTAATTATATTATTTTCATAGATCGAGAGTATACGTCTAAAGTAAAATGCTGCATTGTTAAACCCATCGTGTGAACAACCGGCCGAATCCTTCCATGCAATACCAACAGCAGACAGTTCAAATTTCGATCATGATCGTGTAAAACAAGAAGGAGACGGAGTGTCCACGTGGAGCCCACAGGATCCCAATGACATCGGTAAATGGATTGCAAAGAGTTAGCGCTAACTGACCGAATGAAATACTATCAGAAGCAACGCCCGGAACCGTACAAAAGGGAGAAAGCTAGGTAATGTTTATTTCAATTTCTAATTCACTAATAAAAAGCCGTAATAATAAACTCTGAACTTTATCTTACAAACAATAATTACTAATTGTCTTTAGCTCCATTACCCAGAGAATTTAGTGTGATTTCAAATATAAATGTATGCGTATAATTATTTCCAAAATGTATTTATAATATGAGATTTTAGTGTGATTTCAAATATAAGTGTATGTGTATAAATACTTTCTAAATGTATTTATAATATGAGATTTTATTGTGATTTCAACTATAAGTGTGCGTATAATTATTTTTTGTATTTATAATATGAAATTTTGATTGCATTAAATTTTATCTGAACTTGAACGAAAGTGTAATTAATTATATTATAAGACCAAATGAAGGTAATAGCGTAAATAGAGATTCCATGGGTTAGTAATTACTTAAATTAGATTTAAATTAAATAATTAAATAAAAGAAAAAGAGAAAGCGAGAAAATTAGCGCTGAGAAAGTTTCTAAAATTGATTTTTAAGTAGGCGGATTATATTTTATTGATTATTGTAACCGAACTAGCGGGAGCAGGTACTAGATCATATTGGTCAAGCAGACTTGTCGACAAGGTCAGCTGGTGCCCATAGGATTTTTTCTTTAAATAAATAAAAAGTTTGATTGGCTAATATGTAGTCTAGTAAACGAGTATACATGTTATTGGCAAATGTTTTCCAATGATATTGATTACTCTACCCGAGGAACTGACAGCCCTGTGATAGGATTTTGTGTAAAAGGGAGGTACAAAGTTCTGATCGAGTCATTATTGTAAATATTAAACATTGTTATTGATTTATATAAATGATGTTTTTATAAAATTTACGAACGACGGTAAAAAGGCTTAGGTATAAATGGCGCCCAATGATAATGATCCAAACAAAGTGGGAGATCGCATCGCACCGCACCGCACTACCAAGGGTGCCATCTAGACATTTGAGCCTAGAAAAATTTATAAAGTAGGCAGATACGCGCTGTTAGGATTCCACTTTATTTACATATTTAGATCGTTAGCCCATTGTCACTAGCTCAGTGGAGACGCAGAGATAATAAAATATATAACCTTAGATATAAATATATAAAAAAAATAATAAAAGCCACTGCCAGAAATTAACACAGAAAAATATTTATTTTCGCACATATAAAATCATTCTAAACTCGAGGAATAGGTTTAACATTTTTTTTAGATTACTCTTTAATTGTACATTTACATAAAATTCAATGAGTTTTAATATTTTATTTAGATGGTCAAGTATGAATAGACTACGTAGATCTGCATTTGAAAAGAAAATATTCTTCCCTGATTTAACCTTAGGCAACAAATTTCGCAGTCAAACCGGCATCAATCCATCTGATACATTTATGTATTCAATGTTGCATGATACGACAACACAAAATACTATATTGTCAGGAATGTACATCTGAACAATAAGTAGAAATAGAGAAGACATTGACTCTTGTCCAATACAGGAATATGACGTCTGTATAGCAAGAAGAACAATAAACTAAAAATTCCATAGGAATGGACTGCGGTCTTCTGCCGACTTAAAAACCCATCCATAGGCAAACAGAGGGTGTGTGGCGTATATCTATAATCCCGCCCGTAGCGGCCCTCATACTACATAATAACCCTTTGTACATCATTCATAAATTTTATAAAAACATCATTTATATAAATCAATAACAATGTTTTAATTTTTATAATAACGACTCGATCAGAATTTTGTACCTCCCTCTTACACAAAATCCTATCACAGGGCTGTCAGTACCTCGGGTAGAGTAATCAATATCATTGGAAAACATTTGCCAATAACATTTATACTCGTTTACTAGACTACATATTAGCCAATCAAACTTTTTATTTATTTAAAGGAAAAAATCCTATGGGCACCAGCCGACCTTGTCGACAAGTCTGCTTGACCAATACGATCTAGTACACGCTCCCACTAGCTTAGCTACAATAATCAACAAAATATACTCCGCCTACTTAAAAATCAATTTTAGAATCTTTCTCTGTGCTAATTTTCTTGCTTTCTCTTTTTCTTTTATTTAATTATTTAATTTAAATCTCATTTGAGTAATCACTAAACCATGAAATCTCCGTTTACGCTATTACACTTCGTTTGGTCTTATAATATAATTAACTACACTTTCGTTCAGGTTTAGATAATATTTAATACAATCAAAATTTCATATTATAAATACATTTAAAAATAATTATACGCACACTTATAGTTGAAATCACAATAAAATCTCATATTATAAATACATTTAGAAAATAATTATACGCATACACTTATATTTGAAATCACACTAAAATCTCATATTATAAATACATTTTGAAAATAATTATACGCATGCACTTATATTTGAAATCACACTAAAATCTCTGGGTAATGGAGCTAAAGACAATTAGTAATTATTGTTCGTAAGATAAAGTTCAGAGTTTATTATTACGGCTTTTTATTAGTGAATTAGAAATTGAAAGAAACATTACCTAGCTTTCTCCCTTATGCACGGTTACGAGCATTGCTTCTGATAGTATTTCTTTGGGTCAGTTAGCGCTAAGTCTTTGCAATCCTTTTCCCGATGTCATTGGGATCCTGTGGGGTCCACGTGGACACTCTGTCTCCTTCTTGTTTTACACGACCATGATCGAAATTTGAACTGTCTGCTGTTGGTATTGCATGGAAGGATTCGGCCGGTTGTTCACACGATGGGTTTAACAATGCAGCATTTTACTTTAGATGTTTACTTTCTATCTATGAAAATAATATAATTAATGAATGAATGATTGAATGAATAGAAAATTCGCCCTTTTTATGTTTTACGGTCCTTATCTTGCGGATTCAATCTACAATACGTAACTAATCCTCTGGTGTTTCAGTTATGGTCCATGCTGACTTTCTGGTGTTCGCATTGGTCATTTAATTTCTTTGTACTCTCTGCTAGAGTTATTTCAATTTCTTTATTTCACTTTCTTTGTTATAGTTATTTCAATTTCTTTGTTAAAGTTATTTTCAATTTCTTTGTTAAAGTTATTTTCACTAATTAGCCGTTTAATGGAAATTTCTTATGTTTGTCATTAGCTCCCATTGTTCACTACATTCCTTTAATTACATATATTTTTTCTTTTTTATTATGATTATAAGACAAAACGAATTCCACCTTGCTTTTTCTTTTTTTTTTTTTTTCTTAAAGCAATCTTAAATCGAATTTCAATTTAGTTAAATCAAATTTTAATTAAATCAAATTTAGTTAAATCAATTTTTAATTCTTTAGGTTTTATTTAAATACGATTCAAAATTATATATTATAAAACTATTTATTTTATGCTTTTAACAATAACCTGTCTATGAGAAAAAAATCTTTATTCTTATTTTACCCTACAAGATCTTTTATTTTTATTAATATTTACACAAATCGTTTATCAATTTATATATATTTTTTTAAAAATTATGTGTACCTCCAAAGCAAGCACACTCCTTCCTGATATATCTCGGTACATTTCTCTGTCCCCCTTTTTTGAAACTAAATATCAATCTGAAGGTTTTAGTTTCAACGTTTAATTCTATTTTATTATACATTCCCCTCGATTCATTTTGATGGAAGTTCGTCCTCTCTTATTCTCGTGTGTCCGTGTTACTTGTTAAGCTTGCGGTCCCGTTATACCCATTTATTTATCAATTTTATTTTTATCTACGTTCGATCAGGTGGTTCTCCCTTCTTGCCATGTGGGTCGTTGTACCCATCCCCTCTTCATTCTTTTCATTCATTAATTATATTATTTTCATAGATTGAGAGTATACGTCTAAAGTAAAATGCTGCATTGTTAAACACATCGTGTGAACAACCGGCCAAATCTTTCCATGCAATACCAACAGCAGACAGTTCAAATTTCGATCATGGTCGTGTAAAACAAGAAGGAGACAGAGTGTCCACGTGGAGCCCACAGGATCCCAATGACATCGGTAAACGGATTGCAAAGAGTTAGCGCTAACTGACCGAATGAAATACTATCAGAAGCAACGCCCGGAACCGTACAAAATGGAGAAAGCTAGGTAATGTTTATTTCAATTTCTAATTCACTAATAAAAAGCCGTAATAATAAACTCTGAACTTTATCTTACGAACAATAATTACTAATTGTCTTTAGCTCCATTACCCAGAGATTTTAGTGTGATTTCAAATATAAATGTATGCGTATAATTATTTCCAAAATGTATTTATAATATGAGATTTTAGTGTGATTTCAAATATAAGTGTATGCGTATAATTACTTTCTAAATGTATTTATAATATGAGATTTTATTGTGATTTCAACTATAAGTGTGCGTATAATTATTTTTTGTATTTATAATATGAAATTTTGATTGCATTAAATTTTATCTGAACTTGAACGAAAGTGTAATTAATTATATTATAAGACCAAATGAAGGTAATAGCGTAAATAGAGATTTCATGGGTTAGTAAGTACTTAAATTAGATTTAAATTAAATAATTAAATAAAAGAAAAAGAGAAAGTGAGAAAATTAGCGCAGAGAAAGTTTTGAAAATTGATTTTTAAGTAGGCGGAGTATATTTTATTGATTATTGTAGCTGAGCTAGCGGGAGCGGGTACTAGATCGTATTGGTCAAGCAGACTTGTCGACAAGGTCGGCTGGCACCCATAGGATTTTTTCCTTTAAATAAATAAAAAGTTTGATTGGCTAATATGTAGTCTAGTAAACGAGTATAAATGTTATTGGCAAATGTTTTCCAATGATATTGATTACTCTACCCGAGGTACTGACAGCCCTGTGATAGGATTTTGTGTAAGAGGGAGGTACAAAGTTCTGATCGAGTCGTTATTGTAAATATTAAACATTGTTATTGATTTATATAAATGATGTTTTTATAAAATTTACGAACGACGGTGAAATGGGTAGTAGGTATAAAAGAAAAAAAAACAATCATATAAAATAAAGTCAGATAAAATAGGTGTAAAATGGAAATAGCAAGTCAGGTTATCAAAAAACAGACTTTCTCAGGAAACGAAGGGGTAAAACCGAATAGATACTTGGAGAGACTAGAATGTTTTTTTTCATGTAATGAGTTCAGCGAGTCGGTTAAAGTTAATATAGCTGTTAGCTACATACAAGATGAGGTCGAAAATTGGTGGGAGTCGCTGGGAATAAAGCCAACGAACTTCAAGGAATATAACCAAGCATTGCTGAAGAGTTATTGGGGGGAGGGGCTTCAGGAAGTTGTTAAACATCAGGTGACACAAGAAAAATGGCGAACAGAAGAACCACTAAATACATATTTCCACAGACAAGTGGTGAGATTAAGGGAAATCACAGCATACAAACTATCTGAGCAACAAATACTGCGGATAGTAATGCGAGGCTTCCCAGAAAACGTCAAAGAAACAATAATAGGGAATGATACCATAGAGCGAGCAGCAGAGATACTTAGGACGATAGATAACGATAAACAGTATGAAGAAAATCAGAGGAAAGAGGGAAAGGCAGAAGATAATAGCAGACAAGTAGCAAACCTAGTACAAAATGAAGAAAGGGGCGAGCTGGGAATGGCACACCAATCATGTCCTAAAATAGAAATAGGAATCGAAGGGAAGGCGATTAATGCACTACTTGACTCGGGCAGCCAAGTGTCGGTGATTTCGCAGAAAACGTTCAATGAAATGGACCGGAGTAACTTGTAACTTGAAAATTAAAACCTTGCCGTTAAAAGATGTATACGTAAGGCTGCCGAATGGGAAAAGAGCAAAGTTGGCATCGGAGCAAGTGTGGGTGAGTATTAAGATCGCAGGGAAGGAATACAACCACGTCATGCTGATCTTGGAGGGATTGATACATGATGCTATCCTGGGCTCAGACTTTATGTGCAAAGCAGGATGCGTGCTGGATTATGAAAAGCGACAGGCAAAAATTAATCATGCAGAAATACCGTTTCACGTCTGTGAGGCAGCCAATAGTAGAACGGAGCATGATGCAGAAAGTGCAGGGATACAATTAGAAAAAAAAATAATAATAAGGGAAGAGGAACAAAGAAGCGAGAACAGAGAACGACTGAAGAGTTTGTTGAACATGTACGAGGATGTGTTTTCAGAAGTTCCGGGAGTTATCAAAGGATATGAACACCGAATAAAACTGATGGAAGACCAGCCGTATCAAGCGCGAACATACCCAATACCACATCAATATAGAAATGCTGTAGAAGAACAGCTACAGAATATGCTAAAATGGGGAATTATTTCTAAATGCTCATCACCATACAATAATCCGTTGGTGACAGTAAAGAAAAAAGACGGGTCTATTCGATTGTGTTTAGATGCGCAACAGTTGAATAAAATAACAGTGCTAGATACTAATGCCCCACCACCTATAAGTGAATTGCTAATGAGGTTCCATAAAAAAAAATATTTTCGACGTTTGATCTAACGGCCAGCTACTGGCAGATCAAGCTTCACCCTGAAGACCGGAAATATACCGCTTTCCGATATAATGGACGGGCATATAACTTTAATCGGGTTCCCTTCGGCTTAAAAAACAGTGGGGCGGGACTAATACAATGCCTTGATCAAGTATTGTCAGAAAAAATTAAGAGTTTAATTACGATGTATGTGGACGACATCATTGTGGCCTCGAATAGTGTGGAAGAGCACTTCGAACATTTGAAGCTACTGTTCGGGGAGTGCATAGAAAAAGGAATTAAAATAAATTTGGGGAAAAGCCACCTGATGACTCCGGAGGTGAAATTCTTGGGACACATTATCAGTGAGCAGGGAATATCTCCAAATCCAGAAAAAATCGAGGCGATACAACAGTTTCCAAAACCAAGGAAGAAGAAAGACATCAAATCTTTCCTCGGACTGTGTAACTTTTTCAACCGATTTTATAAAAACTTTTCCTCAGACATGGAACCTCTTTTAACAGTTATTAAGGAAGGACAAAAGGTGGATGTGGGAGGAGCTACAAAAGCGTAGTTTTGAAAAGGTAAAAAGGGGGTTTCTAAAAGAGGTCATGCTGTCATACCCAGATTTTGACAAACCATTTATAGTGCAAACTGACAGTAGTGGAGTGGGCCTGGGAGCCACATTATCTCAGGTGCAGGACAATGGGAAATATGGGGTGTTATTCTTTATAAGTCGCTTATTAAGTAATCCTGAAAAAATTATACAGTAACTGAGAGGGAGGCTTTAGCAATTGTCTGGGCCTTTAAGAAGTTTAGACAGTATTTAATCGGGTCACAGGTGATAGTGATCACAGACCATAGGAGCCTTGAGTTCCTTTATCATAGCTTCCTCACGAATAGTAGGCTGATCCGATGGAGTTTGATCTTACAAGAATTTAACTATCGCGTGCAGTATTGCCCAGGCAGAGACCATATGGCGGCAGATGCTTTAAGTCGCTATCCGATAGAACCACCGCAGCAACATTTAACCTGTAATGATGCGTACATAGCAGCGGTGGAAGTAGATAAAGGCGAGGATATAGAGTGCAGTTTGAAAAGATTAGTGAAAGCGCATGAAGAGGATACAGAGTGTAAACAAATAATAGACCACTTGCGCCGTCAGCCTACGGAAAGACCTGTAAACAATACGGTCTGGAAATAAAAGAAATATTGTTTGAAAAATGGACTTTTACAGCGTAAAATAAGAGATGAGGAGCATACACAAGTCGTTCTTCCAGTGAATATGCGGAAACAAATAATCATGTTCATACATGAAAATTATGGACACTATGGGGCAAGCAAGACGGAAGGGTTGATAGGCAATTGGTTTTATTGGCCAAGAATGTATAAGAGTGTTTTAGACGTCATTGAGGGATGTACTGTATGTGCGAAAACAAAGCCTCAAAACTCATCAAGCGTGGGCCCGTTGAGAGCTATATATGCATACCAGCCTAACAGCCTATTGGCAATAGATTTCTACGGACCTCTACCCCAGTTCAATAGAAAGAAATATCTTGTTGTAACGTATGACGTTTTTTTCAAGTTCGTAGCGATATATCCGGTGACGCAAGCTAATGCCAAACAAACTATACAGGTACTTGAACGGCAACATTTTCGAGATGTGGGAACCCCAAAGCAGATAATATCAGACCATGGAACTCTCTTTATGTCGGAGGAATGGAAAAGGTGGACGAAGCGCCACCAGATCAGACATATTCTCACTTCGATTCGTAATCCGCAGTCTAATCCCTGCGAACGAGTCATGAGGGAATTAGGGTGCTTATTTCGTGTATATCTCCAAACCAATCATTGTGGATGGGTAAAAGAGGCCACGAGAGTGGCGAACATGATAAATTGGTCCAAAAATGAATCCACCAGGTTCGAACCCATCAGGCTTTATCACGGGAGAAATACCCCTTACCCATTCAAAACCCCTTTACCGATTAGAACACCACCTATTGATAAGAAGAAAGACGCGGATGAAGCATGCTGTAAACTCAGAAAGATGGGAAATATAAGACAGAGGAGACAAAGGAAGAGCAAGGCTATGTTCAAGCTGGGAGATGAGGTCATGGTAAGGGTAAACCCAGTAAGCCATCCGGAAAAGGGGATATACAAGAAATTTCAACCAATATATGATGGGCCATACAAAATCATAAAGGAGTATGGAAATAACGCCTTCAAAGTCGCCCAAGGGTCAGACTGTAGGGGAATGTTCAATGCACGATCCTTACAATTACTAAAGAAGAAAGCTTAACAAGTAACACGGACACATGAGAATAAGAGAGGACGAACTTCCATCAAAATAAATCGAGGGGAATGTATAATAAAAATAGAATTAAATGTTGAAACTAAAACCTTCATATTTATATTTTAGTTTCAAAAAGGGGGGACGGAGAAATGTACCGAGATATATCAGGAAGGAGTGTGCTTGCTTCGGAGGTACACATAATTTAAAAAAAAAAATATAAATTGATAAACGATTTGTGTAAATATTAATAAAAATAAAAGATCTCGTAGGGTAAAATAAGAATAAAGATTTTTTTTCTCATAGACAGGTTATCGTTAAAAGCATAAAATAAATAGTTTTATAAAATATAATTTTGAATCTTATTTAAATAAAACCTAAAGAACTAAAATTTGATTTAACTAAATTTGATTTAATTAAAATTTGATTTGAGATTGCTTTAAGAAAAAAAAAAAGAAAAAGCAAGGTGGAATTTGTTTTGTCTTATAATCATAATAAAAAAGAAAAAATATATGTAATTAAAGGAATGTAGTGAACAATGGGAGCTAATGACAAACATAAGAAATTTCCATTAAACAGCTAATTAGTGAAAATAACTTTAACAAAGAAATTGAAAATAACTTTAACAAAAGAAATTGAAATAACTATAACAAAGAAAGTGAAATAAAGAAATTGAAATAATTCTAGCAGAGAGTACAAAGAAATTAAATGACCAATGCGAACACCAGAAAGTCAGCACAGACCATAACTGAAACATCAGAGGATTAGTTACGTATTGTAGATTGAATCCGCAAGATAAGGACCGTAAAATATAAAAAGGGCGAATTTTCTATTCATTCATTAATTATATTATTTTCATAGATAGAGATTATACGTCTAAAGTAAAATGCTGCATTGTTAAACCCATCGTGTGAACAACCGGCCAAATCCTTCCATGCAATACCAACAGCAGACAGTTCAAATTTCGATCATGGTCGCGTAAAACAAGAAGGAAACAGAGTGTCCACGTGGAGCCTACAGGATCCCCATGACATTGGGAAATGGATTGCAGAGAGTTAGCGCTAACTGACCGAATGAAATACTATCAGAAGCAACGCTCAGAACCGTGCATAAACGAGAAAGCTAGGTAATGTTTATTTCAATTTCTAATTCACTAATAAAAGGCCGTAATAATAAACTCTGAACTTTATCTTATGAACAATAATTACTAATTGTCTTTAGCTCCATTACCCAGAGATTTTAGTATGATTTCAAATATAAGTGTTTGCGTATAATTATTTTCAAAATGTATTTATAATATGAGATTTTAGTGTGATTTCAAATATAAGTGTATGCGTATAATTATTTTCTAAATGTATTTATAATATGAGATTTTATTGTGATTTCAACTATAAGTATGCGTATAATTATTTTTTGTATTTATAATATGAAATTTTGATTGCATTAAATATTATCTAAACTTGAACGAAAGTGTAGTTAATTATATTATAAGACCAAACGAAGTGTAATAGCGTAAATGGAGATTTCATGGTTTAGTGATTACTCAAATTAGATTTAAATTAAATAATTAAATAAAAGAAAAAGAGAAAGCGAGAAAATTAGCACAGAGAAAGATTCGAAAATTGATTTTTAAGTATGCGTAGTACATTTTATTGATTATTGTAGCTGAGCTAGCGGGAGCGGGTACTAGATCGTATTGGTCAAGCAGACTTGTCGACAAGGTCGGCTGGCGCCCATAGGATTTTTTCCTTTAAATAAATAAAAAGTTTGATTGGCTAATATGTAGTCTAGTAAACGAGTATAAATGTTATTGGCAAATGTTTTCCAATGATATTGATTACTCTACCCGAGGTACTGACAGCCCTGTGATAGGATTTTGTGTAAGAGGGAGGTACAAAATTCTGATCGAGTCGTTATTATAAAAATTAAAACATTGCTATTGATTTATATAAATGATGTTTTTATAAAATTTACGAACGACGGTAAAAAGGCTTAGGTATAATATATATTAAATCTTTGATAACTATAAATGAAATTTGTGAAACACATATTTAGCAAATTAAAGAAAAGCAGCCTTAGTTTATTTTCAAGATCACCATATTGTCAACTTCTAGATTGACTGATTTTACATCCACATTGTACACTTCTAAACCTATTCCTTTATTTATATTTTTTCCATTACATTAATCAGGCTTCAAGAATAAAACATGAGTTCAACATAATCACATCCATATATATATAGCTTGTCTGTTAAAGTTTAAGGAATTTCTATCTTAATATAAGCCAATTACTAATTATGTATGTGTGGGAGATTATAATCTGGACAACTAATAAATGCTGGTTCTGGGATCATTTATCATTTTCACATGTGTATGGTCTTGTGTATCAATTGTTTGAGATAGAATAGAAGATGAAAATAAATTAAAATTTCTAAATTCAGAGGAATAGGAAAAAAAAAGTTGACAGAAAAGTAATTAGAATAATATTAATTTAATTGATAAATAAGTAGATAAATTGATTATAATAAAATAATTTAAAAGACTATTTGCAATAAGACAATAAAATTTAGACTATATAATATTATATATTAAAATAATATTTTTATCAGTTTCTAATCAATCTCCACCTGGATAAAAATGGAAATGCTCATAATAATTTGTTTGCAATGATTTTTCTTGAGACTGATGTGGCTTTGTATTAATTAATTGTTTGCAGTTTTGTTCTGTTTAATATTTTATTTTTAATGATAAATGAATTTATATTTTAGTTTTAAGTATTTGAACTTAGATGGCAGATGTAATCAGAGAATACGAATAGATCTATTTATAGTCACTTATTGCACAATGTGGTAAAAATATTTTGCATTTTGTTTGTCAAGACAAAGATAAATTTTTATTCACTTTGAAATTTTTTTTTTTTTTAATATCAAAATATTTCACTTTTTTTAATGATATTTTAAAAGAAATATAAAGTATATATTATTTTTATAACTATTAATGTTTTTATGAATTAAAAAAAAAACATGTGGGAATGTATATATTTTTTGACACAACACGTAAGAAGGCTTTCCATCATTTAATATTAAGTATTTAATGTATTAAGAAAAATGTAACTATATTTAAATTTTCCAATTACATTCAACTATTAGAAATAGCACACAGGTATGCACCAACATTTTGAGAGGTATTCTTCTTCTCTCTTCTTCATGTGTTGCTAGCCTGACCAGGGAGAATACTAGCACGGGAATCAAACCTGGATTTTTAAAATCTTGAATCTTGAATTTTAAGATAACACTCTAACCCAGGGATGCCCAACCCGTAGCTCGCGAGTCACATGTGGCTCGCGTAACTGTTTAATGTGGCTCGAATTGCACTCTTCAAAAAAATTGATAAAATATTTTATGTTCCTTGATGGCACATGCACACACTAAAAAATAAACATTTTTACAATACAAACAATAACGTTATGCAGTGTCAGGTTTCACATTAAATAAAAAATATTTTTCCTGTAATTGTAATTTATATGTATGTTACCAAATTTTTAATAAATAAAATGTATTTACATTTTTTTTTTTTTTAACATATTACACCATTTTTTTTTTTGCTGTACACGTTTGGTTTGGTGCTATATATATACATTGTGTTTAGTGCTCTTGTATATATTGTTGTTTTTATTGAGAAATATCCTTGTAGATGTTTGGTTTGGTGCTGTATATATATTGTGTTTGTGCTGGAAATAGTTTTTATCGAGATAGATCCATGTACACGTATATATTTTGCTGTGTATATCGATGTTTAGTGCTGTAAACAGTTGTTTTTATCCATGTACACGTATATATTTTGCTGTATATATATATTGATGTTTAGTGCTGTAAATAGTTGTTTTTATCGAGATAGATTCGTGTACACATATATATTTTGCTGTATATATTGATGTTTTCATCGAGAAAGATCCGTGTACACGTTATTTTGGCCACATTAGAAACGGCGGATTGATACCAATGTGAATAGGCCATCCCCTCCCACCTATCTCCCTACATTGCAGGTTTAGTACCCAAGTACCATGTTTATAAATGTAATATGAAAAATGTAATATATAATTGTGGCTCCCCAAATTGTTTTAAATTTTCAACTGGCTCGCGTCAAGTTAAAGGTTGGGCACCACTGCTCTAACCAACTGAGCAGCATTATCAAAAAATTCAATATTTGAGAATATAGGAGTTCAAGTTTGATTCCCATCCTAATATTATCACTTGTCAAGCCAACAATGCCTAAAAAAAAGGAAAATAGTACCTTTCAAAATGTGCAATTATAAAACCTGTGTGCTATTACTAACAGTTGAATATAATTGGAAAATTTAAATAAAGTTAAATTTTTCTAATGTCATCCAATACTTAATATTACCTGATGGAAATAGTTCAATATATAAGTACAACTAAAATACCATCTTCACAAACCTCCAGGAAAGCACATGGACATAAGTATTTTTTATTTTTTTTATAATATTATTACTTTAAATTTTTTTATTATTTGTAATACTTTACAAATATTTTAAATAGTAATTTATAATAGAAAATAATTTAATTTTGTTAATAAACTATTTAAATTGAAGACAAAATATTATATATTTTTTTAGCATACACTGAGTAAACACATTATATAAATTAATGGATATTACAATAAAATATAGATAAATATTAACTAGTAATAATAAAAAAGATCCAATTATTTTTCTGTTGATTATAAGTTATTTATGATGCTATTTGTAAAAAAAGTTTTTATGGTACTCATTACTTATCTGAGCTTGGCCACTTAATGGTATTTTGGTTAGCCAAAAATATCTACAAATGCTGTTTATGCAGCCTAGACATACAGTTAAGAAAACTGTTCTGCTTATCTTAGCCATTTCAGGCCACTTGATGGTGTTGCACAGAAATATTATGGCCTGTTTTGTGCTTCACGACACTTTATGCAAATTTGCACAATTCACAGTCGGCTACCATATTGTCTGATGATGTTTGGATTCAAAGTGACCACAACCTTTGAAATCTCCACAGCAGAGTAATTTCATTTCTACTTAAATCATGCAGTCTGACTGAATAAGAATTGTCACACCATCCCCACCCTTCCTACACAAGTTGGAATGTGCAAAGCATTTTCAAAGGGTAAGACCAAAAATGATTTGGCTGAGCTCACATGAAAAGTCATGCTTTCTTCAGAAAATACACAAGATCAATAAAATGGTGCTGAATATGGCAAGCAGATTTTGAAATTGTGATTGTTGCTGATGTAGTGAGGGCCCTACAACTGAAAGGTATTTGATTTCACATGTTTCCAAATCAAAAGGTTGTGATTCTATGACATAAATTATTACCAAAAAAGAAAACAAAAGTTAAAAACATCAAAACTGTTTTTTGGTTTGTTTTTATTTTTTAAAAAAGGTAATCAAAATTGTTTTTAAAAATAAAAATTTTACTATATTAGTGATAAACATATATTTGTGTATTATTTTTATTATGGTAATTTGTTAGTAGTAAGGTTTTTTTAAAAACCCTAAAAATAAAGAAAATTAAAGATGTAGGATAAAATAATGGAATTAATAGTAAAAGTTGTTTTTAAAAATTACTAAATAGAAATGACATAATTCAAATAAAGGCAAAAAAAAGTTTCCATATAGCCAAAAAAAAATGCTACATAGGTCAAAAAAAGTCACAATTAAGGTAAAAAAATAGCCATATAGCCAAAAATAAAGTTGTGAAATTTCTGTATAGCCAAAACAAAAGTCGTCATATTTTTAAAAATCATGGCCCAGTCATGTTGCATTGTATTGTTTTTGAATGGAAACAATGCCATCAAGTGACCAAGCCCAGCTAAATAATTAGTACCATTTTTATAAAATAAGCTAAATTATATATATATATCAATAAAACTGATTGACAGACAATCTCAATATTAATAACAATCAAGAATCTCAAACTGTTGTCAAGGCAACCTTCTTTTAACAATATATATATATCAACAAATATTTGAATGTTTCCTGAAGTATATATATATAATGTATACATCTGTTTCTGAAGGTTCTTGCTTGCTGTGAAATGACTTGTTTTATCCATTATTTAACTTAAAATACTTTTGATTGATAGCGTTTTTGGATTCCTGGACAACTTTTCAATGAGATAGCTATAATTTCGTCAAAGTTCTTTTCTTATTTTTTTATAATTGTTTCTATGGACATATTTCTTTTTAGATAATAGTTCTTATTTCAGACAATCAGTTTCTTCAGAACATTTTTATTCCATATAAGATGTTACCTGCTCATTGATTAAAGAAATAAGAGAATGGAAAGACAAATTACCAAAAAGAAGATTAAATAGCTGATTGTATTATTTGGAGTATGGATTGTAAATGTATTATAGAAGAATAATGGCACTTACAATTTTTTGTGTGGTAGTCCTTTATGTTATAACCTTTAAAAAAAAAAAAAGCAACAGTTCGCATCTAGATAATGTTTGATGTAAGATTTAAAATTTTTGGCATAATTCATAGTCAACATGCCAGGTCTTATAGTAAGAGAATAAACAGATGATATAAAAAAACATGGTAACAAATTGAATAAGACCCAGTAGACTAAAAAAGGCTTAATTTGAAAAGGTTATTTAAATACTATCTAATATTGTTATAATATGGTAACAATGAATAATATAAAATCTGTGTTACTAAAATAAATTGATATTATTATTATTATTATTATTTCTAATTGTATATAGTTTAGGATCAGCCAAAAATAATAGTAGTGTTTTTATTTTTTGATGGAAAAAAATATCTTGATAAAAAAAGTAAAACTAACTTATAATGAATTTTGGGAAAACAATATTTAAAAGGTTAAATATTGTTGAAAAGAAACATATATAAAGTTTTAAAAGGAGAAAAAAAAATTAAAAAAATTCTCTAATTACTTTTCAATATAGTGTGATAGAATTATTTTAATTCATGAACAATTATCAAATGATTTAGACATTTTTTTATTTGAGAGTACAATATTATGTAAGATTATTAAAAACAAAACTATGACATTAATACATACTTTTACTTAGAAACATTTGCAGTCACCAAAACAATAGTTTCAAATGTTTTATAATAAAATGGGAAAGAAAAATCTATATAGGATGCGGAAGAAAACGTAAGAGAAAGTAAAAAAAAGTTAAAAATGACGAAAAGGCAGAATTCCTAAAAAGAAAAAAAAGAGACTAAAAAGTCTTAAAGAAAGCAAAAGATTACTAAGTTTATTGATTATGAAAAATAATAATAATAATTGTGTTATAATTTGAGAAGTATAAACAATATGTTTAACTAAACAAAAATAATAGAAGAAACTACACATAATACAGCAACAATTAGCAAGCTAAAGAAAAGATAAATGCAGAAAGAATTATGTAGCAAGAAAGTAGACCAAAATTTACTTTAAAAAGTCGGAGTTAGGTTATCTGTAGAAAAATTGATGAATAATTTACATAGCATAAAATGAGAAAATATAGAATATGTAATATGTGTAAAATAAAAGAAATATGTAAAAAAAAAGATTTAATATGTATTAATATGATTAGGTGTACTTTTAAACGAATAACTTCCTTCTAATTCTAGAAGAACAAAAAAGCAAAAAAACAAATAAAACATTAGCTTTTTGTGATAACTATATAAATCTAACTAAGAAATATATATATATAAATTGTAATGGTTTAGGCCACACTTAGGTCACAAAGTGTAACAATCTTTAATAGCTGTAAGAAGGACATACAAATAGAAATTGATATTAATTAAAGTTACCTAACACATTAAATGTTAAATATAATGTTAACAAATAAATGAAGCAGGTAGAATAATTATCCAACATTCGGATTATCTAATATTAAAGTACATGAATATAAATATAGAGACATTCCGGAGTTAAATTAATGTGAAGTATAAACAAATTATTATTAAAATATAGTTTAATTTACAAAGGAACCTTTTTGAATTCAAACTATTCAAACCTTTCTACGTTATTAAAATTATTTATTTTACAAGTATGTTAATAATTTATAATATTACTTAACTTCTCAGAAATTCACTTACAAAATTTATTGTCAGTTATATATAATATACACAATGGTACCCAAATATAACTGGAATTTTATAATAAAAATTATTTATTTATTTTTAAGTATTATAAATTTAATCTTCAAATTACTATCCTTTTGATGCAATACACTGGCTTAAATGTGTTTTTAATTTTTCAAAGTAGTCTGGAAATATTTGGAAAGTAATGTGTTTTAACACCTTTGTCATCTTCTCACATCACTTCTTAGTCTGCAAAAAAAAGTTGAGATATTTTTTCATTTGAGAGACTAGAAAAAAATCACACAAAGTGAGATTGAGTCAATATGGCTGATAGATAAGCTGGATCATACTGAGTTTAATTAAAAAGGTTTCCTTTGTGAGAATGGAGCTGGCAATCTTTTCTTTGTCACAAAACAGGATTTTTATGTTTTATCACATAAATGTTTTAGAACTTGCAGATAAAATACCTGACCATTATCAACTAAATTTGAGAGAAAAATGCCATTTGCATAAAAAAAATCAGCATTGTTTTGACTTGGACACTTTTTAGGGACATGGTAAATTTATCATTTTAATTAAATCACTAATAAACATGTTTTATGAGATCAGATTTCTTGTAATTTGTTTCAAGCATTACAACCTTTATCCTTGTATTTTCTGTAAACAAAATTAAAATTTCACATTGTTGAACTTTTGAGCCATTATAAAAAAATTGCCAAAAAGGAAATTCACTTTACAAAACAATGTGTTACATGGTGATGTCATTTGTCAGATTGATACAGTAGAGTTCCTGCAAGATGTATGAAATGGCAGCAGTATATACTACAACAGGTGCACTCCCCACTTCCATGAAGAAATCGCTCAAAAATAAATAAAATGCAAATTACAAAAACAGAAATCAGTGAAATACATAAAAAACAATTTCCCCTGCATAAAATAGTGTGGATCATTGAAGGTTTTTTAAAAGTCAGAGTTCAAATCATCTACATTTACAATTAAGTTCCAGTTATATTAATGCCTGTATTTCAAATCTTAAGAATACTTTCTTGTAAATGGAATATACTTTATAATTCATTTTCTTTAATATATTGACTTGATTCAATAACACTGTTTAATAGCTAACTTTACTAGTATCTAAACTTTTGAGGAAATCAGATTTGCAGTTCTAGTTTAAAATCATTGAAATATTTCTGATAATTAGAAATATTAATGCTATCTTCTTAAGTAATTTTTGTCTTTAGTTTTGAATGAATACATATTTCATAACACACTAATTAACAATCATTTCCTGATTTCTATCTATTGAGTACTTTACTGCCCTGAAAAAAAAAAAAAAAAAATATATATATATATATATGTTACTTAAAATATATATAAAAAAAATATATATATATATATTTGTTACTTAAAATATAATCCAATACACACAGAAACATTGGAAATGCTCATCACTTGATAAGATAAAACTCTATAGACTAAATGGCCAAATATGGTTTTAATCATTGTCCACATGTTCATAAATTAAACAAACTTATATGTGTTTGAATTGACTAACACCATCATATATGTGATATACATGATCAGATTAATGTAAATGGGCCATTACTGTGATTTCTGGAATGGGAAGTTATATGTTTTCAATTTCTGGTGATAACTAAGGTCTTAATGTAATTGATATGAAATTAATTGTTTTTTGTTTATATATACAAGTGTAACGTTTGATTTTGTTGACTGCTCTCCTTTGAGATTGATATGTAATTGTCATTCTTTTTGTAAATGATTCTTATGGTTTGTGAATAAAATTTCCTTTTGAAAGATAAAATATAATCCAATTTTGGTATATCATCTTTTGTATGCTTCCTTATTTTGAATTTCTCAAAAATAAAATGTATAATATATAAATTTGACAAATCTATTTCCACTCATTTCTTTCTACATTTTTAAATTTGCTCACATTTTCATTTTTCAATTACTTTCAATACTTGAATTAAAACTTATCTTGACAATTTTAAAATTTTGATTAGTCTTATATAAAGCAATATGTACTTTTAAGTAATTTTTTTTAACTTCTTTTTAAATAAATTCTTGGTTGGGAACATAAATTATCTGCATTTGATATCTTGAATTGAGTGAATGACTATACTTTAAAATATATGTATATAGTCAATCTAACAATGTCACATAACTTTTTAATTATAATAAATTCTATTACAGTTGTACTTCAAATATTTTTGCTTTCAAAATGAAGCACATTTCCAATTTTTAAATCAATTATTTTTTTTTCATCTTTTAACTTCATAAACATGTCAATGTTCCATTTGATGTAATAGAGTTCCTCCAATTCTGGTAATATTTCTTTGCTTGTAGGGATTTATAAGTGAATATAGCTAAATAAGGGATCATGATCACATGGTGGCCTGCATAGTAATCATGAAATTATTAGCTCTTCTATTTTATTTATAAACCATTGCCTTAAATAATGACTCTACATATTTTCTGAATGAGAGTTACAATTTTGTTTTATCTGTCATTATTATAAAATATAAACAAACTTATCATTCAAACATACATTTGCACAGCCTTTTAAAAAGACAATTCTTGTTTCATTTAAAACTATTAGAAAAATACAAAGAAAGATCATAGTGTTCATTGTGCTTGAAATGAAAGACAAAAGGTATGCTTGATAAATATTGGTGAGCTACCAATCTATATTTATTTATAATATAAACAATTACATAATAATAACAACAGTAATAACAAAACATATGTAGAGTGTATTAGAAATTTGCCCTAAATTACCAAAGTGAAATTAAAAAGTTCTTTCAATATATGGTCAACTTTTTGTGAAATATGTATATATGCTCATATGCATAAAAAACCAGTTGAACACATCTCTCATCAAACAGTTGAAATCAAGAAAAAAATTTCTGCTGAACCATTACTGTGGTCATTATATCATTCAAATAACTTTATTTTATCATTCATTATTTATAAATTTTATTTTAACACCAATGTTTGTATGAATTTTAATGATGATTATCATTTCTTTGCATTTAAATAAATGCACCAATTGTGTTATTCTGCATATATATATGCAAGTTATTACAATAGTGACATGGTTTGTTGGCTTTAATACCTTATGAGTCTCATCTCAAATCTCATTTTGCAGATAATTTATATTATATAAAAGGATATAAATTATCTTTGACTATTATATATATATATATATATATATATATATATATATATATATATATATATATATATATATATATATATATATATATATATATATATATATAATGCTGTATGTAGAAGGAGAGACTTGCAAATATGTAGTTGGCCTTTGAATCTGTGATAATTAGTACAGATATAGAAAATTCAAGATTCCATACCTATGTGTAAGTTTTTATATTTGATTATAGTAATTCTTATTTATCTTATATGTAAATCTAAACTAGTTTTATCTTTTTTTTCTTTTATATACTCTTCATAGAGAGAAGTATCTTTTTATCTTTATACTTTTGTATTTTGAGTTGCTTATTTTATTTTAATAATTATTAAAGACTATTATTATTTTTATTAGAAATTATTGTGTAATTTTTACTACACTACTATCAGGCAAAGTAGGGGCTGCTTTCTATTCATTTTTAACACCTTGTGAAGAATCTAATAACAAACCCATGATTAAAGACGTGAAAAAGACGTATTATTCCCAAGATGCACATTTTGTGCTGAACCAGTATTCATCCGTCGATCTAGACCATAATCTCTCACACATATTACTATCATTGTTCATTATATATAAATATCACATTACCATAGTTTAATTGATATGGGTCAAACTTCCACAAGGTGTTAAATGTGGATAGAAACCAGTGGCACCTTGCACGAGATTGGTATAGTGAAAATTACAAATATATTACTTACTTTCCCTTGTTTTGTTCGTTTTTCAAACATGATGGCAAATAAACATCATTTTAGACTTGCAGAAAAAAGCCTAAGTAAACTACACGTGTATATTTTGTTGAATGTTTGATATTTTTTTTTATAAACATGCAGACCATTTGTATGATTATTCCCAGGACTTTTAATACTAATAATAACACAATTAAAAAGTAAAGGAAAATATAAATCACGATTTTATCATCCTTGAACTCTATAGTAAAAAACAAACAAACATATTATTGTTGCAATCTTATTTTTGTTTTTTAATCAACTTGGAATTCATCTGATCAATCCACATTATCGTGTGAACTCTATTTTTTTTAACGAATAACATTTAAACACTCATTTACTAGTCAAAACTCGATATCTTTCCGGACTGGTTATGCGGTTTCTAATTTTAAAAAAATCTATGCATGCTTATGACTTAAATTTTTTTTTATGAATTAAATGGTCAGTATCCAAACCCAGATTTTGAGCAATGCAAAGAAGTAGTCTAATCTCTATTCCATCTTTGTAAGTAAACTTTAAATATCAACTTGCATTATTTGAAATAATTAATCATTTCTAGACATTATTTTTCAAGACAGATTTAATCAATATCATTCAGGAAATTTAATTTCTAAAAAAGTACAATTTATTTTGAAAAAAGTTTATTTAGCGATTGTTTTTTATATTTTAAAACAAAAGTTAACCAACTCTTTTTAGCTATGCGATACATTACTAAAACGTTTCCTTTCATTTGTTTATTTTTTACGGTAATACTAAAAAATATTTCCGGTTAAGTTAAGTGCTACTTTAGAATAGAATTATTTAGTGTTTTAGAAATTAAAAAGAAAAAAGCGATATAAAAAAGTAGTGGACTGTAGTAAGATACATGACCCTACATTAGTGCTTTAGTTCAAAATAAGACAAAAGTAGGAGCAATCAGTTTTTTACTCTTTCTTTACGGTACAATTAAACATACAGGCAATATATATATATAAAAGCATTAATAAAATATATTTAAAAAAAAAGATTAGAATGAAGACTGCAGGATTATTTTGATCTCATTGCATAGTCATCAAATAATAATGTGTGTGCATATATATATTGAAAAAGCTGGATTATTATTTCAAACAATAGATAGCCATCGTTCGCTCTCTGACACCGATTATTATTAATCTATTTCAAGGGCATTTATATTAATTTGTTGTCCTAATTGCGTTATCAGTTTAATTGTAAATTATGTAGAAGTTATGTAAATACAAAATAATATATAAAAATAATTACAAAGCAGTTTTTTAAAAAAATGATATCCAACATTAAGATTTACACACAAGTACACACAAATACATCTGCACAAAAATAATAATTTACAGTGTCAGTAAAATGTATATACCCAAAGAGAAGGTGTATATTAGTTTATAGTTGAATATTTCACTATTATCTGAATATATTCTTGACTTGGTTAGTCATAACAATAAAAACTATATCTCTAAAATCAATGAAGTAAAAAAAAAAAATCAAAATTAATCAGTATGAATTATTTTTCAATTATTAACAACAAATCGTCTAAACCCCCCCCCCCTCATACAATATAATGACATAAGATAATCTCTCTACTCTAGTATTATCTATTGCAAGCTTGATTAATTAGTGATTTCTAGATGTTCTCTCATCTCTATACTAGTTCTGGCTTCTGTCTTTTTAAAGTCTCTAGCTCGATTAATCAATGATTGTTAGATATCTTTATGCAACTAAATATTCATTCTCAGTCTGGCTTATGGCTTTTACCTTTATAAATAAAACTCGGAATTTAAAGAGTTCCCATCTTTAAATCCCAAGCAAGGCAGACTCTAGAAATCAACCAGTCTAGAGATAAGATGTTAAAGTTTTTTTTAAAGCATCTAGTAACCACTGATCAATTAAGCTTGCAGTAGATGATACTTGTATCAGTCACTCTTTAATGGCATTAAATCACATAGAACACTTTTTTTTGGTTAAATAATGATTGCTTCTTTTGTAAGTGATAAAAGTATTACTATTTATCTGGGGAATTTTTTTTTTCAATAAAATATTTAAAATGTTTAATATTATAAAAAGTATTTTTAAAATTTTATCACTCTGAGGTATTTCTTTTTATCTTAATTTTTTTTTTTTTGTAAGATAATATGAAATTATTGGAGATTTTTAATAATCTCATTATATATTCTTTCAAATTTCCAAGTTTTTGACTATGTACAGATTCAAATAGTTTTCAATAAGTAAAAAAAAAAACATTAAGTACAATTAAGATCATTTTTACTGTTTTTTAAAACTATATTATTTATAATCTTGCAAATGTTCTGTGATAAAAATCCATTTCAAATTGTCTGCTGTTTAGTTGAAAGAAATATAATTTTATATCTAATCTCTTTTAAAGAAAACTTTATATAAAGAATTGGTAATAATATTTTCAGTTTAATCTCTAAAGTTTTTATAGTAATAACAAATATAAATACATTATTTTAATTGCTAGAAATATTACTTTATCAAATATATAATAAACAACATTTTCAGACTTTAATTATTGCAATTTGCAATATTATTTTTCTGATAAATTTTTATTTTTAAAATTATATATTTTAAATCTTCAGGTACTTCACCAGAATTTTAGTCTATTCTTTGGGGTCACTTTATTGTTGCCAATTTATTGTCAAATATAATGAAAAAAATATTGTCTATTCATTGCAATGAGTTATTTTATTAATACTCTTAATTTTATTTACTTTTCTTAAATTCAAAATGTCTTTCTTTAGTCAGACTTTTTTCCAACTTTTTGTTCTTTTTTATAAGATTTGAAATACAGGCATTCTTATACCTGAAACTTATTTGTAAATATAGGGGATTTGAACTCAGATTTTCAAGCAACCTTTAATCATCCACACTATCTCATACTACTGCTACATATGACCACATAATGTAGAAAAGACAAATAATCACCAATATATATGTTTTTTGTAATGAACCAGCACTCATCAGTTAATCCAGATTATCACCTCACACACATATATAATAAGTGCTCAGGTTATATTAAGATAGCCAATCTTTATACTTTAATGGACAGGCCTCAATCTACTCTAACTTCCTACTCTTCAGCCATCTATACAATGGCTGAAGCATTGGAGGTTGGAGTAGATTGAAGCCTGTCCATTAAAGTATAAAGATGTTCAATCTTAATATAAACTGAGCACTGATTATATATGTGTATGAGAGATAATAATCTGGACTAACTGTTGAGTGCTGGTTCAGCACAAAATAAGTATATTGGTGATTATTTATCTTTTCTACATGTGTGTGGTCATGCGCATCATTAGTATGAGATAGTGTGGATAGTTGAAAGTTGTTTGAAAATCCTTGTTCTTTTTTATGGTTTTTTTTAAAAAAATGGATTGAATTAAGATATAAAAGTCAGATATTTATGAATTGTTTTATTTATTCAATAAATTTGGGTTTTAAATAAAATCTTGTTTACCTTTCAATTTTGTAAACTTTTTTTTGCTACAACTTTAGTACTTTTGAAAAGTTTAAATTTTTTTAAAATCTTCTGTAAAATCTAGTTAATAAATCTATTTGTGAAACAAACAAGTACAAAAAATTGGAATATATTACTAAAATAATTCACAAATAAGATAGTTCTTAAAAAAGTCATTTTAATAAACTTGTAAATAAACCCACATTTTTCTTTTATCAATGTCAATATATTTTGTCAGATAAAAGATGATTCAAAAAGAATAAAACATTTCATCAATGGTAATTTTTGTTTTTATATTAATCAAATCAGCTTACAATTTTAAATATTAATTTCAATGAAATTTGAATCATTTTAATGAACATGTTAATTTTTATGTTATTAAATAAAATTCTTTATGTGATCATTAAAATCATTCAAAACTAGGAAATTTAAGTTTTTAAAGAGTGAAAAAAACTTCCAATAATTTAATCTATGATTTTATAAATATTATAAAGTGTTTAAAATCTATCTTAAAATTTCATCTAGAAAGGCATAATTTGCTTAATTGTCCAAAGATATTTGTATGTATTTTTAAAAACAACTTTTTTTCCATTTTTACAACAAATTACATTTGACATTTTTAAGTAAGACTTCTAAATAATATTCATGTAATTGTTCATTATGACATCATGAGTAATATTTTTAATATTTTATAGATACAAAAAAACAGTTTTATTTTAAATATCATTAGCTTTTCCCATGTATATTTTTAAGGTAATATTTGTACTTGTAAAATAAAATCAAAAGAAAGTTAATATTTTCTGCATACTTACTGCTTCTTTAATTTTGAAGGATTTATTAGCATATCAAGCTCTAATCTTTATAATTCTATGCTCTTTTTTTCTTTCTCTCACTCACTGCATATATACTAAATAATGAGTAATATGTTAACAATAAAATCAAAACTGTTATTTATTTCATACAAATTACCATGCACTCAAAAATTTCTGTAAAAAATCCTGACATAAAAGATTTTGATATAATTGTAATTTCATTACATAACTTTACTTCAACAGGTATTTTAGAAGTCAAACTTCAGAAATTTTATAAATAGACAAACAGTTGATATATATATTATAATAGTAACTTATTCCAGTTATTATTATTAGTTTAACCTGTGAAATTATTTATAAATATAAATTTTATTTGACTATTTTATTATGTATATATATATACATGTGAGTTTTAAATAATACATACCTTAAGCTTTTGAGTAAAATTCCAGATTTGAAATTGAGTAATAAATAATTATATATATATATATTTTATTATTAAATCTTAATGTCTATTGAACAATTAATATTTGAATTAAGCATGAACTTTGTAACAACACACGGGCAGATTTATTCATTCTCTTGTTATTAAGGAGAAGAAAAAAAATCATTTCTCTTTAAATAACTTTTTCTTTTATCAATACTACTGTTCAATGATTGGAATTTAAATATTAACTTTTCCAAATTAAGATAATCTGTGGATTAAAAGTCTGCAAGGAAAATATTTTAATTTTCTATTAAATCTTAAAGGAATAGCAATATAAAAGAAAAGAACGTCTGTTTAAGTTTTTTGGAAACTACGCTGTTTTAACACTTCCGTTATTCTTCGGATATATATAAATTTAAGATAATTATATATATATATATATATATATATATATATATATATATATTATATTATATATATATTTTATGGATAAAACAATGTGCTTTGAGTAGAACAGCTTTGTATTGTAAAGAATTTGAAACCAACCTTGCATGCTATTTTAAAATATTTTGAAATATTGGATATATAGAATGTCTAATGATAATAGAAAAATGGAGAATAAGAACATCTTCATTCGAAGAATATTTACTTTATTTCATATCAATCAAATCATTGGATATTATTAACAGTTTATCAATTAAAGATAAATAAAATCATCATTATACCAATAGATTAATAATATACTCTGTAAAAGATCTTCATTAGGATGATGAAGTATAGACTTCAATATCTACTCTCAACTCTGAAAAATAAGTTTTCTTTATTATTTATTTATATATATTATAATAATGCTTATATTATTTTAATATGTTTATTATTATTATTATTATTATTATTATTATTATTATTATTATTATTATCTTTATTTCAAATTTGACATCGCATCATTATATCTTAATAGGAAAATTATATTTATTATTAAATATAATTAATTGAAAGCTTGACATAATTCATCAAATTAGATGAGGGATATAAAGAATAGTTATTATTTGACAGATATCTTAAACAGGATTATATTGTATTTACTACATAATATTGTAAACGTTTAATGTATTTTATTTATCAAAAATACATATAATATATCAGTTATACAATTGTAAATAGTACTTATATATTAGTAATTATGAAACATATAAATAAGAACAGTAAATAAATTAATGTTACATAAATTATTAATTTTTGAATCCAGATATTGTTTTTATATATCTGTTAATTTAAACTATTTTTTTTAATTTTTGAAAGTTTATTATAGTATTGAATTTTATTATAGGGTATTAAATAAAAATATTATTTATTAATATTTTTAAAATGGTAAAATTCATCCTTATTTATTTATTAATATTTTATTTAACTATTATATTATATTTTTTATTGTTTATTAAATATTGATTTATTAACTTGATCTCTTTTTCTAATCATTATTAAATTATATTATATATGTGCTAGTATTATAAATATCATATGAATATCAATTATAATTAATGCTTATATAAAGGCATAATAAATAATAACTTGTTTTGAAATTATCCCTGAAAAGAGCTAATTGCAAATTCTCCATGAGTTTGAATATCGTGGCATAATGGTGACTAAACCATGGAATAGAGAAATAAATTGTTCTCATTAGTATACTACAGGAGACTACTAGAAACCTATAGTAATGGATAGAAATATATTTCAGAAGATAAAAATGTATTTATAGTAAAAACATGTATTGCATTATGAAATAAAGATGCACTGAGTTATTATACCACTAGTGGTGTGATCACTTTAGCATAATAAAGATAGATATAATCATGGACTTAGTATTTCATTGACTCATTTCTAGCATTCTACCTGAAGACCCAAAGTCCGATTGTAGTGAAATGCATATCCTCTTTCTAGGGAATTTAATCATCCCCTTATATTTAATAAGACCAACTTAGACTTTAAATATAATCCATTCTGTTATATTTGGTGAAACTAACTATGAAACATTAAGTTAATGATTTCCAAGCATTAAATATAATCGATTATGTTATATTTGACACATCAACTGTGATGATTAAATGCCGTTCTGTTATATTTGGTGCCTCAACTAAGGCTATCAAATAGGCCATCCCATTATATTTGGCACCCAACATGGAGCATTGAATCTATCATTTCGATTCATTATATATGGTATTTATAATTACAATATTAATATAAATCAAAAAATCATAATATATATATAATATGATTTAGAGAGTTCAATATTTAAATAACTAATTATTAAATTGTGTTTTAAATAAGAGTTGAGTGAGATAGTTTTTATATAGACATAGATGTTTAAAAATATACACATATATCAATAGAACATCATAAGTATATATAAATAGCACGAAGTGGTAAAGAACTTTACGATATAATCTTTTGAATATAAAATATATAAACTTGTGTAATATTTGAATTAAGTTAAAATTTGTTATGCTTCAAAGTGGGAAAATGTTTTCAAACAAAGATATTGAATGCTCTAGTCAAATACAAGATGATTTGCAATGTGCACTAAATGATGATATTAATATTATAGAACAATCATCATTAGTACAAGCACCTGGGGTTTCTACAACCATAGTTGAATACCCTCAGCAAACACAGAGTTTAGATCAAGTGTTATCTCAAACACAAAATATAGTTGATGAAGATTTAAATCAATCATCTACAATTGGGATTAATCAATCATTTAATGTTGATACAATACTGCAAATTTTACAAATATTTATGAATAAAATAGACAGTGACATTAGTAGTTTAAAAAAAATAGTTTTAGAAGTGACATGTGTAACTTAAAAAGTGATTTAAATCAAAAATTGGATGATAATAATACTAGTTTTAGAAGTGATATGTG